>JARHVA010001418.1:2207500-2807500 GCA_037957365.1 Torreya grandis | reverse complement strand
TAATGGTTAGGCCCTTATGACATGATTAGCCTTTTCATTTGTCTTTACCAATTTATCCATGTTATATCATTATGATTTATATTTAAAAATAATGGCCACCCATTTCATGGGGTTCATTCCTTCATTCCTAAATTTAGGGGAGACCGTTTCAAGCAAACCTCATAACTTCTAAGCTTAATATTGTCCCTTGGGACTTATTGGAATCAAGGAATGAGGCAACAAGAAAGAAACACACAACATAAGGTAAGAAAACAAGAAAATAAAGGAGAACAAACAAATATGAACAAACCTATTTACAAACCAAGGACAAGAAGGAAAGAACATGAAAATAAAATAACTAGCCTACCCAATCTGATCTAATCACCTTACAATTTTACTCCATGAAGATCCTACGAGGGGTAGTAGAGAAGTAGTGCTTGAGGTATTTTCCATTAGTAGGAAATGTGAACTCTGCCCTTTATAAATCCTTGATATTAAAGGCGTTTTTTCCCAATGTCTTTATAATCTAGTATGGGCCAATCCATAAGGGTGTGAATTTATCATGCTTACCTTTAGGCTCAAATGCTTTGTCCCAAAGTAGGACTAGGTCTGCTTGTCTGAATACCTTGATCCTTGATCTTTAGTCAAACCATATTTTCACTATGGTTTGATGTCTACTAAATTTATCAAAGGCTTTCTCTCTTTCATCTTCCATATAGATAATGTCTAGTAACCTAGATTTGGCATGCTCTTGGATTTATTCCATGTATTCTTGCATAAATTTGTATGTGGGTAGCTTGAGAGTGATGGGAAAGATGGGTTCTTGTCCATACACTAGCAAAAAAGGTGAGGCTCTCAAAGCTTGTTTAATCCCTATCCTATCAACCCAAAGTGCAAATTTAAGTAATTTATGCCAAGTCTTGAGCTTATCTTTAGTAGACTTTTTGATTGCATTCATTAATTTCTTGTTTGTAGATTCATAGACTCCATTCCCTTGGATATAATGATTAGAGGAAAAATTGAGTGTGACACCATTATCATAAGTGGATTTAGTCATCTCTATTGAGATGAATGTAGACCCATTATCACACACTAGAGAGCCTAGGGTCCCAAATCTAGTAAAAAATATTTTCCTCCAAGAAATTGATCACTTCTTTAGTCCTGCATTATTTGGTGGCTATAGCTTTAGTCTATTTGGTGCAATAATCTATGGCAATTAGGGCACATTTATGGACTTTAGAGTAATTTGGATTGATTACCCCAACAAAGTATATCCTTCATTATGCAAATGGTTTGTCAATCATGATTGGTTACAAAGGCATCATTGCCTTTGGCTCTTTGGTGCTAAAAATTTGACATGAGTGGCATTCCCTCACATGTTTGCAAGCATCTTTGAAAATTATTAGCTAATAGTAACTAGCCCTAAGAATTTTATGGGCTATGGTTCTCCTAGATGAATTTCCACTACCTAGATTTTCATGAAAGGTGCTCATGATTTAGGTGGCTTCTTCTTGTGAGACACATCTTAAGTAGATCCCCTCAAAGTTTCTCCTATACAAGATCCCATTCTTGATCAAATAGTGGGTTTCCTTCAATCTTAGAACCCTCTTTTGGTCCTTGGATAGATCTATAGGATAAGTACCATTGATTATCAAGTTTATGATTGAATCATACCCTTTATTATCTTAAATTTTTTGTTGATCCACTTCAATAATACTCAACCTAGGGCTAGTGTTACCAATCATTTGGATCAAACCTTGGAATCTTACCAATTTTGTTGTTTTCATTTCCAAGTCATACTCCTATAAAAATGACATCCACTTACCTCTACATTCTACACATACACTTTATTTCTAAGGATGTAATGCCTAAATTTCTTTACTACCTTTACTAGTGCTTATTCTTGATTATCAATCAAAGAATAATTCAATTCAACATTCTTAAAATCAGTGATCATAAAGGCTATTGGGTGATCACACCCATCAAATTTTTGAGTTAACACAGTAGCCATGGTGTGGTCAGATGCAAAGGGGTAGAGGTAGAAATCCCTTGAGAAGTCAGGATTTATAAGGACTGGAGCTTAGACAATGTCTTCTTTGATGTCATCAAATGCACTTTTGGATTCTTCATTCCATGTGACTTTGGCATATTTATTTAGCATATCATTTAGTGGTTTGAATTTTTTTTCAAAACTAGAAATTAAACTTTCTTACAAAGTTTATCTTACCAAAAAATGACTTTAGTTCTTTCCTACTATTTGGAGGCTATATTCTAGATATGGCCTCCACTATCTCAACATCAATAGAGATAACATATTTGGTTATAAAATTCCCTAATAATTTACCTTCAGTCACACAAAAGATACCCTTCTTAGGGTTTACGAAAATGCCATACCTTTTACATCTTTTAAAAACTTGTTGCAGGTGCATGAAGTGATCTTCCCTATTTTTAGAAAAAAACTATTAGATCATCCATATATATGATAATTCACTTACCAATTAGGCCCTGGAAGGTATGATCCATATCTCTTTAAAAGGTAGTTCCTACAATAATTACCCCAAAGGGCATTGTCTTGTAAGAAACAGTTCCCCGCTTTGTTGTGAATGTTGTTTTAATCATGTCTTCTCTATCTAGTAGCACGTGGTTGTAACCTAAAAATCCATCAAGAAAAGACATCATAGTTGAACCTAAAATAACTTGAATTACTTGGTCTAGAAAAGGGAGATGATAGATATCCTTTTTTGATGCTTTGTTTAAGTTTTTGAGGTCAATACAAATCCTAATCTCACCATTATTATTCTTGATTGGAACCAAATTGGCTACCCAAGTTGAATGTCTGATGGGAAAGACTATCCTAGCATCTAGTAATCTTTTAACCTCTTTGAATATCATGGGTTCTAGTATAGGGTTTACTGGTCTTTGAATTTTCCTTAAGGGGTTGAAACTATCCTTAAAGGGTATAGTATGTGTAATGACCCTTGGATCAAAGATCTTTAGATCATCATAGAACCATACTATGATATCCCTGTATCTAGTGAGGAGTTCCTTGGCTTTCTTGTTTTTCATATTTGTACAAGCTCTTCCAATATTTACTAGCCTAGGCTGATCTTGGAGGCCAAGATTAATGGAATTATAATATTTCCCACTTACCTTGGAAACTTTCATAACTTCAACCAATTTGTCTTGATCAAATAGTGTCTCTAGAGAAATCATCCCTTTGGGTATCTTGTTGTCATTTACTTGAATGAATTTACCATCAAATTCATTCTCTCTAGCTACATTTTCATCAGCCTCATCAATGACATTGGCATCAAATGCTCTAGAATTGGTTATGAAATCCAATAATTATTGGTCATCATTAAAGACTTGGAAATGGTTGACATTATCAGGCACTGAAGGATAAGGGATAAACTCAATATTGAATTTAGGGTAATGTTGGTTAGGCATGAGGTTTACTACAGTAGATCCCAACTCATCAATATCTTGGTTTTCTTCCCTTAGAATAGAGGTGATGCTAAAAGCATCAAAGTACTCAATTAAATCTCAAACTCTAAACTTATATCTCTTAAGATATGAGAGTTTACATTGGTATTTGTTCTTACTTGGTTGACCACTAGTTTTGAGTCTCCATAAACTAGTAGTTTTTTAGCCTTATTCTTTATAGAAAATTATAGACCTAGGATGAGGGCTTCATACTCAACAAGATTATTAGTGCAAGGGAATTAGAGTCTATAAGAAGCATGGTACCTATTGTCAGTAGGATTAGTTAGGACAATGCCAACACCTAATCTAGCCTTGCATCTCGCACCATCAAAATGTATCTTCCATAATCCAGGAGTAGTCTAAATATTTCTAGGATCACCTACCTTATCAGCTTCTAGGGTAAAAACTCTTAGTTTTGAGTCAATTATGTTGACCCTCTCTTTTAAAGCATTGTATTCAGTTATCATATGTTTCATCCTTAGCTCTCTCTCAACCTTGATTTTATTAGGAACTCCCTTCCAAGGTAGTCATAGATGGGAGAAATCAGTGGACATATAACCATTTAAGGCCTTGGTACATTCCCTACTCAATAAAATTCTATAAGCATCAAGTATATCAACAACTTGAATATTAATGAACTACTATACTTTAGGTTTATAAGCTAACTGCATATGAACATTTAAGAGTTCCCCAATTACCTTAACCTTTAATTTTTGTAATTAGGTGACAACCCTATCAGAATTGATATGTGTTAAGCCAAGTTGTTTACATATGCATGTAGGCATGATATTGGTAGAAGCACCTGAGTCTAATAAGCAATTATGTAAATGCTTACCAAATATCCTTACTATGATCAAGAAAGGGAGAGATTCATCTTTGGCCTTATGCATAGTCACATTGGCATGATCAACTTTGGGAGGCTTGTTGGACTTCAAAGACTCTAATAGTAGGTCCCTTTGCTCTATAATTTATGTTAATTCATGTAGGGTGATGTTAGCTTTTATCTTCTTCATGTCCTCAACTATGTTATATCTAGTCTTTGAAGAACTAGGAACTTCAATATTGGTCTTAAGGATATTCCCTTTGGGGGGCTCAAGACTGTCACTTGAAGAAGTATCTAGATGACTTCCAAAATTATTTAGAGGTGTTAAGGTAGTCAAGGGTTGTCTCTGATCTCTATTCCTCAAGGGGTAATTCTTCTTCAAGAATTATTGAAATGCTTGAATCTCTTCAGGGATCTCATCTAGTTCATTTTCTTCTTAGAATGGGAAATCAAAGGTCTCTACCATGAAAGCTTGATCAGATGGCTTGGGGTGAGATGTACTTACACCACTATCCTTATTTGGAACTACTTACAATTTGTCCAATTCCTCTTTAAATAACTCAAAATCTTTACAAAATTTAATACAACCAATCTCCCCATGATTATCTATGCAATGTACTCTCAATAGTCAGGTAGTGCAATGTCTATGAGGTTAATATCCATGGTCTTCTTTTCAAGAGATGGGTCATTATTTATATTATTATGGAAGTTTTCATTCTAAAACCAATTACCTATCCTATTATACCTTTGAAACGAGAAGTTCCTACCAGAACTTTCAGTAATGTTTCCAACTTATTTTTGCAACTGAAGGAAATAAGTTCTTAACTTTTGGACCATCTTGAAGATATACTCATTCTCAATTTTAGGGGTCTCAAAATTGTGCACTTCATTGTTGTTAGCATTAGTAGCTAGTATTAATACTCTTTGATCTCCTACTCTGAAGCCATTAGTGGTATGCTGACTCAAGAATCCTAGGTTCTGATTAGGTGCAACATGACTTAAAGGCAATTGAGTGAGGTTTGGGATTTGGTTTATAGCTAAGATGTTATGGTTATTATTAGGGAACAAATTAATCATAGGCATGTGTGGGTTAATGTTTGGCATAGAGTATTCCATTTGTCCTTGGGTTGCATCTAGTCATTGATGGTTACTACCTCAAAGTAGTCCCTAGTTAATGAGGCTATGGCTGGCATGGACCTTTTCAAGAATACAGATGTCATGGGATCCATTGCATATTTATAGATCTCTAAGGCTAAGACATCATCTAGTTTGTAGTGATCTATAGTCCTGTTAAACATCTTATGAAATCTTGCATTGAAAGACCTAATGGGTTCACTAGCATCCCTTTTGATGGTTGTGAACTGATGGTAAATAACACAAGGCCTAATAATTTTCCCAAATTGATCTATGAACACATTATTGAGGTTATCCCAACTAGTGATGTAATTATTAGGTAAGTTCAAGAGCCATTCATTAGTAGCATCTTTAAAGGTGAAGGGGAATAATCTATAGGTTATATCTTCATTCACAATGTTAATAAATCTTAAAGTATCCTTGAAAGACTTTATGTGTTCCTCAATAGTCACTATACCTGTGGGATTGAATATAGGCAAATACTTCTCAGGGTTGTATGGGAGGTCATGCACCACACCAGGTATGTTAATTAAGGAATATCCTAACCAAGCCATTCTTGGATGAAGGCTAAAGGCAAAGGTACCTTAAATGGGTGAATTTGAAAGGGATATGGATGTCCTACATCTACCTTTGTCACACCTAGTTCTTCTATGAACTTCAAGTTCAAGAAAAGGTTCTTGAGTTTCAGAATGTAATCTTGTCTTAATCTTAGGTAGTTCCAACTTGAAATTTGAAGATTGTGCCCAAAATACAATATATCACATTAATCTTTACTAGGAAAAGAGTTAAACATGTATATTGAGCTTATTTTTAAAAGGTTATATGGAAAAGCACAAAGGATGCTGACATTTGACTGAATTAGCTTAAATATGTATTTAATTTTGTGATATATGATCTATATTTACAAATCTAATCTTAAAAAGAGTCTAAATCTATCAAAGATATGCCATCCTTTGATTCAAATAGGTTTTTTTGACTTTAGATACTATGGATTCTCAAAGTATCTTGTAAACTTACCCATAACAAGCATTAACACCTCAAAGAACTTTAATATTTGTCTATGGTAGCACAAAGGTGTGTATTCAATGGCAAAGATCTATGATCCTTATACTCTTAAGCAAATATTTCACTTGAAAATATGAAAATACACTAATCTTATACTAGAACACTCTAGGATTAATATGGGCTTAAGTAATCAAGCCCTCCTTCTAGCACTAGTGGAGTTTCCCTTGTTGATGCTTCTAAATGAACCACAGGTGCTCTTAATGTTCAAATAACACTTTTCATTTTAAAATTTAGGAAATTCAGAGCATGAGTAGCAGGTTTTGGCAATCTAGTTGCCTATGGTGAAATAAAAGTAGAGCAAGATGAACTATTTCACAATATTTGTAAGATTTGATGGTTGAGAGCCACCTTGGATCATTACTTTGTGAACTCATGTTGATTCTCAGTGAACTAATCTAGATTTAAGCTATAGACTAGACTAAATGGTTATGGACAATGTACTTAAGCTAAGGTGAATTATTTAAAGAAAATAACAAAAGGAAGGGTAAAGCAGGAAAAAACAAGTGATTGATAGTCTTAATCATGAACATTATGACAAAGTTTCTATCATACTAAGCATACATTTAACTAGTATGTAATGTAAAGTAACTTATGCTCACATTTCACTACACACCAGGTAGAATTCTAAGGATAAAATGAAAATATAAGTAAGGATTGAATTAACTTTAACATTTTGTTATCACATCTAAATAGCTAATGCACATCCTTGATGTAGAGCAAATAAAATGACTAAAATTCAAGATCATTTCAACTAACCTAACACAACACAAGTTAGCAACCCTATAACTAATGATACAACCTAGTATTTGAAGAAACTATTCATATTCAAGACCTAGACAAGCAATTGAGAGACCAACTATATTAGTAATCACCACATAAAAATGGACAATCTTTGCAAAATCCTTTATTTTATTAATTGCTTCAAGTGTACAAAATTAGATCAAAAATATCTCCCTTTACAAAATGGTAATCCATTCCTTTATATAGAATTTAGTTAATATACCAGATAGTTATAAATTACAGGTGTACAAAAATAAAGATAGTTGTCTTTATAAGCTCTAGAATACAAGTGCTTTTCATAATTATGTTGACCTAGAGGCAACAATGCTAACAAACTAACATGTGCCTTTACAATGGAATATTCTTTTAAAAAATGTTACATAATTTATATTAGAATAAAATATTGTTTTAACTCATTAGTGGGGCCTTTGTTTGTTTTTGGAGGATGTTCATGTCCTTCTCATGTTGTTCACCAACTAGCTCAAGATCCACAACAAGATTCATGATTCACTCCTCATCTTAGTCTGCTAGATCATCAAATTCCTTGTGATTTCTGGCCAAGGCCTCCTTGATGCTTCTAGCTTTGTTGATCCTCTCACCTACATTAACTATCATATCCAATATTTTTTTATTATCTTGCCTAGATTAGCCTTTGCTTTTCCCTTAGATTTTTTGAGTGACCAGACTGGCCCTATTCTTGAACTCCTCATCACTAATGAGGCCAAGGGTAGCAGTTTATGTAGGATTGGCAAGCATGGTCCCAAGAAGTTGTTCAATTATACTCATGAGCCCTTTTTCATCTTTTATAACCCTTTTCACCTTGGTATGTTAGGCAATCAAGCTTTGAACCTTATTAATAACAATCTCTAGGATTGTGCCTAGGTATCCCATACTTATGGTTTTAAAGTTTGGGATCTATTTCTTCACTTGAATGTTGAGGAGCTGAGAAATCTTGTCCACTAAGTCTTACCATTGGGTGACCAAGTCCTTGGCTAATGTACCCTATTTTTCTAATGTAATCTACCTCAGCATCATTAACTTCAGTACCTCAAACATGTCATAACATTATTCATCTAACATTTTGGTCATGGCCTCTGGGACTAGTAGAATATCCTATGTTTGAAAATTCTCCTTTTCTCTTTCCAAATTATGGATCCTTTATTTTAAACCTTAGACTCCAGCCCTGGCTTTTTGTGATTGTTATTCTATCAATCTTTACACATCCTCTTCATGTATTTCAACCTCATCAAGTTGTTATCCTCAAACAAGGGTCAAACCTAAAAAAGGTTCCACCTTTTGAAAGGTTAATTCTTCTATCCCAACCATGGTTATCCTGGTTATAACTCTCTCTAAGCTTGTTGTCTCAGGGTTGAAGTGCACTGTTGTACTAGGCTCCTTGAATTTGGGAGTCTCTGGGACCTAAGATGCTGACATTTGACTGAATTAGCTTAAATATGTATTTAATTTTGTGAATATGATCTATATTTACAAATCTAATCTTAAAAAGAGTCTAAATCTATCAAAGATATGCCATCCTTTGATCCAAATAGGTTGTTCTGACTTTAGATACTATGGATTCTCAAAGTTTCTTGTAAACTTACCCATAACAAGCATTAACACCTCAAAGAACTTTAATATTTGTCTATGGTAGTGTTTCTATTCAAATTTTGCTTTCTAATATTCAAAGGAGAGAAAAGAGAAACTAAGAAATGGTCAAGGCTTGTGAAGTACCTAGATAAAGTCTGCGCACCGTAATCCAGACGCTGTGAGTACTCTTCTTTGGCTGTGGAGGAATGACACCTGCAAAGAAAGAGACTTGGACAAAAAGGGTGTTAGATGGATAGATGATGGGTTGCCAGGAAAAAGCCCGTTCCCAGAAGTATAAAAACTTCCTTAAGGGAGGTCAACCCACTGTTTGATAAGGATAAAGTCTGATAAAAAGATAGAATGTAAAGATATACTGAAATGATAAGAAGACTAAAAGAAAAAAGGAAGCAAAGGCTTACCTGGAAGATGTTGTCGGCCTAGTCACAGTTGCCGGCATCGGTGGTCGGGCTCTGCCGACGTCGGTTAGTCTGCCGACATCGGTGGGGGTAATGACCGGCGTCGGTCAAGGCAATGGCCTCCAGACGGGTCTGGTCAGGTTCTGGTCAGAGCTTGGCCCAGGCTTGGTCTGTGGTCTGTTTGAGAGGTCTGTGGATGGGTCTGAGTCTGATTTGAGGCAGTCAGAGGGTCTGTGCAGAGATACAGGGGAGTCAAATGGACAGAGAGGGACAGAGAGATAGAGGAAGCCAATTAGGGAGATAGGAATCCAGGTCTGGGTGACAGTCAGGTCTGAGGGAAAGAAGTGCTAAATCTAGTTTAGAAATGACTAGAAAGCATAAAGAAAACAAATAGAGTACTTACCTGTGCCCTGCTGAAGAAGGTGTTGCAGACCTTGTGTGCCTATTGCTGATGTTGCCAGATGTGAAGCCTATTGCGGAGTCTGGTGGAGAATCCCTGTTGTGCTTGCAGAGGCTTGCAGAGTCGGGTGATGTGAGAGAGAAATAGATTGACGGATGACTGAAGACTCTAGATCCCAGATTAGCTTCGTGATTCAGATTTTTTGTGATTGTGATTAGATGAGAAATGTGATTTTTTGATTCCAGAGAGTGATTTTGGATTCGCAGTTCGTGATTAGCCGAGAAGGAGAAGACAAGTCAGTTAAGTAAAACTGACGTCGGTGATCCCACCGACGTCGGCCGATAGTTGACCGACGTCGGTGGGTTCAGAACGTGGAAAAGGGCCAGCAAGCCCATTCTACATCTGCCAAGTGCTTAGTTAGTTGAAGATATGGTCGAAGAGAGGATAAATATGTGTGAGAGATGGTTAAACAGTTGGAAGGAGTGAGAATACGTCTAGGGTGAGTCATAGGGGGGAATTAGTCTAAGGCGAGGTGTCCAAGCGAGGTGGCAAGGAGAGGGCAAAGGGGTCTTATTTAATTAAAAATAGATGATTATTTTCAATTAATAAGACTTAGGCTAGGAATGGGTTAGGCGAAGTGACAAGGGACCAAGGGGAGAGAGAATGACCAAGGGTTAGACACTTTTTAGGTGTCTACATTTGCCCCTTTTTGTCTTGTTGGTTGTTTTAGATGAATTGCAAGACAAAAACAGGAGGTAGTTGCCCCAGGTGTGGGATGATATAGATTGCCCTGAGGTATGGATGAGGTATTCCCCCTTAAATCAGGAGTCAAGGGAAGGAAACCTGATGTCGAGTGATGATTTGACAAAAGGTGGATGAGAAGGATGAAGAGTGAGTGAAAATGCTGCAAAAGTCGTGATTGCGCGTATACCATATCACAGGACAGGTAGGTCAAATGGTCGCAGTCAAAAGGTCGAGGAGTGCCAAAATTGAAGTAACTGGGCCCCAGCATTTAGTCGTCTACTGATCAGGTCACTCAATCTAAGATGAAGCTCCAAATGGTCATCGTGTTCTAGGTATCTCGGGCTCAGGAAGTGCTCCCAAAAACATGAAAAAGTCACAAGTAATGCAGATCAACTGGCGTGCGATCTTATACTTGTGAGGGTCCAAAAATATGGTCTGTAAACAATTTTGCTATCTATTCGTGAGGTAGCATGTGTGCAAACAAAACCAAGATAGAGTTGTCTCAAAAGTGGTCAGGGTCTAAAGAGATAGGCGTGATCTCCATGGTCGCTGGTCGAGGTGGATGAATGGACGAAAGGATGTGGCCGAGCTAACCTCAAAACACTGAGTGCTGCCTACATAGCCCTTGTGTAAAAGGGCCTCAGGCCAATGTAGTTCTCCCTAAAAGGGAGGAATGGTCAAAGAGATCGATGAATGGGTCTTGGTCATGGTTAAGGTCAAGGTCATGGTCAAAAGGAGGAAAGAAGGTTTGTCCATCAAAGAGATGAATAAACAAGGGTGGTCGAGCTAACCCCAGATGATGTCGTATCATTTGAGTGCTGCCTACATAGCCCCAGTCTTAGGGCCTCAGACCAATGTAGTTCGAGATTAGAGGGTCAAAATGGTCGATGATGGGTTTGGTCAAGTGTCGAAATGATGAGGAGAAGATGATGTTACAGCCTTTTCCAAATGGTGTATTCTATAACATTGGTCGAGGGTCTGTCATCCCTAGCAATTTTCCATAGTCGTGATGGATGTATGCTAAAAATGAATTAGGGTCTATTTATGTTTCAGCAAGTATTGGTTTATGCTTAACATAAATTGGGTCAGGTCGATAGTTCCTATGTGTATTGGTGTCCATAGAAACTATGTGAAAAGGGCAAGGATGATGATAATGTCGTGAAAAATATTGGTCTAAAAATGTTTGGGTTGAAAAAAAGTTTTGGTTAAATATGACTAAAAGTGTAGAGAAAAAGTGAAAGGCATATTGCTCTTTCATTGACAAGGACCAAAAAGGACGGCATGGATAGGGGTTGTTAGAACAAAAGCCCCGTTTATGCGTTGTGTCGTGGACCAAGGTTGATGCTAGAGAAATAATCAAATCACTTGACATTAAGTGAGCTCGAAGTCCCTTGAGTAAGTTGGGGTGATAGGATGAGTTATGTGATATGAGAGGATGGGGTAACCTTTTTTTTGTAGCAGGAATAACCTTGCCCCTTTTATAGGTGACCCAAGAACGACTATAGGCGTGTCCATGGCTTGATAACGTGTCAGTCGATTTTTTTTCTTTTATTTTTGACGGTGAACTGATCGATGTGGGAAGTCCACATAAAGATGTTGTTTGCTTGGTGGTCATGTTGTGAAGCTGATCAATGCGAGAAGCTCCAGAAAAAGATGTGTTGTCAATAGCAATAATTAGTCATACCCATCCTTCGAGGGAGTGGTCTATACTTTGCTTTAAATGTTTGATAAGTTGGCCTAGCTGTCCTTCAAGGGATCAGTCTAGTAATACAGCAATTGTGTAGCTATCCTTCAAGGGAGCAGTCTACATTTAGAGAGTTTATGACCTGATATGATATGTTTTTTTGATATAATTGTCGACTGAAGTTTTTAGCCATGGACGAGCCTGTAGAAGTTTAAGGGTTCCCTTTTATAAGGACAAAGCATTACTGCTTGACAAAAAGGGTTGACATAGGACTTGTTTAGGGAATAAGGTTAAAAGGAATAGGGATGACAATGACAAGGGGTTGCTCAAGGGACGAGCTCAAGTAAAACGTCAAGTGATGAATACCTGACTAACATAAGAATGGTCGTGGATGTAAGGCATAAAGGGGGCTCAGGTTCTGATAAGTCCCTGGGCCATGTTAGTGCAGTAAGGTCTAAGTCAATTAGGAGCGAACTTGCCCCATTTTCCTCTTTCCAAATTGGTCATGTGTTGATGGATGAGTGTAGAGTTGGTTGACATGGTCATTGATTGGTTGAGACTGGTTGAATGTTTTGATAAAAAAGTTAGTTGAATGATATTTGGTTGCTGATTGGTCGAGACTGGTTGAAGGTAGGGTCGAAGGTAGGCTTTTTGGTTGGATTATGTGTGGTCGAGGTTTGGTCGAAGGTTTGGTTGATGTCATGGTCGAAGGTTTGGTTGACTATTTGGTCAAATTTAGGATAAGGTTGGATTCCCCCAGTCACTTAGGGAGAATGTTGGATAAATTGGTCAAGGTTGGTTGAGGCTTGGTGGTCAAATAGATTGTGTTGATGTCGAATAATGGGTTCAAAGGTGGCAAAGGGACCATAATCTGGCGTGGAGATCCCGATTTAGGTGATGAAGTTGAAGAGGCATGGGTTGGTGTTGATGTTTTGTTAAAGAGGTGGTCAAGAGGATCCTTGATGAGAAGGGAATCCTTTCTCCGTTGGTGATGAATGACAGCTTTGAGAGCACAACAATGCTCAGTGTCATGTCCCGGAGTGTGATGATAGTTGCAAAATTTAGAGTTGTCGAACCAAGAGGGTCTTGATCCGAGGGTTGATGAGAGAGGCGGTGTTGAAGGCTTATTGATGATATGGTCGAGAAGAGAGGTGTCATTCCCCAGACATTGGTGAATGGCAACCTTGAGGGCACAACAATGCTCAGTGTCGTGTCCAGGCGTGCGATGATATGCACAAATGTGAGTGTCATCGAACCAGGGTGGTTTTGGTTTGAGAGATTGATATGGTCTAAGAGGCAGAAGGTTGAGGCGAGAGGACTGCAACAATTGCCGTAAGAGCAAGGCATATGAACCTGCTAACGGGTCTAGATGTTTTGTTGCAATGAGAGTTGACAACGTTGGTTTGAGAGGCGTTGGTCGATGGTTTAGAGGAGATGTATGTCTGATGGGTTTAGAGAGTAATGGAGGCAACGTGCCTCTGTGAAGGATGGGAGTAGGCAGTACTCCTATTAAAGTGGACGGATGCGGGCCCAAGATTGAAGGCAATGACGAAGGTGGGGGAGGAATTCTCCGATGTGGTCTAGTGGTCTTGTTTGGTTTGGGTCGAGGGCCACTATTGTGTGAGGCAAGGTTAGAGACGGGTTTGGGTTTGGATTTGGACGAAGATGAGTGAGATGTGACAATCTCAGACAAAAGACAAGAGGAAACCATGACTGGGTCTTCCTCAGTTGAAATGGGCAAAGAGACTGGTTCTTCTCTTGGTGGAGAAGAAATAGGAGAGTGTGGCTCCTCAAGTGGGCAAGGGGCAGGGATGATCGTGCCTTCTGCTTGTGCTTGAGGAGTAGGCAAGGTAAGGTCTTTGGATGAAGGTGGGCTTAATGGCATAGGCGTGGTCATGGCGTCTTCCAATATAAGAGAGGTAGATGGAGGACTAATAAGAGAAGAAAGTTCTTCATCCTGTGATGGAGAAATAGGGGAAGAAGACTCTTCTACCTGTGAAAGAGGTTGGTCAGAGACAAGAGGCAAGATAGTGTTAATTGTGTGAATGTCATGGGCATGAGAGTCATTGGTCGAAGTTTGGACGTTGTTTTGAGTAGGTGGATGGTTTGGGAATGGTTGTTTGAAGATGTTGATATGTTGGTTGGATGGGGCATTCGGGTTATCTAAAATAAGATCCCCCTTATCGATCATGTTTTGGATGATGTTTTTGAAAGTTTGACAGTTGTCAATGTCATGGCCTTAGACGCGGTGAAAGTGGCAGAAGTCAGCCTCTCTATACCATGTAGGGAGGGCTTTTGAAGGGTCGAATTGAGGTGGTCAGATTGGAGGGAGATTGAGGACCCCCTGCTTGACAAGTTTTTCCAAAATGAAAGCGTATGGTTCTCCAAGCAGAGTGTAAGAACGCTGGATGTATCGTTGTTGGAATTGTTTGGTAATGCTGTGAGATGTCGAAGGTTGAGATTGATTCGTCGTTGTCGAAGATGGTGATCTAATGACCACAGTGTTGGCCACTCTTTTGGACTTGGAGTTGGCAGAAGAAGAAGGTCTGGAAGAAGAATGGTCATGGGTTCTTGCGTTAGTATTACACAATTTGACCTTATCTTCTTCAAGGGTGCAGAGTTCAAGCTTTCGAGCCATGATGAAAGCTTCGTCAAAAGTGCAGAATGTCTGAATCTGCAAGGTAGAAGAGATGTGGCTGGCACATGCTAGAGAAAAGAGCTCAATGAGCTCGGGTTGAGGTAAGGAGAAAGAGAGCTGGTTAATCAGGCCTCTCCAACGGGTGACAAAATCGACTATAGATTCGTCGTCAAATTGCCTGATGGAGTAAAGGTCTGTGATTGAGACTTGTTTAGTAATGTTGATTGAGAAATGGTCTAAAAATAATTGGGCGAGTTGAATGAATGAGAAGATAGAATGTCTGGCAAGAGAGCTATACCAGTCAAGGGCGGGGCCAGAAAGCGACATAGGAAACGTGCGTAATAGTAATGCATCGTCATGCGCAATAAGGTAACAAGCATGTCTGAATGCCTGTAGATGTTGTTGTGGGTCTTCCTTACTCTGAAAGTGAGTGAATTTAGGAAGCTCCCAATGGTTGGGGTATGGTTGGATAGGGACTGAAGGATGGATGGGCTCGTTGCAAATTTGCTCATACGAGAGAGCATTGCTTGAACCAGAGATAGAAGTTTCGAGATTGGACAGTTTATCCATCAGCATTTTAATGATGTCTGCTGATGGAATTAGCAGATGGGGCACCCCCTAAGTTGTAAGGTGCTTGAAAGAGGCTAGAAGAGGCATATGACGTAGTCAGTTGTACTAGTAAGGGAGCAACGTACGGATGACTAGTTGCAGGGATAGATGTAGAGGCTAAGGATGGTTGAGTTATGAAGGTCGAAGGTATAGGCTGACTAGATACTGCCAAAGGTGGTTGAATGGCGACACTGGTAGAAGGATAGGTAGGCACTCCTACATTTGTGGGTGCAAGAGTGTGAGGGGTCGAGACAATCAAGTTCTGGTATGATGTAGAACTTGGTTGAATTGTAGGTGGTTGAGGGGGTAATGAAACCCCGGTGGAGGTTGGTCTAAAAATGGACGGGGAGGCCAAACTTTGCATATTGGCCATGGTCGGGTTAATGGTTGATGTGAAAGGCTGAGTCATAAAAGGTTGGGTGGCGAATGGTGTCGATGTCATCGCCACTTCACCTGAAAGGTCTCGTGTTGGGTTTCTCGCGAGATAGTTATGGAGGGCTGCGCTGTTGAGGTCCAAGAATCGTGCGAAGTCTTGGTCCCCTTCAGGAATGATGAGAGTCGGGGTCGGAGTTGGGGTCGGTCCTGTAGGATTTATTTCAGTCTCCGAGTGAAACTCCATGATAGGACTGGTTAGGGACAAGAGAGTGTGGTCAAGAAGAGGGTCAGGTTCCAAAAACTGTGTTTTTGCAATTTCAGAAACTTAGAATGTGGTTTTGGTAGAAAAAGGGTCGAGTTTTAGGTTGTTGTTTTGAAGAAAAGGTCTGTGATAGAGACCGATGTTAGTTAAAAAACCAATGTCGGTAGAAAAAGGTGGTCGACGTCAATTAGATGACCGATGCCGGTACAAAAAAGTTGCCGACGTCGGTTACAGAGCCGATGTCGGTTACTGTGTTTTCCAGAAATTCAAAAAAAAAGTTTTTGGAAATGAAAAAAAGACGTCCTTACCAGCTCAAAAAAGACAGATAAAAATAGAAAATAAGATGATGACAGACAGATCTAAGCATTAAATCTTAAGAAACAATTTTATTAAGATCGTGTGGCTTATGCCTTAGATGAATGTTTGGGGAGGTTGGTTGTAAGAAGGGTCCTAGAATAAGGCAGTCTATGGATGGTTTTGGGGATGTTATGGTGCTCAAAAGTCTGTATTAGGTTCGGTACGTGGCCTGGTGCTAAGGAGCAAGCTCCCCTCACTTCACGATTCTAGTGGTTAGCTGGTCTCGCTTAGCCAAGATATACCTTGCCTAGAGATTATACTCTGCCAGAGAACGAAGTGGGCTTTCCCCTTGGTGATGAAATCCAAGTAGGATTGCCAGGTCGGGGTAAGGTATCTGCTGGGGGATGAAATCCCAGTCAAGCCTTGTCTCAAGTGAGTTATATGTTTGTTTTAGTGCATGTGGTCTGGTAGTGTAACATAGAGTGGTCTAGATTTATTCAATATGTGGATTTAAGTTACTAGATGTGGACTAATGCAAGCACAAGCAGAAATGAAAGTGCAATATGTTTTAAGCCCAAGTCGAAATGTGAGATTTGTTATGAAGACAAGTTTGAGAAAGGGGTTCGAGAGTATGATATTTGGACTAGTCTAGAAGTGCAAGAGAGAAAAGAAAGATTCTTTTTAATTCCTGCTTATAGTGTAGTTAAGAAGAGAAGAAGGAGGCGAAAAGTTAAGAACATAATGCACCTAAATGAATGAAAAGAAAAGGAACCCAAGAAGAACCTAAGGTCCCACCGGGCGTGCCAGAATGTTTCTATTCAAATTTTGCTTTCTAATATTCAAAGGAGAGAAAAGAGAAACTAAGAAATGGTCAAGGCTTGTGAAGTACCTGGATAAAGTCTGCGCACCGTAATCCAGACGCTGTGAGTACTCCTCTTTGGCTGTGGAGGAATGACACCTGCAAAGAAAGAGACTTGGACAAAAGAAGGTTAGATAGATAGATGGTGGGTTGCCAGGTAAAAGCCTGTTCCCAGAAGTATGAGAACTTCCTTAAGGGAGGTCAACCCACTATTTGATAAAAGATAATGACTGATAAAAAGATAGAATGTAAAGATATACTGAAATGATAAGAAGACTGAAAGAAAAAAGGAAGCAAAGGCTTACCTGGAAGATGTTGTCGGCCTAGTCACAGTTGCCAGCGTCGGTGGTCCTACCGGCATCGGTGGTCGGGGTCTGTCGACGTCGGTTAGTCTGCTGACGTCGGTGGGGGTAATGACCGGCGTCGGTCGGGGCAATGGCCTCCGGACGGGTCTAGTCAGAGCTTGGCCCAGGCTTGGTCTGTGGTCTGTTTGAGAGGTCTGTGGATGGGTCTGAGTCTAATTTGAGGCAGTCAGAGGGTCTGTGCAGAGATACAAGGGAGTCAAATGGACAGAGAGGGACAGAGAGATAGAGGAAGCCAATCAGGGAGATAGGAATCTGGGTCTGGGTGACAGTCAGGTCTGAGGGAAAGAAGTGCTAAATCTAGTTTAGAAATGACTAGAAAGCATAAAGAAAACAAACAGAGTACTTACCTGTGCCCTGTTGAAGAAGGTGTTGCAGACCTTGTGTGCCTGTTGCTGATGTTGCCAGATGTGAAGCTTGTTGCAGAGTCTGGTGGAGAATCCCTGTTGTGCTTGCAGAGGCTTGCAGAGTCAGGTGATGTGAGAGAGAAATAGATTGACAGATGACTGAAGACTCCAGATCCCAGATTAGCTCCGTGATTCAGAGTTTTTGTGATTGTGATTAGACGAGAAATGTGATTTGTTGATTCCGAAGAGTGATTCTGGATTCACAGTTTGTGATTAGCCGAGAAGGAGAAGACAAGTCGATTAAGTAAAACTGACGTCGGTGATCCCACTGGTGTCGGCCGACAGTTGACCGACGTCGGTGGGTTCAGAACGTGGAAAAGGGCTAGCAAGCCCATTCTGCATCCACCAAGTGCTTAGTTAGTTGAAGATATGGTCAAAGAGAGGATAAATACGCGTGAGAGATGGTTAAACGGTTGGAAGGAGTGAGAATAGGTCTAGGGTGAGTCATAGGGGGGAATTAGTCTAAGGCGAGGTGTCCAGGCGAGGTGGCAAGGAGAGGGCAAAGGGGTCTTATTTAATTAAAAATAGATGATTATTTTCAATTAATAAGACTTAGGCTAGGAATGGGTTAGGCGAAGTGACAAGGGACCAAGGGGAGAGAGAATGACCAAGGGTTAGACACTTTTTAGGTGTCTACAGGTAGCACAAAGGTGTGTATTCAATGGCAAATATCTATGATACTTATACTTTTAAGCAAATATTTCACTTGAAAATACAAAGATACACTAATCTTATACTAGAACACTCTAAGATTAATATGGGCTTAAGTAATCAAGCCCTCCTTTTAGCACTAATGGATTTTCCCTTGTTGATGCTTTTAAATGAACAATAGGTGCTCTTAATGTTCAAATAACACTTCATTTAAGAATTTAGGAAATTCAGAGCATGAGTAGCAGGTTTTGGCAATCTAGTTGCCTATGGTGAAATAGAAGTAGAGCAAGATGAACTATTTCACAATATTTGTAAGATTTGATGGTTGAGAGCCACCTTGTTTCATTACTTTGTGAACTCATGTTGATACTCAGTGAACTAATATAGAGTTAAGTTATAGACTAAGCTAAATGGTTATGGATAATGTACTTAAGCTAAGGTGAATTATTTAAAGAAAATAGCAAAAGGAAGGGTAAAGCAGGAAAAAACAAGTGATTGATAGTCTTAATCATGAACATTATGACAAAGTTTCTATCATACTAAGCATACATTTAACTAGTATGTAATGTAAAGTAACTTATGCTCACATTTCACTACACACCAGGTAGAATTTTGAGGATAAAATGAAAATATAAGTAAGGATTGAATTAACTTTAACATTTTGTTATCACATATAAATAGCTAATGCACATCCTTGATGTAGAGCAAATAAAATGAAGAAAATTCAAGATCCTTTCAACTAACCTAACATAGCACAAGTTAGCAACCTTGTAACTAATGATACAACCTAGTATTTGAAGAAACTATTCATATTCAAGACCTAGACAAGCAATTGAGAGACCAACTATATCAGTAATCACCACATAAAAAAAGGACAATCTTGCAAAATCCTAATTGCTTCAAGTGTACAAATTTAGATAAAAAATATCTCCCTTTAAAAAATGGTAATCTGTGCCTTTATATAAAATTTAGTTAATATACCAGTTAGTTATAAATTACAGGCGTACAAAAATAAATATAGTTGTCTTTATAAGCTATAGAATACAAGTGCTTTTCATAATTATGTTGACCTGAAGGCAACAATGCTAACAAACTTACATGTGCCTTTACAATGGAATATTCTATTACAAAATGTTACATAATTTCTATTAGAATAAAATATTGTTTTAACTCACTGGTGGGGCCTTTGTTTATTTTTGGAGGATGCTCATGTCCTTCTCATGTTATTCACCAACTAGATCAAGATCCACAACAAGATTCATGACTCACTCCTCATCTTGGTCTGCTAGATCATCAAATTCCTTGTGATTTTTGGCCAAGGCCTCCATGATGCTTCTAGCTTTGTTGATCCTCTCACCTACATTAACTATCATATCCAATATTTTTTTATTGTCTTACCTAGATTAGCCTTTCCTTTTCCCTTAGATTTTTTGAGTCACCAGACTGGCCCTATGCTTGAACTCCTCATCACTGATGAGGCCAAGGGTAGCAGTTTATGTAGGATTGGCAAGCATGGTCCCAAGAAGTTGTTCAATTATACTCATGAGCCCTTTCTCATCTTTTAGAACCCTTTTCACCTGGGTATGTTAGGCAGTCAAGCTTTAAACCTTATTAATAACAATCTCTAAGATTGTGCCTAGCTATCCCATACTTATGGTTTTAAAGTTTGGGATCTATTTCTTCACTTGAATGTTGAGGAGCTGAGAAATCTTGTCCACTAAGTCCTACCATTGGGTGACAAGGTCCTTGGATAATGTACCCTATTTTTCCAATGTAATCTACCTCAGCATCATCGACTTCAGTGACTCAAACATGTCATAACATTATTCATCCAACATTTTGGTCATGGCCTCTGGGACTAGTAGAATAGCCTATGTTTAAAAATTCTCCTTTTCTCTTTCTAAATTATGGATCCTTTATTTTAAACCTTAGACTCCAGCCCTGGCTTCTTGTGATTGTTCTTCTATAAATCTTTAAACATCCTCTTCATGTATTTTAACCTCATCAAGTTGTTATCCTGAAACAAGGGTCAAACCTAAAAAAGGTTCAACCTTTTGAAAGGTTAATTCTTTTATCCCAGCCTTGGTTATCCTGGTTGTAACTCTCTCTAAGATTGTTGTCTCAGGGTTGAAGTGCACTGTTGTACTAGGCTCCTTGAATTTGGGAGTCTTTGGGACCTCCATACCTAAATTTCTTGATTCTTATGGAGCATCCCTCCTTTTGGCCTTTGGGCCTTTGGTGACAATAATCTCTCTTTCCTCTAGTTCCCTTATAATGTACTTCATCCAAGGCTACATATCATCATGAAGACCAAGGTCATGAACTCTTGTTAAGGCCCAAGAGTCAGAAAGAGATGGGATCTTCTATAATTTTCCATAGATGAACTAGTCAAGAATGACTGGTCCATGGATTGGAAATTCATCACTAAAGAGATTGACTTCAATAGTGAGATGAGTGAAGGTCAATCTAGGCCTATTTCTTGGTGCCACAAGGATTAGTGTTAATTTGGCCTTCCTTTTTTCTTGTGGTGTCATGGGGACAAGTTCCTTTCCTATAACCTTTGAGGGATCTTCCTCTTTATCTAAATTATAGGCAACTACAAGTTCCTTGAGGACACCCTCAAGTGTCTCTTCAGGCTCCAAGGCTATCATGTCAATGTATGGAACTAGGGTAGGTGACCTTTGTGGAGGTGTTGTAGGTATTGGGCCCTCTATAGGTCTCTCTTCTTGCCTTACCTCTCCAATCTTCTCCTTTATTTTACCCTGTTCCTCTTGAAATTGCACATTCTATTACTGGGGTTATGGCTCAAATTATTTTTCCTAGGGTTGCTCATGAGTTATTCTAGATGGACCAAGAAATAAGTGATACTGCAATGCATGCATCTACCATATTTCCCTAGATGGCTTGTTGTCCCTAGTTAACATGTTCTCTAGTTTGATATTATGGCCCTAGATCTTGGCCAATACTTCCTCAAAGTTCTTAGCTTTGATGTAGATGACATCATGAACCCCAAGTTGATGCACAAGTCAATCTTTGGGAGCTTTTTGTCCTTTAAATAATTAGATACCTTATTCTTAGGATCTCACATTTGAAGCTCATCTAATTAGAAGCCAAATGAAGCCCTATGTTTGGACATGATTTCCACTTGTTTTCATTCATTCACCAAGGTTTTCAAAATATTCAATGGGAAAGGGTGGAACAGACCCTTCTTCTTCTCCTTGCTCATTTTTTGAATTCCCTGGATGAGCTAAGAAGTAATTTATTTCTCTATAAGTTTATTTGGGACATGCACCAGTAACCTATAAGGCTGGGACATGATCCCTTCTATCCTTATAATTGTGCAATCAAGATAGTACCGTATGTCCCCTATCATTTAAACATATCTCTTAATGATAGGGTAGACCCTAGGCATGGGAACACCTGTAATAGCTTTTACTAAGGCTGGATAAATGTAGTAACAAATGAACTACATATTATTCCTATAATTGAAGATGTATAGTTTAGAGTAATAGTGTGATATGGTTATCCTACCCTCTACAGACCAATTCCTAATACCAAGGAAGATAATTAAAGCAAGAAGGGCATCAAGTAGGTATGACATCATAAATAAATGCTTGGAGGAGTTCCTCTTAATGGTATTGAATTTCTTGGCCAAGAAAATGTTGATTACATCTCTAATTGGAGGGGTAAGATTCTCTTCAACCATGAAGTGTATATAAGGGACAATTCTTATTCACATAGGTGGTTAAAGGGGCTCTAGATGTTCGATTGAAAAGGGTCATTATTTTTGGGTGAATATTTTGTCAATTAGCTAACTGATGAGAAAAATAGGTCTCTTTAACCATAGCATAGGGAAATTGGCCGGCCAGATGTGCAGGTTTACTACATCAAAAGGGGACAAATCTCTCCTCTCATCAAGGGGAGGTTCCCTATAAATATGCAAGAGATATATACTATATATATAAGTAGAAAATAACACTTAAGGGTAGGATAAACCATCCATCTCTCTTTTTTAGAGATGATGTTCATAAATCAAAAGATAAATCTTGATGAAATGATAGAAGGCACTCTTCTTTCAGAAGTGTTATTCAACAGACAACAGGAACCTTTCAAGTAGTGACAAGTAATTATAACAGGGCGCAGTAACACAACAAGAT
Source organism: Torreya grandis (assembly GCA_037957365.1). Lineage (NCBI taxonomy): Eukaryota > Viridiplantae > Streptophyta > Pinopsida > Cupressales > Taxaceae > Torreya > Torreya grandis. Next base: position 2,784,788 of record JARHVA010001418.1, on the reverse strand, counting down.
GAAATGTAGCACAAAGTCTCCACCTCAACTACCAAAGAGTGAATATGAAGGATAATGAGGGCACAAAGTCATCCTAAGATCCCTTACATAGAAATAGAAAATAGACAAACTAAAGACAATTATGGTAGCACAAAGTCTCTCCATAGTCGGCTTCAAGACACCTTCCTAATTACTTTCACTAATTCTAATTATTTAATTAAATGGACAAAAAATGTATTAAGGAAAAAAACATAAGAACAATTTCCCCAACAACCAAGCTATTTCAGCACAAAGTCTAAAAATTCACTTGTTTTCTTATTCAAATAACAAAATATGATCAACAATCTGAGCTCAAAGTCTCAGTAATGCCTTTCAATTTGGGCAAAGTTTTGTTTTTGATAATAGAGAGATATCTCCCTAAAATAATAAGAGAGAGTCTAATATATAGTGCTCCAAGAAAGCTTTGGGCATTTTGTTTCACAAAAATGTGTTATGATGCATTCAATGCCTTTAATGCATTTTAAATTATGTCCATAGGCTATGCTAGAATAGAGCATCGATTTTTAATATGGGTTGTTTGATGTGTTTCCTTATATGTCCATAGCTATTCGCTCTACTCAATGTAGGAAAATAGGCTGTGCCATTAAATATTTACATTCTTTGATGTCTACTTGGTGGACTACTTCACCTTATAAAAACATATCCCATGCACAGATATTTCTAATCCTTCTTCATCATTCCCCTTTTCTTGGATGTATTTTGCCCTTATCTATGTGATTTGAGCTCTCAAGATATCTCTTTGGTCGGTCGCTAAATTCATTCATAGGGTCTGTGCTTAAGCCTACAAGGATCAATAGCTATTTCATTTTTGCAAATTTGACGTGTTTGGGTCTATCATTTTTTGAAAGCCAATGGCTACTTGGTTGCCTTGATTTTGATAGCTGCGGGTCTATCATCTTTCTTATCACTTCCTTTGTGTCTTTCCTATTTGCTTTGGCCATTTTCTTCTATTCTTAACAAGTGACACATGGTGCGTTCCATTGTGAAATAGGTGAGGACACGTGGTAGCATTCGCTTAACTTATAGAGGCTTTGGGGGCCTTTTGAGAGTCCTGTGGAAGATGACACATGGCAACTTCCATTAAGCTCATAAAAACACTATAGAAACATTCAAGACTCTTTTGAACTCATGCAGATGATGACACATGGTAGCTTTTTCTCAAGTTTAGCCACTCACTTGGGACCCACCATAGTCCTTACTCAATAAAAGGAAGAAGCTATGGATGTTGCCACTTGGTGGCCTCTGCTAAGCTTTGTAGATGACACGTGGCACATTATACTACTTTGAAAGTTACTAGAAACTATTTCTCAGGAGATGACACATGGTGGCTTTTAGTACACTTTGTAAGGGACACATGGAACTTTTTGCTGCAACTTTATGAGGGACACATGGCATGTTCCACTACAAATTGAGGTTTGATCTTTCTGAAAGGGAACTTGCCCTTCAGTGTTTTGAGAAATGGTCCACTTTCCCTAGCGAGAGCCTCTCACAAGGGTACCTACCCTTCAGGATATTTTAGGTAGACTTTTTCTTTAGACAAAAAGTCTGAAGGAATTCTTTCAAACAATTTGTCTGAAGGAAATCTTCCTTCACTTTACCTCTGCTTTCTATCAGGTTTTCTTTCAGTGGGCTTTTATCTTTACTTTGGGCTTATTTCTTTAGACAAAAGTCTGAATGAATTCCTTCAGACATTTTATCCAAAGGAAATGCCTTAATCATTTTCCACATTCTTTTCCCAAAAGATAACTGTGCCCTTTGCAAAGACTTGTTCAAGCATGGAACTATTCTTCAAGATTTTGCAATGGTCCTTCTGCTCCTCACCTACCCTCCGCAAGGGTTGTTTATCTTTGGTTCACTTTTCTAAAGGATTTCTCTTTGTCTAATTTTTCTCATTGCCCTATGCAAGTGCACTCAGCTTGGTTCACTACCCTCTACAAGGACTGTCACCTTGGTTCAATGCCCTCCGCAAGGACTCTTTTTCTTTTGGCTTTGGGGTAGCCCTTTAAACCTGCCGATTGAACTGACCAATTGAACCAAATTGGGTTCAACAGTTCAATGGTTTAATTGGTTCAATTTCTTGTGTTTTATTCATTCACTTAATCACTTGAACCAAACACTTTGAGCCAAACCATGTTGAACCATAGGGCCATTGTACCTATTAAACCTTTGAACTAAAGTGGTTCAATGGTTCAACAGTTCAATGGTTCAAGCCTTATTCTCTTTGATAAGTGTTTTGAAGCCATTGAACCTTGAAGCAGTTAAACTTTGAACCTTGACATATGTGCTTAACTCTTGTTGATGACATTGAACCTTTAAACCCATTGAACCCATTGAACCAAAATGGTTCAAGGTTCAATGGTTCAATGGTTCAAAAATTGCATAGAAGCTTGCCAATGAAGTCTTTTGGTTGAACCAAGGCATTGAACTAATCTTGAAAATGACTAAGTGTTGGAAACTTGTTCTTTTGATTAAACTTGCCTATAGAAGCCTTTGAACCTATTAAACAAACTGATTTCAATCATGTTAAGTCCGTAGAAACATATCTACAGATTTCATAGATTTAAACCTGTAGAGTCCATAGAAATGAGTCTGTAGAACTGATAGAGTCTGTAGAAATGAATTCATAGATTTAAGCCTATAGAGTCTGTAGAAATATAAAAAATCTTGAATAATAAAGAATTTGAATGCCCAAAAAAAAATTTGAGAAGGGGAGAGAGGATTTTGGTATGTTGGACCAAAATAGTTCAAATGTTGTCCCAAAAATGAGTGATATTTTTTGGGGGACAATAGTTGGCTCCAATTGGGGAACTTCCTTTAGTTGGAACAGTTGATGGGAGTAGAAACTAGAATCTCCAGTGCCTTAAAGTATGCCATTGGGCTATGGAGTCAGGATACCCAAAAAAAAAGGTGACAAAAACAAAAATGAAAGCACAAAAATAGAAGTAAAGACTATAAAAATATACATATGTACAAGCTGATCTTATCTGATACTTCATGGATTGAAGTGCTTCAGATGCTACCCATTATAAGGTAGAGATAAGAGTGTGCCATCTTGATATTTCAATAGGAAGTTGTCCTCACCATTGAGCTGATGGATAATAAATAGGCCTCTCTAAAGAGAATCAAACTTCCCATGCATCCCCTTTGGTTCTCTTCTCTTGTCCCATAGTAGGACTTGATCTCCAACCTAGAGATCATAGTTTTTTGCCTTCTAGTCGAAGAGCTTCTTCACCAAACTTTGATGGGTGGAAATTTAGTCCACCACCATAGTTCTTTGCTCATCCAGCTTAGTCAAGCACATGATCCTCTTATCAATGGAGCTTTCATATGTCTGATCTTCAATTGCCTTAGCCAATTTTAATGCCAGCAATTCCAAGGTGATTGGTATCTTAGCATTGATAACATAAAGAAGTTGGGAAGGAGACATACCAATTGCCCTTTTTGGTGTAATTCTATCAACCCACAAAGCATCAGCTAATGTTTTATGCCATGTCATTTGGTTGTCATCCACTAGTTTCTTGATGATACTCATTAGGTTCTTGTTACTTGATTCAACTTGTCCATTCCCTTATGGAAAGTAATCAAAAGAGTGAGAGAGGGTGATCCCATATTAAAAATAGAACTGATTAATCTCTTAGGAACTGAAAAAAGCTGTATTATCTATGACAATCCTGGTTGGGACCCCAAACTTGGAAATGATATTCTCTTTGAAGAAATTGCACACTACTTTTGAAGTAGCATGCTTGGTTAGGATAGCTTCCACCCACTTGGTGAAGTATTCAGTTGCTATAAGGACATAATCATGTCTAGCACTTGAAGATGGGTTTGTAGCTCTAATAAAATCAATTCTCCATTGCTAGAATGGTTCCTATATGACCACTAGCTTGAGAGGCAGGGCAACTAACTTGGGTCTCCCAACAAACTGCTGGCACAGTTCACATTTTCTTACCCACTTGTATGCATCTTAAAAAAGAGTAGGCCAGTAATACCTAGCTCATAAAATTTTATGGGTAGTCATAGGATTAAAAAAATGTCTTCCACATGCTAGATTGTGGAAGGATTTCAAAATCTAGCTTTACTGCTCCTTGTCCACACAGTGAAGGAACACTCCATCAAGGCTCCTCTTGTACAGGCCGTTGTCCCAAAGGACAAAATTGGTAGCTTTCAACTTGATAGTCCTCCTTCTTTGTAAGATAGGTGAGCATGACACTCACCATAAGTAAGGAAATGAGCAATCCCTGAATACCACTCATTCATGGTGGAGACAAATAGGACTGTTGATGTGTCTTCCACCTTTATTTTTTCATGCTCTATTTTTTCTGGTTTATTATTAACAATTAATTGGCATAGGCCTTTTCCCCATACCAGCTTTGTTGGCTTGATGACAAGATCAAACTCCTAGATCTTTGCAATCCAATTGCCTCTTTTCATCCTAAACTCCTACTGAGTTAGTATGGATTTGACCGTGGTATTAAGAACCAAGGCAGTAGTGTGAGAATTCAAGATGTAGAAGCAAAAATGTTTGACTGCCTTCACCACTACATAAGCATGCTTCTCCATATTTGAGTACTTTAGCTCATGAGCTTTGAGAGGGTAGCTCATAAAATAAATAGGATATTCCATACCTTATTTATTCTGTTGAACCAAAATTGTTGAAAGCATGTGTTCAAAGGCATAACTATATATGATGAACTCTTTGTTATAGTCTAGACAAACTAGAATTGGGGTGTGGGCAATGGCAGTCTTGATATCCTCAAATGTTGACTTGCCTTCTTCAATATAGCTAAAGGTGGCCTTTCCCTTCATCATGTTCACAATGTGTTGAGTCTTTTAAGCAAACTCGAGGATGAACCTTCATAATAAATTCACCTTTCTGAAGAAAGAATGAACAACAGTCTTACTTGTAGGCAAGGTAAGCTCTTGAATAGACTTGACTCTGTTTGAGTCAATATTTATGCCTCCTTTGGAAATAATGTGTTTGAGAAATTTTCCCTCTATTACTCTAAAAATAGACTTCTTGGGGTTCAAGAAAATACCATTCTGGCGGCAGCACTCCAGCACTTGTTGCAAGTGGCATATATGATCTAGGCGATGCTTAAAAAAGATGGTCAAGTCATCAAGATAAACTACAATAAACTTATCCATCTCATCCTTGAAAGCAAGGTCTATTGCTCTTTGAAAGGTGGTGCTAGCATTTATCAAGCCAAAAGGCATCCCTCTATATGCAAACATGCCCCAAGGTGTGGTGAAGGCAATCTTGTGTTGGTCTGCTTTACTAACTTTAACTTGATTGTATTTTGAGAAGCCATCAAACATTGATAACATCTTTGAGCCAGTCACTATCTGAAGCACTTGATCCATGATGGGCAAAGGATACTTATCTTTTAAATATGACTGATTCAGATTCTTGAAATCCACATAGATGTAAATTTTGCCATTCTTCTTCCTCACAGGGACTATGTTGGCAATTCATGTGGAATGTGGATTGAGAAAATTATCCTAGCATTCAGCATTTTATGTAGCTCAGATAGAATAGTACCTTATATCTTTGGATTATACTACCAAGATTTATGCTTGTAAGGGACTAGACCATCTTTGAGAGAAATTTCATGGTGAATTTCCTCAGGCCTGAGTGACTTTAGATCATCATAATAATATGCTAAAACATCCATGTAATGGCAAAGCAAGTTAGTAAATTTGAGTTTCTCCTCTGGAGTACAGCACTTCTCAATGTTCACCATCTTGGGATTTTCCTTGATACCTAAATTTATCTGATCAAACCCCTGGGGGGAGCTTGAATCCATTTGTTGTTGTATGATGAACCTATCGTGCTTGTCAAACAATTTCTCAAGAGAAACTAGTCCTTTAGGAATCTTATTCCCTTTTAACTACAAGAATTTTTCACCTGCATCTAAATTCATTTCAGGAGCTAATTCGAGTTTTTGGAGTTTATTGCCTTTAAAGTGAAGATGTTTGAAGCTATCTTTTTGTTCCAAAAAGGCGATGATTTGGTTGTTGCTATTGAACACTTGCCAATGATTGGCATTATCATGCACACTTAGTCTAAAGACCAATTCAATAGTGTACCTATTTCTTTTAAAGTCTAGATGAGGAATTAAGAGGGTTATTGAAATAGCTAGTGCATCAACTCGGTCATTGAATTCACTAGGTATGGTAGAGATGCTGAAAGCATCAAAGCTTTCAAGTTGGTACCAGACTAGATTATGGTAGTGGCATAATCTCTCATTTTTGGTTTGATACAGGTTCCTTACTTAACAAACCACTAGTTTAGCATCTCCTTTGGCATGAATGAGTTTGATGCCTTTATCTCTAGCAGCCTTCAATCTAAGCAATAGAGATTCGTACTCAGTCGTGTTATTGGTGTTGCTGAACTACAACTTGTATGAAGAAAGAAAAATATCTCCTTGAGGAGATATCAATACAATCCTAGCCCCTGAGTTGGTAGAAGAATTGTTACCATCGAATTCCAAGATCCAAACATCATCAAAAATTGTTCTTTCCTTAGATTTCTCTTTGCTTGAAAGGGAGAATTCTTCTATGCTTGCACTGTGCTCTCTCACATCTTTTGCTATTTTATCTGATTTTATTCCTAGATCGTCACCTATAGGACTTTCATCTACTGAAACATAAATATATTCTGTGGTTAAGAAGTAATTACCCATGTCTAAAGATTCAAATAGAATTTGAGCTTTAGGAGCTGATGTCTGAGTGACGACATATTTTGATTCCTTTTCAAGAAGTAGCCTCTGCATTATGCCTTTAACATGGATCCTTGCTTCAAAGAGGTCCATGCTTAATTATCCACCAACATCCTTGCAAAAATTTTACCCTAGAAGAATGCCATATGAGGCTGAAACATTGGCCACCAGGACTGTCATCTTGATTCTTTTGTCTGGGAATGTTGCAAATGTAAATTGGGCATCTTTTATTTGTCCCAACAGAGGTACTTGTTTGTTCTCCATGGAGAAACATCTCTCAAAGGTTTTGGTCAGTGTGAGTCCAAGAGATTCTGCCACCTTGGCTGGCATGACATTGTCTGAAGCTCTAGAATCAATGATATAATTGCTCAGTTTGTGACCATTTATCAATACGGAAACATAGAAAGGCTTTATTTTCCCAGGGGCAACTGGAGGAGTAAAGACAAGATTTTTTGGGATGGACATGTTCCTTGGGGGATCATGAGTTACCTTCTTAATAGCTTGTTCTACAGGGACAACTTTATTCTTTACACACTAAACTAACCTATCTAACTGCTTGAAATTAGATTTCAAGAATTTGAACTCAAACATTTGAATTTTGGTCTTCTTGATGTGGTCGATTATGTCAAATGACTGCAACAGATTAAGAACAAAGGAAGGCAGTTCATCTTTCTAGTTTTTGGGAGGGGGAAGACTGGTCTATGAGATTAAAGTTGAAGATGGAGGAATGCTTGATGTACTTAACTTTTTAGTACTCACTGGGTCCTTTGGTTGGAAAGGTAGAGAAGTTCCTCATTTGGCAATTGAGATTGTAGGTTGAGAACTTTCCCCTATTTTTTCCTTTATCAATTTATTGGCTTGACTGGTTCTAGGACCGGTTGAACATAGCATATGATCTTTTATCTACTTTAACTTCACTTCTGGGTTCATCCTGATAATTCAAAAAACCAATGTTGGAGTCACCAGCTGACTCTTCTTGATCTTCTACAAGGAGATCAACATCATTTTCTTGGTTCAATTTAGGCTAGAAAGAGAAATCATATTTTGTTTCAAGATATCTAACTACCGAATTGGTTGGGGGTGCTTCAATGGAAATTTTCCCTTTGTGGGGGAGGAAGATGATTTGGTTGTCCTTGATTTCTAGCAGCATTGCCTTGGTATAAATGATTAAGGAATGTCCTTCTTGGCATATCTCTATACAAAGGAGCTAAAGATATCCCTTGTGCCATTTGTTTTCTGAGAGCTAGCAACTCATTTGCTATCTTTTGCACCATTGGATTAGTGGTACTTATAGATGGATATTCAAAAGATAAAGAAGATTTACCCCTATTTGGGTCTCTCCTTATCTTTCCTGCCAAGATAAGGTCTTCTACCTTAGTAGCCAAATCTTGAGCTACAATAAGTTCTATTTGGCTAGCATGTCTCAGTAAAAAACTCACTTAAGGTAGCTGAGAGTTGATGAAGAAACATTTGAGGTTTTCAGGTGTTCATTGAGTGATAGTAGGAATCTTATTCCTTATCTTGTCAAACTTGGCTATGAAATCTCTCATGGGTTCATGAGGCTCTTTCTTCATTTATGTGAGTTAAGCTAGTAGGGCATGTGCATCTTCTATAGGCTTGAATTTGGCTTCAAATTTGGCTTTAAGAGTGTTCCAGCCAGTCATAGTTTGGGCCTGCAGATGATAGAACTAGTCTACAATAGCACCTTGTAAAGTTTTCACGAACAGTCTAACTACTACATCCTCATACTCCACACCTATTATGTCATAGGCTATGCTGAAGGCTACAATATGTTCATTAGGATGAACCTTTCCATCACCATAGAATTTGGGAAAAATTTTCTTTGAATTGCATGGTAGCTCATGTAAAGGTGGAGTTAAATTGAGTGGGCCAAAAGAGTTACCCCAAGGACCTTGAACTGCCATTATATGACTATGAAAAGGTGGAATAACAAATCTCAGAGGGGTAAGTATTGACAAAGCTTTATTAATAGCAAAAATGGAGGCTTTGCTCGGTAATATAGACTTGACTTTAATAGGAGAAAAGCTCCTGGTTCATTAGAGTCGAGATGGTGAAGGAAATAGATCAAAATTACTTTGCTATACCAACTCAAATACAAGGTCAACAATACCTTTATCCCTTTGGCTTTGCATATACCGTGGATCTGCTAGATTGTAAAACAAAAATGGTAAAGAACTGACCTTGCTTTAGCTTGAAGCTTGAGGCTTCAAAATACACGTTCTATCCCAGTTGACGTGGAGGTGGAGGGAGATGGTAAAGCTATAATGATAATGAGTAAGACATAGAATAGAGTCACCAGAGTCTATAATGGATAAGGGTAGGGACTGCTTCAATCTGAAACTTGAGGCTTCAGATTACATGTAAATCTCTAGCGGAGTCCCCGTAAACTGTTGGGTGAATATTTTGTCAATTAGCTAACTGATGAGAAAAATAGGTCTCTTCAACCAAAACATAGGGAAATTGGTCAACCAGATGTGTAGATTTACTACATCAAAAAGGGACAAATCTCTCCTCTCATCAAGTGGAGGTTCCCTGTAAATATGCAAGAGCTATATACTATATATATAAGCAAAAAATAACACTTAGGGGTAGGATAAACCATCTATCTCTCTTTTTTTAGATATGATGTTCATAAATCAAAAGATAAATCTTGATGAAATGATAGAAGGCACTCCTCTTCTTTTAGAAGTGTTGTTCAGTAGACAACAGAAACCTTTTAGGTAGTGACAAGTAACTTTAACAGGGTGCAGTAACACAACAGGATGAAATGTAGCACAAAGTCTCCACCTCAACTATCAAAGATTGAAATATGAAGGATAATGAGGGCACAAATTCATCCCAAGATCCCTTACACAAAAATAGAAAATAGACAAACTAAAGACAATTGTGGCAGCACAAAGTCTCTCCACAGCCGGCTTCAGGACACCTTCTTGATTACTTTCACTAATTTTGCTTATTTAATTGAATGGACAAAAAATGTATTAAGGAAATAGACATAAGAAAAATTTCTCCAACAACCAAGCTATTCCAGCACAAAGTCTAAAAAGTCACTTGTTTTCTTATTCAAATAATGAAATATGATCAACAATCTGAGCTCAAAGTCTCAGTAATGCCTTTCAATTTGGGTAGAGTTTTGTTTTTGATAACAGAGAGATATCTCCCAAAAAAATAAGAGAGAGTCTAATATATAGTGCTCCAATAAAGACTTGGGCATTTTATTTCACAAAAATGTGTTATGATGCATTCAATGCTTTTAATGCATTTTAAATTATGTCCATAGGCTATGCTAGAATCAAGCATCAGTTTTTAATATGGGCTGCTTGATGTGTTTCCTTATATGTCCAAAACTATTCACTCTACTCAATGTAGGAAAACAGGCTACACCATTAAATATTTTCATTCTCTGATGTCCACCTAGTGGACTGCTTCACCTTCTAGAAACATATCCCATGCATGGATATTTTTGATCCTTCTTCATCGTTCCCCCTTTTTTGGCTATATTTTGCCCTTATCTATGTGATTTAAGATCTCAGGCTATCTCTTTGGCTGGTCGCTAAATTCATTCACAGAGTCTATGCTTAAGCCTGTAAGGATCAACAGTCATTTCATTGCCACAAATTTGACATGTTTGGGTCCATCATATTTCTTAGCACTTCATGTATTTCTTGTTTGCTTTGGCCACTTTCTACTTTTCTTAACAAGTGACACATGGCACGTTCTACTATGCAATAGGTGAGGACACCTGGCAGCATTTGCTTAACTTATAGAGGCTTTGGAGGCCTTTTGAGAGTCCTACAGAAGATGACACGTGGTAGCTTTTGTTGAGCTCATAGAAATACTGTAAAAAGATTCAAAACTCTTTTGAACTCATGTGGATGATGAAACATGGTGGCTTCCACTCAAGTTTAGCCACTCACCTAGGACCCACCATAGTCATTACTCAATAAAAAGAAGAAGTTGCAAATGTTTCCACTTGGCAGCGTCTACTGAGCTTTGTAAATGACACATGGTGACTTCTGCTACACTTTGTAAGGGACATGTGGTGCATTTTGCTACAAATTTATGAGGGACATGTGGCACATTCTACTACAACTTGAGGTTTGATCTTTCTCAGAGGGAACTTGCCCTTTAGGGTTTTGAGAAATGGTCCACTTTCCCTAGTGAGAGCCTCTCGCAAGGGTACCTACCCTTTGAGATATTTCAGGTGCACTTTTTATTTAGACAAAAAGTCTAAAGGAATTCTTTTGGATAATTTATTCGAAGGAAATTTTCCTTCACTTTGCCTATGCTTTCTATCAGGTTTTCTTTTGGCAGGCTTTTGTCTTTTCTTTGGGCTTATTTCTTCAGACAAAAGTCTAAAGGAATTCCTTCAGACATTTTGTCTGAAGGAAATGCCTTAATCATTTTTTGCATTCTTTTCTTGAAAGAGAATTATGCCCTCTGCAAGGACTTGTTCAAGCATGGAACTATCCTTCAGGCTTTTGCAATGGTCCTTCTGCTCCTCACCTACCCTCCACAAGGGCTATTTGTCTTTGGTTCACTTTTTTGAAGGAATTCTCTTTATCTGGTTTTGCTCATTGCCCTCCACAAGGGCACTTACCTTGGTTCAATACCCTCTGCAAGGACTATTAGCTTGGTTCAATGCCCTCTTTAAGGCCTCTTTTTCCTTTGGCTTTAGGGTAGCCCTTTGAACCTATCGATTGAACCAACCGATTGAACCAACTTTGGTTCAACAATTCAATGGTTCAATCAGTTCAATTTCTTGTGTTTCATTAATTCACTTGACCACTTGAACCAAACTCTTTAAACCAAACCATGTTGAACCATTGGGCCATTGAACCTATTGAACCTTTGAACCAAAGTGGTTCAATGGTTCAACGGTTTAATGGTTCAAGCCTTCTTCTCTTTGATAAGTGTTTTGAAGCTATTAAACTTTACAGTGGTTAAAATTTGAACCTTGATAAATGCGCTTAACTCTTGTTGATGATGTTGAACCTTTGAACCTATTGAACCCATTGAACCAAAATGGTTCAAAGTTCAATGGTTCAATGGTTCAAACACTGGATAGAAGCTTGCCGATGAATCCTTTTGGTTGAACCAAGGCATTGAACCAATCCTAAAAAAGACTAAGTGTTGGAAACTTGTTCTTTTGATTGAACTCACCTGTAGAAGCCTTTGAACCTGTTGAACCTACTGATTTCAAGCATGTTGAGTCCGTAGAAACATATCTATAGAGTTCATAGATTTAAACCTGCAGAGTCCATAGAAATGAGTTCGTAGAACTAACGAAGTCTGTAGAAATGAGTCCGTAGATTTAAGCCTACAAAGTCTATAGATTCAAGCCTACAGAGTTTGTACAAATTTGAAAAAGCTTGAATAATGAAGAATTTGAATGCCTAAAATAATTTTTGAGAAGGGGAGAGAGGATTTTGGTCTGTTGGACCAAAATAATTCAAATGTCGTCCCAAAAATGAGTGATATTTTTTGGGGGACAACAATTATTACCTTAATTCCCTCTCTAAATTGGATTATAGGGATTTTACCATCAAGGCTTCTAAAGACATGGGGTCCTTGGATCATCCAAGGTCTAAGGATAGAGTCCAAGTCATGGTTACCATTCCATTCCTTGATTTTGGTCAGGTCCACATGGGGGAGAGGGAGCTTATAGTATTTCTCATAAGAAACAAGGGAAATATAGGCTATCCATTTTGAATTCCCTTCTCTAATGATCAACTCATTTTAAATCCTCTAATCAACAAAAATTAGGGCAAGGACATCAATACAGTGCAGTACCTTTGGTTTAGTTATGGTGTGATGGAGGTTAGTCATTTGGACTACAACTAGGTCATAGTGCCTCTTATTGATGGTGGTGATCCTCTACTCCTCCTTGGAGATGGGTTGTAACTCATCTATCATGAAGAAGAGTTCTGACCAATTCCTAATGCCTTGGATGTTCATTGCTATCAGGTCCAATTCAATATCCTTAAAGATCTAACATTCACTATCCATAGACAAATAGAGCTCAGTCTCTTTTTTCAACTATTACCTGCTTACCACCATGATCTTTGTCTTGGTTGATTACTTACTAGATTGCTAATGACCTTTGTGAAAGCTCTTTCATGTTTAAGAACACAATTAAGCTCTTCTTGGATCAAATTATAACAAATTGAATCTATTTGGGTCACTTTTATGTAGGGTTTAGGATTTTGAGCTTTAATGGTGGACAATATTCAAGTCTCAGCTTAATACATGTCTTGGATTTGATTTAGACCTTTGCCTTTATACATTTGTATTTTTTAGGCCATGGTATATCATATTTTATCCTTTTAAGCTTGTGTAACACTTATGTGGTGTTGGTTTGGACCTTTCATAGCATTTTCATAAATGTCATTCAAACACTAGCCATTGGCTTTTAAAAATGCCTCTTCATTTCACTCTATTAGATCAAAATCTAGGATTAATGTAAGTCGTTGATCATGAGCCAAGTCTCTAGATTTTAATTGGCTCTATTATGAGACTTGGCATTTTACAAATCCTCTTCATGTTATGTATATTTTATTAGTTACCATCTCAAATGAGTGTTGGCCACGTGTTGAGTTTGTGGGCCTTTGAAATGTTATGAACATTTCTCATCATTGAATCAACTCTAATGGCAAAGTGTGAATCATTGATCATCCTATTAGTTATGGTCTGAATGATCTTGTGACATGCATCTAACTTATAGGCTATCGAGGTCTCATTGAAAATTCCTCTAGAGGCTCACATCATTGGATCAACTCTTAGTGATGAAGTGTAGACCATCAATCTACATAAATTCTCAAACATTAAGTAAGTACATCATTAAAACCATGAATTAAGCTTAAATCCCTTAGACCAAGGTTTGTTACATGTTTATTAGGCATGAAATAAACCTTACGCTAAGGTATTTATGCTTATGTTTTCTAATTATAAAAAGAAATGAGGGTCCAAATAGCTCAAGCCAATGTATGCATTTTATTAATGAATACAAATTATACTTTAGCCTAACTATTTATGTTTAGGTCTTATGAATATGCTTAGATCATGAGGTCATTACCATCCTTGTAGGTTGAGGATTCCCATATTGAGCATTTCTTTTAATTGTAACACCATTTTCTTTCTTTCTAGTAAGACTTTGGAGTCCCCTTTTGATCTAGAATAAGATATTCTATTAGATTAACTTTGATGGTCTCACAAGCATCAAATACACCCTCATGGGTGTTTGAATGATGGTCATATGAACATCAAGTTTTAAACCAGTGGAACTTTCATTTTAGTGATCCTTAAAGTTGATAGTCATGTGGTCATCAAATTCATCCTTTCAAGCATTTGAATGACAATGGTATGGATGTCAATTTTAAACTAGTAAAAATGTTATTTTAGTGAGCTTAAATTTGATGGTCATGTGGTCATCAAACTCATCCTTTTGGGTATTTAAATGATGGTCATGTGAATGCCAATTTTAAGTTCATTTAAATCTTTAGGACCAAATGTAAGGATGTCACTTGGCACCTTCATGGAGCTTTCCAAGATCATGGTGTCAATTCACTTTGTTGGATCATAATCTGAGATGAAGCGATAGCTATAGGATTTTGATCCATGGATTTTCTCTTGATTGGATTTTTTATGTCAAGTGGGTCCCTTTGCTTTTGGTATATAAATGCAATGGTGCTACATGTCCATCTTTTGAGCCTCCTGTGTCCTTTTGACTTTTTAATTATGCTTCACTCTATCTGATGGGGACACAACGAGTGAGCATGGATCATTGATCATTGAATATGCATGTTACTTAGGTCTAAGTTTAGGCCATCCTCACTCTATTAGATTATTTGTCATGATTAAGTGATAGTCATTAGATCCTATAAGATACAAGGTAGTTAATATTAAGACTACAGAGATACAAGACTTAGGATTAAGGTGTTTATACTAAGGTTTTGATCATGTTAATGAACATGTTTAGGCATTAGGATAAAAACCTTAGACTAAGTTGGGAAATATTCAAGAGGACCCTACACATCAAACATTAGTTAGGCATACAAGGAACCTTAATCAAGGAAAAATTGATGGGGGTCAAGTCTTGGGGCTAAGTCATGTTAAAAAAACCTGATTTAGGCCTTAAACATGAGTTTTTAAAATAGGTCTTGAAATGAATATTTAAAAGGCTTCCCATAAATTTGGTTCCTACCATTATTTAAATTTGAATTGAGGGCCTACAAGGGTTTTGGAATACATGATTTTCAATGAACACATGCCATGAATCCTACAACTAAGAACCATAAAGAACACTTATTAATATTGTCAGCGCAATTTAGAGAAAAAAAACACCAAGAAAGATATCTATGAACAAGGTGGATTATCTTCAAATTCTATAAAAGACTCTGACATGCTAAACTTCCATGCTTTATTCTTAGGGTTCTTCAAGGGTCTCAATTTTGAAAATGGGGGTATGTTGGTCCCAACACCTGGTCAAGTACTATGTTCAACCCTGGGAAAACCCTTCCCTTTGTTATTATGTAGACTAAAGATGAAGTCATATAAAACTTCCTTGTGGTTTATACCTCCATCAATTATTTGTGGATGGAGTCAAAAATCAACTGGGCCTAGTGTATATAATATTTATTTTGGTGGATCACCCAGATGTATTAGAACATCCAATCTTGATAGTTCTTGGCATATGGGTTCCTAGTAACTCTATGAAAGAGTATGATAATGTCACCCACTTCATCTTTGAAATATATTCTTACCATGGTTTTAGGCAGTCTTGTATATATGGGTCTAGAGGCTTTTAGTCATTGTTTATTTAGGATCCTTAGACATGCAGTGTTATTATCTTGTTAGAACTTCTTAGATGAGCCAGGGGTTATATCAAGATAACTCTCATACTTTAGAATTAGGAACATAGTGTCAATGAAGTAAGGATCTAGATTTAGAATTTTTTCTCCCTTGTTATTCACTACTTCCTTCTTTTTTGCATCATAGTGATTTACGAATATGAACACAAGATCAGGGCTCTGCACTGGTAGTGATAAGGTTGTTGCTTAGGGCAATCCATAGTCATAAATTCTTTGAATCTAATCATTCTTGAATTCAACATTTACTCTTATAAAAAAACCAACTAGGTCTATGTGACCTAGATCTATGTCTATGATCTGATTTGTGTTGGAGTCTAGGCTAAGTGGGATACCAAGTCCCTTAGATTTGAAATTTATTTATTTTCTAGACATAGGCTATGAGAAAATTGATGTAGGAAAATAAACTACAAAGTTGGTGGGATTTTGACTTATAATTGAAATTTCAGATAAAAAGTCTAGTGGGGGTTATACTATGTATTTCCAATTGAAAAGTCCAATAGGTTTTGGATTTTCAAAATGCACTTACAAAGTCTGATGAAAGATATGTCAGGGTTCAAGGCTTAATATTGCAGGTAAAATCTCTATGGGATTTGGATTTGATTTTGCAATGGCATTCTCTATGGGGTTTGAAGTTACATTTACAATGGGATTCTCTATGGGGTTTGAAGTTACATTTTACATGTCAAATCTCCATGGGGTTTTAGAGTTGTATTTGTAGGTCAAATCTCTTTAGGGCTTGTGTAGAAGATCTTGAAAGAATATTCCATATTTTAAACAACTTTATAAAACCCTAGATTTATTACAAGATATGTAAATGATTGGAAAGAAGTCAAGAATGCAAACAAAGTTTTTGGGAAAACACAAGCAAGAAATAGTGAAAACCCTAGATTTCTTACAAGATAGAAAAAATTTCTTGAATTCAGAGGATAATATGTTTAACATGATAAAGATAATGGTAGAAATAAAATGCAAGATAAAAATAGAGGAATACCATTTGCAAATGATGGCAATAGCGGTCATGGATTGGTGTAGCATTGGCGAGGTGTGGCTTGGTTTCCTTGTGTGTAAATCTCAAAATCTGATTTCCAACATTAAAAGTGACTTTGAAAATACCTAATTTAGTTAATATAACCCTATAATAAATGCCAATTAGGTTAGTGATTGGGAGAAATGGTAGGAGTTTTGGAGTTTTAGAGTCGTGGTACAATTTTGCAATTTTACAAAATTACATTTTGCACTCTAACCTCCACTTTCCATTGGGTGTCTTGGTGAAATAGAAGTGGGAAAGCAAAACATGAGGTGTAATTTACAACTTTTAAAGTTTTAATGTGCAACTAGAGTTCTAGTTGTCGTGAGTAAGGTAGTCAATAGAAAGCAAAACTTTGATTGTACTTTGAAACTTTACAAGTTACAAATTATAATTATAGTTTTGGTTTTCATGGATGTGGGAGGTGGTAGAAGGTGGGACTTGAGATGCACTTTTCAAATTTTCAAGTTACAAATTTCAACTAGAGTTTTAGTTTCTATAGGTGTAATGAATGTCAGAAAGCAGGGTTCCAATTGCAAGTTACAAACTACAACTGGAGTTCCAATTTTTGTTGTCCATTGGGTGAGTAGGAAGTGGAGGTTGGGGTGTGTTTTATAACTTTCAAAGTTGAAAATTACACCCCAAATTTTTGGTTTTCATCAGATATATGAAAAGTGGGAAGTGGAGGTTTAATTACAATTTATAACTTTACAAGTTGCAAATTGCACCCAAATCTTCAATTTCTATTGGGTTTGTGAAAAGGGTATCCCAAGTCACTTTAAGGATTTTTTCTCAAAAAATTAATGGGTCTCCCCTAGGGTACAAGATGTTTTGACATTTTTGGCTTAAAAATATCAACATTTTTGGTGACTTTTATGGGGTGATTTCCTGCTCATCAATTTATTTTCAGTATCCTTTTATTTCATTGGGCATGGAGTCATTTTAAGCTTAACACACTTTAACTAGAGAAGGAAAAAACTAGGATTTTGCCTAAAAAAGAATGAAATATGAAAACACAAAATAAAAACAAACTAAGAAAACAAAAACTCTTAATTAGTCAACTTGTGCTAGAGCTCTTATTTTGGGAGACCAACTAAACCTAATATATACAATGTTTTTTGGAAAGAATTCCAACATCAAAATCAAGATTTGAGGTACATTCCATTGAATAGGATAGGTAGTTCTAATACATTGAGCTTGGGTAACTAGAATGCATTTACTCCCTTGCACTGAGTTGTGATGTATAGACCACTTCATATTATATCAAAATTTGTATGCTTGCTTGGTTTGGGTCTTTCAGCATCCCATTTTATGTTTCCTTCATTGAAGATCCTATCAAATGATTTTTTGTCAAAATTTGTCTTTGTCTAACCCTAATTTTCTTCTAGAACTTTCATCGACTGGTTCCTAACTTATTCTATATTCATAAGTTTTGCCAATCGTACTATCATTTCATCATTTTCAATCAATTCCAACTGATGGTTGAGTTCTAAAGATGGTAACTCAATTGACAACAAAACTCTAGCTTCCCTTACATATAGCAACATGAATGGAGAATTGTCAATGGCTCTTTTGGGAGTGATCCTATCAACCCAAAGTGTTGATTTTAACGTTGTGTGCCATGTCTTTGGTTATTCTTCATTATCCTTTTGATAATCCTTATGATATTTTTATTAGTAGACTCAGCCAATCCATTACCTTAGGAGTAATAATTGGATGAATTATTCAGTTATACATTATGTCTTACAACCCATTCACTCACTTGAGTGCCCATAAAATCTTTGGCATTTTTCGATATAATAGTGTAAGGAACACCAAATCTTGTGACAATGTTATCCATGAATTCTAGGATAGATGCTTTTGTGGCATATTTTAGTGCAACTGCTTCAATCCATTTAGTGAATAATTATTTGTGATAAGGACCCATTTGTGGCCTACATTTGATGGTGGATTGATTATGCCAATGAAATCCAAACCCTATTAGGCAAATGGTTGGTCAACTTGGATTGGTTTGAGAGGGAGAGATACTAATCTTTGTTTGCCTACAAATTAAACACACTTCTCATAACTCCTTATCCATTGATGGGCATCCTTAAATATGTCAGGAAAATAATAGATTCCTCTCATTATTTTGATGGTAGTGGTTTTTGAAAAGAAATATCCACCTGATGGAACATCATGAAACTCCTTGAGTACCTTGGGAATTCGATTTTGCTCGATGTACCTCAGCATGACTCCATTCATATCTTTCCTAGACAATACCCCATTAATAATAACATAAGGAATACATTGGAGTCTTGAATACCTTTTCTTAAACTACTATAAATCATATGGGTACTCACTAGTCTACAGGAAGATGGTCATGTCATAGAACTAGTTGTTGGATAGAGGTAGAGTAGTTGGTTGGAATGTATGTTGAGTATATACTAAATCAGATGCTACTTTAGTAGTCTTTTTATCAAAATCTAGCTATTCACAATACCCTTTCCTCTTACAATATTTATAATTTTGATGCTCACATCATATTCCATGATTTTTATGATTTATCTCTCTTTTTTCATTTATTTCCTAGCTCAACAAAAACTCATTGATGTTTTGGTTACTAACCATTAGGTGAATTTTATTATTAGAGAATAGATGCCTAAAATTTTTGAGATCTTTTATTACAGCATATACTTACTTCTCCATGAAACTATACATTTCCTCATAATCCTTCAAGGATTGACTAAAGAAAGATATTGGTTATTTCAAAGGTTCTTTATTCTATTGGGTTAGAATAGATGATACACTACCTTCCCCTCTAAAATCATAGAGAATGAAATCATTCTCATATTTGGGGTTGACAAGGGTAGGAGCTTGAGAAATAGCCTGCTAGCTTAAGAAATAGCCTGCTTGATGGCTTCAAAACTATCTTTTCCTTCTTATGTCTTGCTGAAATTGACACCCTTCTTAAGCATGGTAGTAAGGGGTTTGTCCATGGAGGCAAAATTTAGAATGAGCCTTCTTACAAAGTTGATCTTTCCTAAGAAACATTGTAATCCCTTTTTATGGCTCAAAAGTGATAATTAAGATATAACACTTATCTTTCTAGGTCTATTGTAAGACCCTCTTTTGAAACAATGTGTCCTTAGTAGTTTCCCTTCATGAATAGTAAAAATGCATTTTTTTGGATCGAGGGAAACTTCAAATTCTCTACACATTTCAAAAAAATTCTTAAGGTGATCTAGGTGTACATCAGCATGTTTTGAATAAATAGTGATGTCATCTATCTATATCATGATCATTTCATTTATCAAACCTCTAAAAGCCATATCCATGGCTCTTTGGAATGTCACACTAGTATTAGTTAGACATAAAGGCATATTTTTATATGCATATGTGCCCCATTTTGTAGTGAAATTAGTCTTGCACTGGTCTAATTCTATTACTAGGATTTGGTTATATCTAGAATAACTATCTAAAAGGGAAAACCTTTCAAATCCTGATATAGTTTGAAGAATTTTCTCTATGGATGAAAAAGGATAATGATCCTTCAGGGATGTTTTGTTTAGGTCCATGAAATTTACACAAAGTATGATTTCACCATTATTTTTCCTTATAGGGACCAAGTTAACAACTTGAGATGAGTGTTTGATAAGGAAAATGATATTAGCCTCTATCAGTTTGGAAAGCTCACTCTTCATCAAGGGTTCTATTTTTGGATTGATTGGTCTTTTTTTCTATCTAACAAGATTGGTATTTGGGTCAAGCTCTATTATGTGTTGGGCTAAGCGAGGGTCAAACCCCCTTAGATATTTATAACTCCAAATGAAGTTATCATCAAATTTTATACACAACTCAATAAAATACTAATTTTCAAAAGCATTACATAACTTTCCAATATTTAATGTTTTGCCCTCTGAAATGACTACTAGATCATAGTCTTCTTCATTGACTATGATATTCTTCTTTTGACCTTTTAGCTGATCATCAGAGTAGAAGATACTTTCCAAATTAACAAGGCCCATGGGTAATCTATTTGTCTTCAACTAAATGATTTGACTCTATATTGATCTTAGAGTCTTGACTGATGTTTATCTAAGAATTAAGCCTCTTCTTGGAGAAAATTTACAATTTGTTGATCACTATCAAAAACTTTCTAGTTAGTTGCATTGTCAGGAACAGATGGCCTTACTATCAAATTTTCATGTTGGTTATTGTTTTTATTTATCTCTTTGAGAAGGTTATATTGGGAACTTATTGAGGACATATGATCATCATCCTTATTTTATGCTCTTAGTACCATTTGAATATTTAAAATGGTAAAGTCTTCTAACATGTCCCAAACCCTATGTTTGTAAGATCTTATCAAGTTATTCTTGGTTATGATTTTAGATATTACTTGGTAAACAATCATTTCACAATCACCAAACACTTGTAGTGACTATATTCCCCTTTCTTTGGCTAGCTAGAGACCTCAAATCAATGCTTCATATTTAGCTATATTTTTAGTATAGATAAACTAAAGTCTAAAAGAATATAAATAACTCTCCTTATGGGGAGAGATCAAAACAATACCTATGCCTACACCATTATTTCTTCTTAATCCATCGAAAAATAGTTACCACATTTCTTGGAGATCCTCAACTAGGTTTACAATATTCAAAATGATTGCATCTTTTTTGTGAATGTAATAAGTACCCAACCCAATTTATTTTAAATAATCATAAGGATCGAATTGGATATTTGATCCCCATTCATCCAAATGAGTGTTTAGGATTTCTTCTATGAGTGTTTCAACCTCATGGTCAGGATCCTCTTCCTAGTCTTATAATGTGCAATTTATATCCATAGGGATAGGAGTGTATGGCTCTATGTGGTCTTTAGTAATTATTTAGGCTCTTATTACCACTCTGGTTCCATATCTTATTCTAAGCAACATATGGGACCAATCAGTAGATAAGTACCCTTTCATTTTTTTAGTGAAGTCTCAGGAAAGGTAGATAGCAAAATAGGGGGTGGGTCAATAACTAAGATATCTTGAGAAATTGACAAGCTTGGACATGCATGGATTGTAAAGTTTAAACCTTTTATAGTCTTGACTATTTGAACAATAGTCCCAACCAATTAAACCACATATTTTTTGATAAGTGTATATTTAATATCAAGAGCATCAACTATATTCTTAGGCATAGTAAAAATGTTAGCCCCTGAGTATACCATACAGTTATGTACAAGATTTTTCCCAATTATGAGTGAAAGGTTAAAGGGGGGAGGTTTACCATTTTTACTTGCTTTGGTGTCTATTTGAGGTTGACACAAATTAATTGTAGCAATGGTCCCTTATCTAGGACCTTATCTATTATTTGGAAGTTTTTCAAAGCTTCCTATAGCAAGTCCCTCTGTACTAGAATAGATACTGTTTCCCACATGGTGAAATTCAAGTTAGTCTTCTTAATTTGTTCTAAAATACTAAAAAAAAATTTACCAACATTCGTTGGTGGCTTTATGGGAGTTATGTCTTCTTTCATGAGATTTGGGGTCAGTAATTTTAAATTTGACTTGCCCATTAGCACATTGGGTGGTCTCTAAACCGTATTGCCTTTTACAAATTCTTGTACAACTTTAGAGGTTGTAGCTTGTTCGACTCTAGGGGGTTGATCACTTTCTATTGATCTCTTCTTAAAGCATGTATTTTATACCTCTAAACTACCACCATTAATTAGTGTTTCTTCCTAATTTACACCACAAAAATCCTCCTCTTGCTAGTTCAAAGGAGTAGTTTCATTCTAAGCAGGCTTTTGTGTATCTTCCTATTGGGAAGTAGCTTCTTCTTATTGTCCTTAGGTTTTTGATATGCTTTGTACCATCAAGGCTTGACTAATGACACCATTAAGACAAGAACTCTAATTATGTGGTTGAGCACAAGGGTAACACCACTCATTTTCCTAAGTTAGGTTATTCTAAATAGGTATAATAACTTTAGAAGTACCTAGTGTAGGTAGAGTATGGATATTTGGAGGATTTACTTGCATTTTTTAACTTTGTGTCTATTAATTTCCTTGGTATGGCTTCCTATTGGGTTGGTATGTTTGGTTAGATTATGAATAAGGCTAGTAGTTTTGGGATTGTTGCCTTTTCATTACTACCAAATCATTGCCAAATTTTTTAAGTAGTGACTTAACCTCATATAAATCATTAATAGGAATAAGAGTTAAATTCGGTGCCTTAATTGTGCTAGGAATTGGGGCAAAATTAGGTTGTGTAGGAAACACTTCTATAAATAGAGGCATTAGAGGCCATGGGGTAATTTTTCCAACTTAAATTAGGCAATTTTCTTCTCTTATTACAATTTCATAGGCATTGGGGAGTGTGGTGCCACCCATTGACTAAATCATTACAACTATATCATTATTTAAAGCTCTCAATTAATATAGGAAAACATTATTTGGGGTTGATTTGACTAACACTAGAATTCTATTTCATGTCTTTTGAAAGCAAAAATTAAAATCACTCATGAGCTCATGAGGAACCCGTTGAATAGTAGTTAGCTATTCAACCAGGGAGAGATGGTCACTCTTATCTTCAAATTGCATGCAAAGGGTAATCCCTAAGTAATCCCAAACATATATATAATTGGGAAACATACCTCTATACCATTATAAAGCTTTAACCTTAAATGAGGAAACAAGAAGTCTGATTACAACATTTTCTTGTAATATGTTGTGAATTGAATAGATATTAGGAATATCTTGTATATGTTCCATAGGAGTGGTAGAAGTTCCACCAGTAAAATATGGAAGGATTTTTAGATTTAAGGTGGGTATATCATCATATTGGGCAAACTGAAGTGGGCTACCTATATATAAGGCTAAATAATTTTGATTTCTTGTGGTCATAATGGGTGGTATGAATCAACTATGGGTATTTATAGGAGATGTAAATAGATTTGCAGAATATACTCTATTTTAAGGTACAAATAATCTTGATTTATTTTTATATAGAAATGACAATTATTTCAAGTCAATTTTCTTAACTTTAGTAGATGATCTTGTTTGTACCTTTGGCATATGTAAACTTAGATCTCATGAATATGTAAGCTAGTAGAGTTGCCAAGTGATTTTAAAATGTGTATGAGAATCATACAAAATTTACTAAGAATAGCACCAATATCTTAGCAATGAAATTTAGGTCCCACTAGGCATGCCAAAAACTATTATCACTTCGATTTTACACCTGTCTATGTGTGATAGTGTGTTGTGTAGTATGAGCTACAAGTTGTGGGAAATCTAAAGACACAATGGGATCACCTCCAAGCTATGGGACCTTGGTGAATTGAGGTGAACCTCTAAATAAGGTCAGATTCCTTTCACTAATTTCATTGCAAATGATATATTATCACTTCACATTAAAACATTACTTCTTAGTGATCTAGCTCTTAACTAGGTTTTGACTTGTGAGGAAAAGAGTTTTAGAAATGAATTTGTAAAACTAGAAAATGGTGATTACACCAAATAATTATAGTGAAAATTAATGATTTATTTCTATGAACATAGTAGATTAATAAATATACTGAAGTATATTGGAGCATAAACTTATGCAAATATGAAACCAAATGTAATATTAGGCACTTATCATATAAGGAACAAGATTCTTTATTTTTATCAAACAACTTTTCAAAAGAGAAAAATAAAACACAGATGAATTTTTATGACTAAAAAAAGAATCAAAGCATTCACAAATTTGAAAAATAGTTGTGCATACACATAGATAACATAGGCAAGGAAGGCAAAACTTTAATCTATTATCATTCTCTAGGTTACAACATGTATATCAATTGTTCAAAATGCAGAATAATTTCTCCAACAACAAAAAGATAAGATCAGCTATGCCATGGTACCCATATTTATATGAAATAATCTTTTGAAAAGAGAGGGAGTTATCTGAACCCTAAACCTAGTTAAAGAGTAATAAAAATCCATAAAACCTCATGAAAATGGCATCATCTTCATTATTCAAAAGGGAAAAATAAAACACAGATGAATTTTTATGACTAAAAAAAGAATCAAAGCATTCACAAATTTGAAAAATAGTTGTGCATACACATAGATAACATAGGCAAGGAAGGAAAAACTTTAATCTATTATCATTCTCTAGGTTACAACATGTATATCAATTGTTCAAAATGCAGAATAATTTCTCCAACAACAAAAAGATAAGATCGGCTATGCCATGGTACCCATATTTATATGAAATAATCTTTTGAAAAGAGAGGGAGTTATCTGAACCCTAAACCTAGTTAAAGAGTAATAAAAATCCATAAAACCTCATGAAAATGGCATCATCTTCAGCTTGGAATGACATCCTTAGTGAGGTAGATGATTGGAACAAGAAACATGCAACTATTAGGAACTTCAACAAGTGTTAGAGGCATGGAGAAATCTATCAAATCTTCATGCAAACATACTCTTTGTCTTGAGTTTAGTTGTTGTTATCTTTTCCAAGGAGTGAGGTGCCAAAATGAACTAACACTTATAAAAGATGAAAGCTTTTAGGTATTTTAGGTTATAACTTGAAAAACCTAACTTGTATTTTTTAGTCGAGACTTTTACAGCTTTTTGAGTCATCCAACTTTGATAAAATGGAAATTGTTAATTATAATATTAGTTTTTGCAACTTGAACAACTCAAACCTTATCAAAAAGAAAAATGTAATTTACAAGTTTCACTTTTACAACTTTTAGCTTGTCAAATAGATACTTAAAAATTACAAGTGGCTCTTTCTCAAAAAGATCTACCAAAATGATAGTTGTAATTTAAAACTTGAAATTTTACAATGTTTCTTACAATAAATAAATATAATATAAAGAATGTATTTTATTGAAATATTTAATCTACAACCATAACCTCTGAATATTCCTTGTCCTTATTTGCCTATATTTTTATAATGTAAGCATCAAAGCTTTTGAAGATCTCTTGAACGTGATCTTTGTTAGGACCAAGTGAATATAGGTTGCTTATCTCACATTCTATCATTGTTTCAAAGAGTTCTCAAGATGCAACCTTGTATACTTGAGTGTCTTTTCCCATCTGATCTAGTTCATTGTGATACTTGATGAACCAGTGGATGAAACTCAAGTTAAATGTTGTATTTTGTGTTGACTCTCTATTAACCACTCCTTTGAACTTATCCTTAACTTATTGAACTGAAAGGATTTGATTTTTTTGATCTATTGCTTCACATGACAATCTAATAAGTAAATTCTCAATGTCATAGATTACATTCATGGCCTTATCACATGTAGCTTTGTCCTTATTAATAATCTTAGTGAGTATTCTTATTCTAAAATTGGCTACCCTATCTAATCTCTCATGTTTTGCTTCATTTTTCATTATCTTCTCTATAATGAGGGTATCAGTCTCAATCAAGTCAATAACTTGCATTTTTGGGAAGAATAGGTTTAACCTTTCAATCTCTTCCTTTTACTTGCTTATTTTTGCTTTTAAGGATGCCCAATCATCTTTCAAAGTCTTGTAATAGTCCATTACTAGCTTAATTGCTTTGTTTTATTTTGTGATAAGCTCCTCAGCCCTATATTTTGTGGCCCTTTTCATACTAATAATCTTTGTCACTACTTCAAGTGTTTCTTTGTTAGGGAACTTAACAAAAGACTGAGTTGGTTGGACTACTAGCTCTATAAACCTCTTAAGAGTTATTATCAATTGTTCAAATTTATTCTTTAATTCATCCTTTGAGACCTTGTCACTATCCATATTCTCAAAAAGAGAGATAATGTTTGACTAAACATCATGTTTTAGTCCCTCTCTTGTACGATGACTTAGGTGCACTTTGGATATTTGATAATCCCCCACCACTAGATCTTCTTTTTGTTTGTTTGGTGAGGGGACTACAATTTCTACATATTTCTCCCCTATTAAATCATATAATATCTTGGATATGGTTTTGGGGCCTACCTTTTAGCTTTTATATGCCTTTAATAGACTAAAGTCTAGTGTTTTGGATGACACCATTTGTTTTCATTTCTTCCCTACTGATTGCACTAGCCAGCTTGGAGTGGCATCCTATGAACTTGGCACTATCATCTATGAATCTGTAGCCAAAATTACTACACTAGTGGTTATTTTGACAAGTGTTGTATCCATCACTGACATTATTGTTCAATCCTCAGTTGATGTTTTGGAAATCTCTTCCCCTTTTATGGGTTGAGCAACCAAAGTTGTATTAGTGAGTCCCTCTGTCTCTACCTCCTGGGTGGGAGCTTGGGTTATTGATGGAATGGAAGAGATGGGTGTTTGAATGGGTGAAGTGAAAATGGATGTGCTTAATAGGGTTGTGGGAGTTGGAAGTGACATGAATGGAGGGGTAGGAATGGGTAGTTAAAATACGAGAACCTATGGAAGTGGAGAAGCCAAGATAGCAAATGAGTCAATCAATTGATGAAATGGGGAATGTGATGGGAGATGAAAATGAAGCAGTAACTATCCCAGTGGTTGGGATGGCTAGTGGGATTGTAGTCAAGATGACTGGATCCATAGCTATGTATATTGTGTGATGTTAGTGATTAATGAAGTAGTAGTGGATATGGGAGATGAGATGGAATAAATTTTAGAAAAGGGAAGTAAAAGTGAAGGTTGAGTATCTAATTGTGTTGGTTGGCTAATTGATAATGGAGTCACTTACATAAGTGAGCTAGTGGAAATGGAAGTGGAAATTATTTTAAGTGATTATGGAGTGGATATAGGAGGAGGAGGTGTTATAGTTGGTGAAATAATAGAGATATGAGGGATAACTATTTGTGCTTAAGCAATAGTTGTGTCCTTAATGGAAGTTGGCATTGGTTGATATATTTGAGGGGTTGATACCTCTTTTGTACTAGATTGACCTCTTTTAGCCTTTTGTTTTTATTTCCTCTTATGTGATACCAATGGACTATCTACCTATTCTGCTTGGGTTCCACTGTTAAAACATTTTTTTATTGTTACCACACCCTTTTATTTCACTTCTCTCAACTTATCACTAATATTCAAGGTCTCTTTGGTAACCCTTACCCCTTTGCTCCTTAGCTAGTTAATTTTTCTATTTATCACATGGGTGGTCCTATCCATCAATGAGGACTCAAGTATGAACCATATAACTAATGAAAGAGGTTGAGAAAATATCTTGTTATCATAGTAAACCCTATCAATTAGAGATTCATCATCTATTAAGTCCTCAGGAACTGGTGCCATGTTATAAGTTCTGATTTGATCTAGGGTCATCCTATAATAATCTCTTAGTCTCACTTCCTCTTCATCTTACATGTCTTCCTAGTAATCTTCATAATATGGAACATGTAAATATGTTGTGATCCCCAATTTACTAGTAATATTGTCAACATCATAAAATGGCCTTGCATTGAGATCTCTTAAGATCATTTGAGTCATATCAGCATCTACACTTTTGGATTTTGATAGGGAAGGGCATGTATACATCATTATGCTGATGGGGAAGTGGATTCCTGACTTATGTTTGCTTGACAACAATTTATGAGTCTCTACAAGATGCCTCACAAGTTCCCTTAGAGCCCATATGTCACTTACATACCTTGGAAGGGTGTAAGGATAACCACTTAATCCTCCTACTCTAATGTATGAATATGTTGGGAATTAAATGAAATATGATCCCTAATTTGTGATCTTTAAAGTTACAACACTAAATAATCTTATCTTTTCTAGATCCTTATTGAACATAATTATGATGCAGTATATGAATGCATCATTTACCCTTCTAAAATGTTGTTTACTTTCCTCAAGGGTGAGGTTAGGGTAATAATTAAATACCTTGTTAACCTAGTCAGGCAATGTGTTCAACCCTAGGAAATCCCTTCCCTTTGCTAATATGTAGACTGAATATTAAGTCATATAAAACTTCCTTGTGGTTTGGACCTCTATCAATTATGTGTGGATGGAGTTAGAAATCAACTAGGCCCAATGTATATATTGTTTATTTTGGTGGACCACCTAGATGTATTGGTACATCCAATCCTAATACTCCTTAGCATCTGGGTTCCTAGTGATTCTATGCAAGAGTATAATTATGTCACCCACTTCATATTTGAAATCTATTCTTGCTAGGATTTTAGGCAATCTTATATATGTGGGTCTAGAGACTTTTAGCCATTATTTATTTAGGATCCTTAAACACACAATGTTATTATCTTAGTAGAACTTCTTAGATGAGTCAGGGGTTATATCAAGATAAGTCTCATACTCTATAAATAAGAACATGGTGTTGATGAAGTTAGGGTCTAGGTTTAGAATATTTTTACCCTTGTCAGTCACCAATTCCCTCTCTTTTGCATCATAGTGATTTTGCAATATGAGCACAAGCTTAAGGATCTACACTGGTAGATGGAAGGTTGCTTCTTGGGGAAATCCTTAGTCATAAATGTTTTGAATCTAATCATTCTTGAATTTAGAATTTACTCTTGTTCATAAATTATCTTGGTCTATGTGACCTAGATCTATGTATGTGATCTCATTTGTGTTGGATTACAGGCTGAGTGGGACACCAAGTCCCTTAGATTTGAACTTTATTTCTTTTCCAGACATAAGTTCTAGTAAAATCGATGTGGGAAAATCAACTACAAATTTGGTGTGTTTTGGACTTGCAATTATAGGTAAAAATCTTAGTGGGGTTTATACTATGTATTTACAACTAAAAATTTTAGCAGGTTTTGGACTTACAAAATACACTTGCAAGGTCTGACAAAAGTTCTAATGGGGTCTAAGGATTTTTATTGTAGGTAAAATCATCATGGGATTTGGAGTTTCTTTTGTAATGGGATTCTCCATGGGGTTTGAAGTTGCTTTTTATAGGTCAAATATCTATGGGGTCTATGTAGAGGATCTTAAGAGAATGTTCTAGATTTTAAAAAACTTTACATAACCCTAGATTTCTTACAAACTAGGTAAATGATTGAAAAGAACTCAAGAATGCAGACAAACTTTTTGGGAAAACACAAGCAAGCAATAGTGAAAACCCTAAATTTATTATAAGATAGGAAAATTGCCACAAATTCAAAGGATAGTATGTTTAGCTTGATAGAGATAATGGTAGATGGAAAATGTGGGAGGAAAATAGAGGAATATTATTTGTAGATGATGGCAATAGTGGTCGTGGCTTGGTGCAGCATTGGTGAGGCATGGCTTGGTTTCCTTGTCCACAAAATTCAAAATATGATTTGTAATGTTAAAAATGACTTTGAAAATACTTAATTTCATTAATATAACCTTATAATAAATGCCAATTAGGTTGGTGTTTGGGAGAAATGGTGGTAGTTTCTAAGTTTTGGATTCGTGGCACAATTTTGTAATTTTTCAAAATTGCATTTTGCACTCTGAACTCCACTTTTCATCAATTGGATTGCTGAAATGGAAGTGGTAAAGTGGAATCTAAGGTGTAATTTGTAACTTTACAAGTTACAATGTACAACCAGAATTATCATTTCCATAGGTAGGGTTGTCGACAGAAAGTGGAACTTTAATTGCACTTTTCAACTTTAGAAGTTATAAATTACCACCTGAGTTCTAGTTTCTGTGTATGTGGTAGTTGGCAAAAGGTGGGACTCGAGATGCACTTTTAAAGTTGTAAATTACAATCAGAGTTCTAGTTTCCATAGGTGTAATGAATGGTGGAAAATAGGGTTTTGATTGCAAGTTGCAAATTATAATCAGAGTTCTAGTTTCTGTTGTTCATTGGTGAGCACGAAGTGAAGGTTGGGGTGCATTTTTCAACTTGAAAAGTTTTAAATTGCACCTAAATCTCTAGTTTCTACCAAGTATGTGAAAAGTGGGAAGCAAAGGTTTGATTTCAATTTTCAATTTTGCAAGTTGCAAATTGCACCCAAATCTCTGATTTCTGATGGGTTTGTGAAAAGGGTATCCTAGGTCACTTGAAGGATTTTTTCTCAAAAAATTAATGGGTCCCCCCCAAGTGTACAAGAGTTTTTGACATTTTTGACTAAAAAATATCAATAATTACCTCTTTGTTTACTTTTATTGGTGTTTTGTTGTTCGTTCATTAGTCTTTATTTATGTTTATTGTGTAATTACTTTGTTTCTTGGTGTTTTGTTGTGTCTTTATTATTGTGTTGTTATTTTGTTTATTGTTGTCTCATTATTCATTCATTTTTATTAGTGTTTTTTTATTTATTTCCTAGTGTTTTGTTGTGCTTTTATTTCTCTTTATTATTGTTTTGTTTTGTCTTTCTTTATTCTCTTGGTGCTTTGTTGTGCCTTTCTTCTTGTCCTTTGTTTTACCATTTTATCTTGTTTATTATGTTGTTTTATTGAAATTGAATACATTTTGTAAACATTTTGAGTCTAGCCTTAACTTGGGATCGACTTGTTTACATTTGTATTTAAATTGTTTTATTCTTTATTAGTTTTTAAAGTACACATTATTAGGTTTTGCTTATTCATATCTTGATTTTAGGTTGTTTAACAATTTGTTCTTGCTTTGTTTTTATTTGTTTTTTTAATACATTCTTATTCCTACTTAACTCTTGATCATTTATATCTTGATTTTAGGTTAGGTTACAATTTTGTATTTTGTTTTTTTTAATCTTTTTTATTTTTGTGTTTACATGTTAATAATTGTAACTCTAGTTTTGATAATTTTTATCATTTTCTTTAGTTATAAGTATTACCATTTAAACTGGTCAATTGTAAAAAGAAATGCAATGTTATTATAAGTTATTCATACTTACAATGCATAACTTTAACTTGATAAAGTAAACACCAAATCTTCCAATGTCTAAAAATCAATAAAATGTTGAAGATCATATTTGAACACACCATCCAACATATTTAACACCGAAACAAGATATATCCTAAGCAAACATTAGAAACAAACAAGACTCTTTATGCAGGATGTGAATCTCTTGGAATACACATTGAGTCTAGTTGACTATTTCTATGATTAATTTGGGACATGCATCTCCTAAATTATCCTCTAGCATATATTCATACATGAAACAAAACCATAAATGCATCAACATATATATGCTAACTAAGGAAGTGCATCTCCTAAAACTGGCATATATCATCATATCATAATAAGAGCAGCATCAACATAAACATCATGATACAATAAAAGAAAAATTAAGAGTCTATTTACAAATAGTCATAAGCCAAAAATGAATGTCATATATATGTCTCAAAATAATGTTTTATGCATCACAAGAATATATATGCATCTCATAATATAAAAAAGGAAGAGCTAAAAAATTAGCTCTAATCATGGCCATCCTTAGGGGACTCTACTGGAAGCTCTAACCCATCCTTGAAGCTGGTGAGGATAGTGGACACAGTCATGGAGACCCCATGATTACCCACTATGTTGTTGATTGTGACACTGACTACTCTGACTATGTTACTATTAAGATCCATCAATATCATAACCTCTAGGGGAACTATCCCCTGTCCCACTCTTGCTCCATCAACTATAGGCCAAGCCAAATGCTCTAGTGCATCAATGTCCATATTACCATCTACCACCTGTAAGTCTATTATCACACTTAATAAGTCCTCCAATATATCCTATCATCCTACCAATATCTAGGTAATCCTAAGGCCTTGTATAGGTAACCATAATATGCAATACACAACCTCCAATGTCACTATCACCTTCCCACTTAGTAAATGAAAGATAGAGGTCTCTAAGTGACACCTCTCCATAAGTTTTGATAATTAGGTCATGTCTAATCAAATCACTATTAATTGTGCCAGGTGGTATAGTTTTATGACCTTAAGACACCCATAATCTTATCTATTCAAATCCCCTCCCATCAGAGAACTTATAATCATCACTCTCATGAAGTAATAACTCTAACTCGCTCCTGCAAGTCACACACAAGCAACAAGGTCAATTATTTTTATTTTTTCTAATCACATCTACCTAAGTTCTAATTTTGGGGCAAAAACTAATCATCTATTGGCCGTACACTCTCTTCTTCTAATTTTGGGCCTATATTAATCTCTTATGGGCCTTATCCTTCCTTCTAGATATTTCATCATTTTACAAGGTAATTTCATCATTTTACATGGTGATTATGCCATTTCATAGGGTGTTTTTCCATTTATATCAAACTCACTAAACCGTAGGTCATTCCTACCAAATTACAAGGCAATCTTGTTATTCTTAGCTAATTCACTATTGGACTAGTGATTTTTGCCCAAAAAGGTGAATTCGTTGATGAAGTGATGAAATCATCATTCCACCTCACAAACCCACTAAAATTATGGAAAATTTATTTTTCTCATGGTGATCTTACCATTATCGAGTATGACCTCACTGATTGCAAAATTTGGTAATCAGTGGGATTACCAAAGTTCCTACTTCTACTCATAATAAATGCCATAAATGCAAAAATTAAATATAAAAAAGGTACCTTTCAATGTTTCACTCCCCATTAGCCTTTGATACTCTCTCATACACTCTTCAAGGTGATGGTGATGTGGGATATTAGCCATCTTTCTTAGTTCTCTCATGTGTAAATATCATAGCTTTGATTTACTATAGCTATGGGTGTAAATGAACTATTTTTACCCCCAAGGATAAAAATATAGTAAATTTGTCAAAATTTTCACCCGTTAGGCATATTTCTTAACCATCTAAATGATATTTTGTGACAACACACAATTTAGACCAAAAATCACTAAAGCACTCTAAATCATTCAAAATTATCATGCACAAGTGCTAATTTGTGTTAATGTATCCCTAAATGGGGTAATGCATTTTATGCGAATATTATCTTTTCTTAAATCATTTAGAGTCAAATTGTGACCATGAAAAATGATGTCCTAAACCACTAAAATATTCTAATTTGGTATCACACATCATGTGCATGTGTTATTTTGTGTTCATAATAACCTAACTAGGGTATTATCACATATGCAAATGACACCTTCTTCTAATTATACTCCAGTCAAATTATGACTCAATAAAATGAAATTTTTGACTAGGTTGATTAAGCGTGCAATATATTTCCAAATAATTATAGAAAATTAAGCAAAGACACTTAATCAAATTAAATCAAATCAAGAGCTTAAGTAAAAATTCTATGAAAGTTGTTGAATATCTAGTTACTGGAAATTCATTGTTCAATTTTGCATCATCCCATGACATCATCAATGGGTTGGCATTTATTGACCAATAATGGGATAATTATCATAATTAAGCCCTCCCATGCCTAATCAATGCCCATTCTTCTAAATATTGATGACATTATTTATTGTTTATCTCTCCAAGATTGAATCAATCCATGGCCACACATCTTGATCTCAAGATGGATGATCATGGTTGATCCTGAACACTTTTAAAAATCTATAAATAAGAGGGCCAAGACCACCATTTTTAAGATTCAGTTATACAAAATTACAATTCAAAAATTGTTATAGATAAGTTTCATTTATTCACACAAATTGATAAATCTTGTGAGCCTAAGCCATTGGTGAACTAGGATATGATGGAGGCTCATGCTACTCTTTATTGACAAAGACTTAGAGCACCAAATATAGGGAAAAGCATGCTTCCTCGCCACTTGTGAGGGAAAATAACTACTTGGAAGGTATAACATCATCTTGCTTTCATAATTAGTTCTTTGAAGTCATTAGCAACACTCTTTGAGGGAGTAGTTTTGATAAATTAGGTCTTTATGCTTATTTTAGAGATGTCTTCACTAAAGCATGATATAACCTTGTATCTTAATCCTATTCTATAGAAACTTCATTAGTCAATTTATCCAAAGTTTATGACTTCTCCCTTTCATATATTTTTGACTGGGGCACATCTAAGGTCATAACTTTATCCATCTTACTCCCTTGAATATATCATTTCCTAGGGCATAATCAATCTACCCAATCCAACTATCGATCAATTGTAACTTACCAATCACAAACATCAATTCAATTACATATCATAATATTCATCAATTTTATCCAACCCCCTCTCTTCTAGTGATGCATCCCACCCCTTTCTTATCCTCTCACATCTAACTAGTTAATCTCATTCTCCTTATTTCGAGTGCCAATCCATCTCATTCTTCACTGCATGACCCATAGATGGGGCATCACTCATAATTTTCATTAAATTAATAACAAACACATTATTTTATCATAATTTAAAATTCATAAGTGTATTGACTCTGATTAAGATAAATGACTAAAATGATGTAAATTAACTTGGGACATGGAAAATTAAAAGAAAGTATTGAAATTGATAAAGCACAATCAAATCAATGAAGACTAACAAGGAATAATACAAAAGACTTGGTTGTTTATTTTTTTTTATCTGACTATGTGAAACTAAAAGGTGGCTAGAACTGATCAATAGATCTTACAATGATTGTGCATATTGAAACTATAAGTATAATTGTTTAGGGTTAGGATAATCAAAAAGGGGATAGGATTGACTAACACTATTTTCCCCTAATGATCAATTTTGTCCTCTATAAAAAAAGTAAATAAATTAGGGCATGATCATCTGTAGTTGTTGGAAACATGTGTGTGTAAAAATTTAACCTTCAGATGCACATGAAAGATCTACAAATGACCTCTTAAAAGTTGAAATCCTAATAGGGATTGCAATAGATAAAAATCTATAAATGGAAAATGGGTAAGTTTAATTGGATAAGCTAACCCTAATCATCCCCATGATGATTGATCATTACCTATGTATCCAATACTCAAAAGAAGTAAATCACATCCACGTAGTTATCCCACTTAGAGTTCTTTATGTAATTATGCTTCTTTTTATACATGAATGCATCTAGATATGTTTAGAATACTTGAAAATGCTTTAAAACCCACTTTAAAAAACCCCTATTATTGACTTGGCTAAGGATTGTGTCAAATAATTAGAATTATATTTGGAAAGAATAGAGAATTTTTTCTTAGTGTTCAATAGTATAAGTGTGTCTCAATATTGAAATTGCCAAGTGATTATCGAGTAATAGAATAGGTGACTTAGATATGACTTTATAACAATACAAAAAGGAAAATCATCATGGTATATATTCTAAAAATACAACCCAACCTATAAAGGAGGGTCCATATTTTAAAATTTTCCACTGCTAGGGTGAAAGTCCATATTAACCCATAGAGGCTAAAACTGACTATCACTATTGACGCATATTGGTCGATATTGTCTTAAAAGGAAACATGCAAAAGTTGAAATTTGGGATGTATGTATGGATCTTTAGAGGGGTTTTTAGTAATTGAGAAAATTATGTAGGCATAATATAGAAATTATTTTAATGCTTTTGGATTCATAAGAGAAACATCAAGCAATGTTTGAATTCTAATCAAGTACTATTTATATTTAAACAATGTAATGCAATATTTTTACAATATATCTCATTAAGCATGTGTAATAAATACAAGTACTAAAAAATTAAGGGATAAATAGAACATATCTTATTTTTTATTATGTTCTAGACTATGGTAGTGATCCTGAGTCATTGCATGGCTATATTAAATATCTGGTCTTATTCTTTATGTATTATGATTATTTTTTACCTTTAGACATTTTTATCAATTAGGAAAAATAACATCAACACATATATCTGTATCCAACACAAGTGTCCATTGATAAATATACACAAGAATGAATTCAAATTTAGACCAGGCCTACATTACACACTATGTAATTATTTTATGCCTCAAATTATGTTCACATGTGTGTTAGATCTAGATAATAAAAATCCCTACTTACTTTACATTATACCTCTTACAACCTGGTAAAAAGGGGTCAATAATGTGAATTGATCTAGTTCTAGAAACCATGTTTGTTGCTAAGTGTTGCCTACATAACCAATACTCTTAAGAAGGCATCAGACTCACATGTAGTTCTCCATATTATGCATGTGTGTGGAATTATAATAGTGTGACTATATTTTATTTATCCTATTAACCCTTAGTATAATTTATGTAATAGTATATATGACTTTTTGAATGCTTTAGATATTTGATCTAGTGTTTTAGTGCAATTTGATAGCTTGAAATAAGCAATACTTTCTTATTAAAGAGTTGCCTTATCAAATTGGTAGGTATGTTAACTAGACCATATCATTTCTATATGTAGGAACCTTTTGAATTTGAATTATAACCTAGTGACATAAAATTCTGACCATAGTATGGGCAAAGAGGGATAACAAAATATTCACAAAGCAAAAGATATGAAAAAGGATAAAAAGATAAGACTAGATAGTTGCGTCAAAGTTGGACACTAATGTCCAAGATGGATGAAAGTATATAAGGGATATATATATATATATATATATATATATATATATATACATATATATATATACATATATATATATATATATACATATATATATATATATATATACATATATATATATATATATATATATATATATACATATATATATATATATATATACATATACATATATATATATATACATATACATATATATATATATATACATATACATATATATATATATATATACATATATATATATATATATATATACATATATATATATATATATATATATATATATATATATATATATATATATATATACATATGGTAAAATGGGTAGGGATCCCTAGCATACATTAGATGAAGACAAACAAATACAACACATAGGCCCAAGGGGTAGGTAAATCAAGCTAAATAAGATGGAATCGAAGAGGTCCCTGAGAGATAATGCCAATAGATGTCTAATTCTTAGTGAAAAGGTATATACATATAATAAGACTAGAAATATGTGTACTTGTACCAAAATGGGTGTCTACATTTATCCCCCTTTAATATAGTAATGCAATAAAAAATATAATTACTAGTTTAAAGGAAAAGAAAATGCATATCATAGTTTGGATAACACACCTTGTCTTCACTTGATTTTTTTCATGAATATTTCATTATGAACATTACCTAAAACCAATCATACACTAAAAATTTAAGTTAACATATATAATCTATATGTAAGCAATACTAAAAAGTAGCATAAAGAAAGAGCATGGATAAAGTACACATGTGTATGTATCACATAGTAAAATAGTTATGGAGTCATGGAAACTAAAGAAGTAGGTAGGGGGATTGCAACCTCATCCATCTTCTATCTAAGAAGATGAGTGAGTATATAATTGGTAAAGTGTGATACACCATGGTGGTGTTATACCTAGAGTAGGGAGATTTTGGAGGTGATCATGCCCCCAAACCAGAATAAGAAGAGTCCATTGAGAGTATCATTTTTGATGAGCATAACTCAAGTGCAAAAGATATGTACATGTATAACTTAGTATAGGGTGAGTGATGTAATCAAGTTCACCTAAAAACTTGATGAGAAAAAATGATTTAATCCCTCTAATCACACCAAAAAGAAGAACCAACACTACAAATGGGTAAAGTTCAATACGGTCTGTAAATTCTCAATCAATGTATTAGCACATTGGGGTATTAGTACATAAAAGTTTTGTGTTGTGGTAGCAGTCCATAAAATATTTTTGGAATTTGAAATTGATTTGTATTTTGTAATATTAGGCACATTTTTCATAACATATGCACCTTAGATATGTTTCATGTTGAAATAGTGTATAGAAAATGGTACCAATGTATAAAATTTTTCCACAACTGTGAATCTGAATCATATACTTTGCATATTTTTACCAATTTGGAAACTAGAGAACATGATTCCAAAGCATGCCCCATTATATATATAGAAATCTAAAAATAGATATAATTACCAATGTGGAGGACATGTTTTCCAAAACATGCCCCCACAACAAATTAAGAATGTTGAATATTGAATAGGTGTGGAGAACATGCTTCCAAAGCATGTCCCCACTGAATCTAGAGAATGTGAAAATTATATTTGATTGTGTATAACATGTTTATAAACATTATCCTATTAATATGCCCCCCATTTTGGGAGGAGAGGATATAGTGTCTATTGGTCATCTCTTTGTGAAAGGAAAACATATAATGTGTTTTATATAATTTACATGACTTGATATTGTTTTGAAAGTATTGTGGATAATAACTTGTAACATTATTTTTGGTAGTATTTGGAATCTACAAGAATATTTGTGTGTAGAGAAAAATCTATAGATTTTTGGTAGTGTTTAAAAATTTACAAATTTGGTATAATATAGAATGGATCATTGTCTATATCTAAACACAACTTGTGGTTTTGAATTTGGATACTCGAGGCTCAAAATGTGCAGATTTGAAGTTGGTGTAAAAATTGTATATTGGGTAGGTTGTAATATAATTTTGAAATCATTTGCATTTTGAAATTTTTTAGATTTTGAGCTATGAGTCTAAATAAGAACAATTCCAAATGAAATATCCCCTCACCCAATGTTATTTTATGTGCTCTAGAGTGCCTAAGCTGAACAGGATTTTTTTGTGTTGATAAGTAGGCTTTATTACAATTTATTGGTAATTTTGATTTTTTGAATTTTTTTCATTTTGAGTGTATTTTTAGGGATTTTTCATAGGATTGAATATGCTTGTATTGGTTTTATATATACGTGAGTTGACACCTCAATGCAAGTGTCTAGTTTCGAATGCTAGCATTTGACATTTTCATCTAGTGTAGATGATAGCATCCAATGCTTCTATCTCATGTGGATGCTAGCATCTGATGTTAATTTATTTTTATTTTATGTATGATTAATTAAAATTTTTGTATTTTTAAATCAAAATATGATAATTAATGAGTTTTTATTGTTCTCTTCTTGATTGTAGAATGGCATTCATATTCAAGAGTTCTAGCATGGGCAATATTATTCAACATTAGTAGAGCTGGTTCTAGATGCAACTGACTGGGTTGTTATTGATTAGGTAAGATTAGGACATGTGTCCCATTTATAATATATCATGTACAATATCTATCACCTCACATCCTTAGTTGAGAGGTGGAATCTAGATACATGTACATTTTGGTTTCCCACTAGTGAGATGACCATCACATTAGAGGATGTGTATCAAATTTTTTAGCTGCCGATTAGGGGTGAGAGAGTTTAGGTTATCAAAGATGGTAGCCAAGGCTTATTGGTGAAAATTAAAGTTGAAAAATAAATAAAATTGAATACACCAAAAAATATTTCAAACACAATAATATATTATTTTGCACTCCGTATATATTATTTGAAACATTACAATGTTATATAGGAAATACATTTCCTATGTTTAGGATGGTGAGATCCCTACAATCTCTCACATAAACAACCAACTGACTATATAGAAAACATATTATTTTTACAATATATTTGTATAAATAATAAACTAAATAAAACTAACCCTGTATATTATTATTATTATTCATAACAATAATATACCACACACACTTATTAACATATTATTGTTCAACTAACAATAATTACATTATTATAAACTTAATAATGTGAACACACCTTAACATTCATCCCCTTATGAACATTATTAACCCCTAGTCTACACCCTTTTAATGTGAACATGTGAAAAACATCAATCCCATATTTACACCTGTACTCATGATTCAATGATTTTTATAGGACAATCACAAACCTTACTGATGGTTTTACATATGGCTTACCAACAACCAAAATGGGATGGTTTTCAAGTGGATAATAACCAACAACCACAAAACAATAGTTATAGAAGTAGCTCACCATAAACCACATCATAATGTGTAGTACAATTATGAGCTCTCTTCTCTATCACATTTTTAGAGAAGTTACATAATAATATTTAGTTCACTTATTACACATGTGAATAGGTATACAACATCTATTCTTATTAACACAAAACTAAAATCAAACACACAACTAAAAATCAAAATATGCCACTAAAGCAAAAATTGGTTAATGAGAGGCTATGAAACCTTCAACCTCCATTTTATCCATCCTCCAGTTGACTTAGCTCAGATAGCTAGATGGATCATGAAGCTCAACTGCATGTTAAAGGAGAAATTCCCCTTACAATGTGGATGTTGTGTACCAATGAAAATGCATCTATAGAATATATATTTTTATATTTTACAATTATTGACAATGGATCTAAGAAGACTTTGACTCTAGACTCTAACATAAAAATGAGATTCTTAAAAAAATGGCTTGATTGTTGACACTTCTGAATTTTTGACATAAATGTCTTTATTGATATAAAAAATGACTCTAACTCTATACTTGACACTTTTGAGATTTTTTACAAATTTTGAATTTTTATACCTTGACTGAATTGACACTTCATTAAAAAAAATTCTAGCCAAATTTAAATGCCACACACAAGTAGGTATAAACCTAAAAATAAAACTATACATTAAATAAACTTAGACTCAAAACATATAATTTAAACACAAACTATACCAAAAAGACTAAGATTCTAATACGAAAGAATTTAATTGACAAATAATGACTCTATGCTAGTCAAACTATAGAGAAGCATGGTTTTGGAAGCATGCACACAAAATTTGTAGGTCATGTGATGAAAAATGATGTGGTTACATTGTGATAAGATCAAGCAGAAATCATCATGCACCTTTCAAACTCAGGATTGTGACTTGTCATTGCACAATGATGGGCAAGACTGAATCACCAATTGCCTAAGGTCAAAGTTAGTATCTAAATGGTGTCCAAATGTCTGGTTAACACAATAATGTATTACCAATTACAACCAATTATCCAACAAAGGAGTGTTTAACTTTTGAAGTCTGATTGTGATTAGCAAATATCTCCAATACTTTGTCAAAAAAATAATTAGACCCAACCATACTTTAGGTCTTAAAATAATGATGCCCAAATTGAATTACAAAAGTAAGCCACATTGTTCATTTGCTTACCTATGATGAATTTGATGCTTTAGTGAATTGAGATCATGGGGGATAAAGTCAAATCACTCCTTCTCTTATTGGGTAGATTATAGATATCACGGTCTGAACATATCTTGATGCCATGGGGATATTTAGAAGATCACTTTCAACATCACCTAAATTATGTACAACTTACATGGAGCATGAAAAAAGGTAGGCTTTTTGAATATGGATGAAACCAAAAAAATTACATGGATCGTAGGTTGAGCAAAGTTGTAGTTGAGAATAAAAGTGCACTAGGGTCTATTCTAATAGGATCGACCTAGATTGTATATGAACATCACCAAAATATGTGAAATGTGTGTAATGAAAAATTGATTAATGGAGGCACAACCTAGGTAGATAGTAGTTATATAACTCTTCTTGTGGATTCACACCTAAATTCACTAATCAAATCACTTTTATCCAATGAGTGAAGGTGATGAAAAATAGTTGTGCATTACACTGATCATAAATTGCATAGAGAACACTTACGTTAAGCTTTTGAACATATACATGAGACTACATAATTCACATGAACAAAAAGAATATGGATAATAATTAATCCCATAAATATAATTCTATTTCTCACAATAATATTCTTTGATATACTACACTCTAAATACCCTCAGAACATGCTATGGAAATATGAATCCAATCTTTCATTCATAGGGGCAAGGTATAAGAAATGGTGACTTTGCCCCTCACAAATTCTTAGAAGCCCATCCCTGCTCTAATACCAAATATTGGTAAAAATTAGAGTTAAACAACAAAGAAATCTGAATACACCGAAAAATATTTCAAACACAATAATATATTATTTTTTATTATGTATATATTATAAGAAAGAAACATTACAATGTTATATAGGAAATATGTTTCCTATATTTGGGATGGTGAGATCCCTACAATATCTCACATAAACAACTAACCGACTACATAGAAAATATATTATTACTACAATATATTCATATAACTAATAAAATAAACAAAACTAACCCTATATATTATTGTTATTATTCATAAAAATAATATACCACACAAATACTTATTAATGTATTATTGTTTAACTAATAATAATTACATTATTACAAACTTAATAATGCGAACACACCTTAACAAAGCTATCTTCAATGTTTCCATATATATTTTACCAATCAAAGGGATCTTGAGGCATATCCAAGTAGTATAATTTGATTTCATGACATTATCAGAGGTAATTTTACATGGTTATGAAAATCTATTTGCATTTTATTGACATCATTTATAGTTATGGAGAGTGTAACTGTTGGTATTTCTTATTGGATGTATCAAATAATGCATCACATTAATCTAGATAAAATAAAGTATTCATGGGGCCATATTATACTAACCCTCTTATATAGGGATCTCTACAAGTTTGCATTGGAGAGTCATGGTGGGGGTGTTATAGTGGTGACTCTATTGCATGTCTAAGATTATGATCATATGACAATAGTATATCTAAATGGTAGCCCCCTCCTTGGATGGGCTCGTCCATAGTTTTTTATGGAGTGGTGGGTATTTCCACATGGTAGACATCATACCATGATGGAATACCATATTACCTTGGATAGGTTATCTCCAAATCAGATTGTGTACCATCCTTATAGGAATTTTTTTTGGTGTCCCAAGGATGGATATGAGTTATAAAAGGTCTACATCAATATATGGTTGATTGATCAGTTTCTTGGTGTCTATGAGTTCTTTCAGTATGATAAAGTTTTATGATAGTTCTGGATTGAGCAAGGAGTGCCCTCAGCACCATATCCATGGTATTGGATAATATAGAGTGATCATAGGTAACATGATAGGCCATCACCTATTGTTATTGTTAGATGATAAATTTGACCAATTGATTTATATATGTAGATTATATCCAAAACACCAAATCTACAATCCACAATAAAATTGGAAGCCACTAAATTAAAATGCAATAAAATGAACATTTAAAACAACATTATAATCTAAAGCCAAATGTTCCCAATCAAGATTCAAATAAAAATACTAAAGATTATATATGGATATTGCTTACAAATAGACTCAAAATTTTAGCATGATATTAGTTTTATCAAAAGATTTGGATGATATTTTGATAGATTTAGTTGATAGAATATTTTAGCATGAAGGATCATGAATTTTATAGTTGTTGTAAATGGAGGAATTGGGTCATTTAAATAGAGGAATGAGGGAGAATCAATGGAAAAAATTAAAAGTTGGGTGTAGGAAGATCAATGGTGGAGAATTATTTAAGAAATTAAAAATTCCATGGATGATTTTAGATGAAGGAGTCTTCTAGAGGTAGAAGCTTCTAGAGGATTTTTGGAAGTCTAATGACAATTAGTAGATGATTAGTCATGTGATTAGGAGGTTTTAGATAATATAGTGGAGTAGGAGAGGCTACTCATAAGCTAGGGTAGGTGGAATGGAATTTTAAATTCCCAAATATTAGATAAGTGGGGTTAGTTGATAAATAAGACATGATTAGAAGAATTAATTGATATTTGGGAAAGGGTAAAGTTAGTATGTAAATGTGGAATTAGTGGGGAATTAGGATAATAACAAGGAAAGGGTTATTAGGAATAAATTAGATGTAATTAAATGGGATTAGATGATATATAAAATTAATATAAAAAATTAGTGAGAGATGGAAGTGAGCTAATTTAGATGTGTACATTTTGCCCCTCTTTGAAAGTGCATTACAAGTGGATGAAGTGGAAAGAGTAATGGTCTTTCAAAGAAGAAAGACACTGATGGATGAAGGCCAGTAAATGATTTTAGTGGACATGATGCCCCCTCAAGGGGACATGTGGTGAATAATGAGATGGATGGCCACTTGAAAAAGGAAATGAGTGATGGGATGTGAAGAATAGACAAGGGGATGGGATGCGAGATGTGAGATAGATGATGAAGAAACTAAACTTGACCTAAGTAATTAGATATAAAGAGATGATGACCCTAGCAAAGACATATGCACATGGAGTGGAAATGACTATGTCATAGTTATCAGCACATCCCAAGTGGAATCAACTATAACATGATGATGATAAGATAAAATGATGCAAGGTTTATACATATCCCAAGCAAGGACACATGCCAAGGAAAGTTTCAAACCAAGGTAAGATTTGATTTGATAATATTAATTATGAGTATATCTCAAGTATGAAGTTGAGTGTTATGATGATGAAGAGAAGAAATGATATAATTGAGTGACTATGTGAATATGGGAAAGGAAAGTAGTGACTGCGTTATCCTTTGGCACTAAAAAGTGGCCAAGTGTTGCCTACATAGTCTAAAGAAAACTCAAGATAATGTAGTTATGAATAGATTATATGATGATGATGATGATTATGATGATGATGATGATG
Organism: Torreya grandis; assembly: GCA_037957365.1. NCBI lineage: Eukaryota > Viridiplantae > Streptophyta > Pinopsida > Cupressales > Taxaceae > Torreya > Torreya grandis. Next base: position 2,739,873 of record JARHVA010001418.1, on the reverse strand, counting down.
ATGATGATGATGATTTTTAGACATGTTAGTTTCTAAATAAAGGATGTGACTCAAATGTTAGACATGAAGATAGAAGACTAAGAGAAATGATGGGAGATGAACTATTAGATGTCATGATGTTGATGACTAAAGATATGATAGCTGATTTACTAGAGGATATATATGTGATGATAAAGGAATTGGAGGAGTGATTGGATATTAAATGATTAGATATTTAAACATGTGAGAGAGGATAAGATAAATGATAAGTGTAATCCTTTATCAATCCATCAAGGCTATAACAAGTTTCATTATAGTCTAAGTAATCTGATGTAAATATAACACTAGGAAGTATGCTCCATGATATAAGTATGACCAAGAGGATTTTGTGCTGATGTGCATGATTATAAATGGGGAAAATAAAAAACTCTTCATCATCGAGGGCACCTAAAAGCATCATTATAGATTTTTTTGGTGTCATCATAGCATCTTCATTCATTACCCATAGAAAAAAATATTTATGATGCAAGACAAAAAAGAAGCATAGAAAAATTTAAAAAAACATAAAATAATCATATATATACATGATAAAAGACACACAAACAATTAAAACAACATAGAGTAGACAAGTAACACACACAATTATCTACATGCAGTGTCATTGTGCCTTGTCTAATTATCCTGATGAGAATCAACAGGATGATTGATCAAGTGATGAGTTGGAAAAATTTGTTCATGATGATGTGATGTGAATTTAGATTAATGATAGGAACTTGGAAAAGGTATGGACTTGGAGTAGACTATGGAATAGGATAAGGATAAGGTTATAGATAAGGACTTAGATGATAGGAATACTAGCAGACAAGGCAATATGACAAGATGATAAAATGACTAGGATATAAGATAGGGTAGGATGAAAATGAGATGGAAAAATTAGGTCAGAGGATAAGATGATTAAGATAATCAAGACATAAGGCAAAACAACTTAGAGGTTTTGGGATTTTGTGGATTTTATAATTTTGTAGGTTGTTTTAGAATATTTCAATTTTTAGGTCTTTTGAGAATATGTATATACACCATATAAAAGGGGTTACTAGATAATGGAATACCAAGCCTATAAACTAGGATAAGGATGGATGGAATAAATTGATGGGATGATAAAAGGATGAGGGTGGTGTTGAAAAGGGGATGAGGACTAAGGAAGAATAGACTAGGGATTTCCAATGAACACATCATGAAGGAACCAGATGTTTAATTACCCAAGTGTCTATTGGAATATATGCCAAGATGATTCTATAATATTTCTCAAGACATCTTCCATGCACTTACAAAGGTCAAGACTAGAAGAAAGGATGGACTTAATTAAATACAAGACATGATGGAATATGATGGGTAGACATTATAGTATGGACCGAGGGATAAGATAGACAAGGATGATATGGAGGGGATTATATGGATTAAATGGATTTTGCCCCCAAGTGTTGAAGTAAAATGCAATCAATATATTCTTTTACCATGATGTTAGAAACTAGTTTTCATCATGTTACTTGCCCAAGGCACTAGCAGACTGGTTTTCACCATTAGATGAATGTTTTTTTTTTTTTGAAACTTTTGACATCTCAATTTATTAGAGGTGGGTGAGATGCAAGATTGAAGATACTTTATTGATATTTCAATTGATACCCATTCTGGAGATGTGTGATGCTAGGATCATATTGTCAATGCTGGATGTATTGATTTCCTTGTGATCTTGGTTGATTTTTGATTTAACATCCTCCAGACATCTCAACTAGGTGTCTTTGTAACCCCTATAAGAGATGATGTTGTTATGAAAAGTGATGTGTGGCTGGGATTTGATGTATGATATGGAAGGGATTATGTCATGATTTTGATGGTGGGGTGTAGGATATGAATGAGTGATATGGTTATGATGAAAAATGTGACTGAAAGGAGAGCAAAAATGAGTATAGTAATTGCATACAACATTGGATATGGTGAAGGGGACATTTTTGATTAGTGCCATAAGGTTAAGAGATTCAATACCTTCTAACTTATTTACTTTTTGATCCAAACATTAAGAGTATTGTCAACCATATTTTGATTACTTTTAAAATATTTTATACTTGTTGATATTTGAATTAGATTTTGATTGCCCCCTAGTGCCTATAATTGGGCTTCACTAGAGGAATTTGATCTTATATGATGATTATTTCAACTTTGATAGTACCCTAGAACTTCAAGGATATTTATACTAAGGGATGATGCTTTTTGACTTGGCTGATGACAAAATTATTCTTGACTTTGATTATTTTTAGATCACAACTAACTTGATTATTTGGATTGATTAATTTGTTATTGGTTTGGATCCTTGTAGATTCGGCACACAAAAGTGTATGTTGAATGGAGTCCAATGATGTGTGTTCATGTTTGTCCCATTTAAGGAGTGGGATGGAAGGATTGTTAATAGTTGGTGGATGATTAAGGATGTGTGGTGAAATGGATGAATGAAGGGGATGATGGGCACATAGTCCTCATAAAAGTTACTAGGATACCCAACCTCAACATCAGAGAAAGTGTCTTCAAGAATCTCAAAATGATTATTAAGACTCTTTATAAAATTGACATCTAAAGCCAATTCATATCTAGATTTATGATCTTTGACTAATATAGCATCCAATATTTTTTTTATAATTTCATCATCCTGAGATAGATCAAGAGTTATGCCTTCCAACTGGTCAACATTTGAATTTGAGATATCTTCAAAGAGATAGGTGTCGACATGACTTTTGTTATTTGTAAAGAATGATGATTTTGAAATGGATTATGATTCATATGAAGATTTTGGATATGATCCTAACCATTATGTAGCCATAGAAAGGGCCTTTTTGATATCATTATGCACAAATACCTTTTGCACTTTGGGTTTGTGAGTGGATGATTTAGGCTTAATGGATTTGTGAAAATGGGGGATTTGATGTGAATAGGATATAGGGAAAGTTCAATCATGGATGGTTGTGGTATGGCAAGGATTAGGTTCATGAACTTCATTGGGGAGTGAATAAGTTTGATCATACTTAGGAATTGCTTCTTAGCATACCCCCTTTTGTACATTCCTAGCTGTGGATGCATTGGATTCACCCTCAATTTCAATGTCGTCATTATCAATTAATTTTTGGACATAGTCTCTAAATGGGTAACATTTATTAATAGAATGCTTGGGGAATTTATGGTATATACAAACTTATTATACTTGATACCATAAGGGCATATGTTTGGACAAATCTATGGGTCTTATTTTTGGGTGAATAATCATGCCTATGGCCCTCAATTTCCAAAATAGGGATTTTACAGATATTGGGAGAGGGGCATATTGCCTGTCTATAATGTTGGATGTGGAAGTGTTCTATTTGAGAGTGGAATAATGTGATGTCATGATATTAGGAGATGGTGTTGCATGAGATTGTTTAGGAGATGAACTAGAATTAGGTGAGGTTGACAAGATAAGTTTCCCTTTGTTAGTAGGACAGGGGATTTGTGATGGAATATGATTGGTAAATAGAGGATTTGATTATGGATTAGTGTGAATTAGAGGTAAGGCTAGGTCAAGGCCTTTGGGAAATTGGGCACCCATCTCAAGGAGCCATAAGAGAACTGCATATTTTTTGGAAATAATATATTTATTAAACAAGGTAATCTTTGGACTAGAAAGATCATGGCTACGACTAGGACTAGTGGATGGGAGACTGAAATGGGATTGATTGTCACAATAATTGGATGGGGAGAAAGGTTGATGAAGAACTTATTTGGTGGGTGACCTTAGGTTTAAGGGCTCAAAATCATTGGTAATATGGTCACCCATCTCCAATATTGACAAAAGGGACTCATTCCTATTGGCAAATATATATTTATGAAATATGGTGACCTCAAGGCTTTTATATTGAGGTGTGATACGACTATTGTTATGATGAATGGACAATGGGGTTGACCATGGTGGGATAGCATGTGGGCTAGGTGTAGATGGGGATTGTTGATGGGGAAGGACATGGGACATTGGTTTAGGCTTGATGGGATCAAGGTTGTAAGGTAGGTGAGCACCCATTTCTAGGGCCCATAAATGTATCTCATCTTTGTTAGCACATAGGTATTATTCTACAAGAACTGGGTCCAAATCCATGTGGATAGATGATCAATGGGTAATGGATGATGAGTTGGATAAAAGGGGGCTTGGGTAAAAATATGATCCTTGGAAAACATAAGTCTTATTGATTGAGCTAGTATGGCAAGTGATGGTAAGGATGAGATATACTAAATAGATTAAGATATAATATAAGGATCAGATTTCAAACTGATAGTTTGATAGGTGATAATGATCTATCGACAATGCCTAATTTTTAAGCTAGTAAAAATATGGGGACTTGACTAGTGCTTAGATTTAAACTAACAAGATGATGATTGGATGGGTGCTAGTTATAAATAGGCAAGATCACTAGATTAGAGACGACTGGATTGATGATGATTGGATGTTAGATTGAAACTGACAAAGTGATAGGTTGTTAATAGGGTATTGATTTAATATGAAATATGACAAAGTGATAGATGATAGAAAATAATGATGGTGGACTAGAGTAATATGATGATATGTAAGGACAATAAATGGACTAGTTCAATCCTTAGACTGATTTGATCAACATGGGATGGATATTAGATTATGTGATGAAGGGTAGATAGGAATAAATGAAGGGAATAAGGATTATGGGATTAAGGGTGGTGATGTAATGATATTAGGGGTAAGACTAATGATTTGGGTATGGTTTGGACAAGTATGTGACCTAAAAATTCAACTAGATGTGTTTTGGGATAAAAAGGCAAGACCAAATAAGATTATATTTATCTAGATGGGGTAAGACTAGATGAGGACAAAGGATAATGATAAGACTAGATTAGAATATGTTTGAGATGGGATGATAAGATGTACAAGATATAAAAGATTATACAATATTAACTATGTACAAGATATGATGAATGATGAAGTAAATAAATATGTACAAGATTATTAAGAATGTTCAAGATGGGGATGATGATATAGGAGACCTAGATAACCATGTATAGGTTTGGGTAAAAGATGAATCATCTCATAAACAACACTGGTTTATCACAACACACATCAAAACAAGCAACTGCAAACCTAAGATTAGTAAACTGATGCAGGAGTTTAACTCAATGACCACATCATCTAACAGCTTGGGTGAGGCTATAGGCTGATGACCCATTACAAAATCACCCAAACCCTCTCAACCTTATATGCACTTGATGATCACTTGGTAACTAATACTAACTCTAGTAACAAGTCACCTATTATGGCTGAAAGGTCTTGAGCTAGGTTTACACAAAGTTTTTAAGGGCATTCTTGATATACGAAAGGTATGTGGGGCCCAAATTCATGTAGGATGATCTCTAATTCTTAGTTCAAATAATTAACTGTTCCCCTTCATGGAAGACCTATATGGGGTCAACTGCTTAGCCTAACAATAGTTATCCCTGATACTTAAACTCTATCAAAACATAGAGTGTGGTATTGAAATCCATGGTCACTATCCCTTTAAGACTATGGCAAGTTCATGGGTGTGAATTCCACTTCACATTACCCCTAAAAAATAAAAATGGGAGGGTTTATTAGTGGTTTTTTATCCTTCAAAACTCATCGCTTGGATGTAAGGAAGAGAGCATACACCACTGTAGCCCTCAGGTAACACTCAAGCAAGTAAAAAGTTTTATTAACTGATTAATTAAGTGTGATATATATGAAATATATACAATATATTTTTCAAAATGGCAAAATATTTGATAGGTGTCCTACAAAACAAGTGATTAGTAGTTTTAATTGGCAATCTTGAGGGGAAACCTGCAAGATAATATGTTAGACAAAAATATGACCTGCACGAGAAGATATTAGCAAGCCAAAATTGCCACTAGATTCACCCCTGTAAGAAATAAAATGTTACTCTAGTAAGCCTTAATAAAAACACAAAAAAATCATTATTTTTCTCTATAACTTCTTTGGATAAGGTGCCATGATGTGGAGGTTTAGGGAGGCATCCCCTAGTGGGGTCAAAGGGTAGCACCCCTTGTGGGGTTAAGGGGAAACACCCCTTATGGGGTCAAGGGATAACACCTCTTACGGGGTCGAGGAGCAGTGTCTTTGATACCAAATGAAATTTAGGACTTATGGAACCCTTGGAATGACTCAAAAATTATGGAAAATGATCTTAAAAAATGCACTAAAAAGAACAAACTTGAAGGCAAAAATGAATGCAAAATGCTACTACATAAGGCAAAATCACTTATACATAGTCAATGTTATGTAATATCACTTTAAAAAAGGCAAAATTGTAGCAAAAGGTTAATACCACAACTACAAATATGCAATTTTATAGATAGTTCACTGGCAGTTATCATGAGGTTAAGCAAAATTGCTTATGGTTAGTACAAAATCACCTTTGGGAATCATAGTCGTATATACCAAGAGGCAATTTTGAAAATGATACAAAAAATGATAAATCTTAGAAAAAACTATAAAAATATAGTGTTTAGGATGCCAAAAATGATTTTATGTTGTTTAAATCAATCTTATATCAGATACTATTAAGTAGATGTATTAGAAATCAGTCCTAGGTCAAAACCACATGTGGATCTACAAAATCGACTCTAAAAATCAATAAGGCTTTTGTTGAGAGGTGGTTTTACACAAATAAATATCTATTAATATATACAAAATGTTTTTGAGACTATAAAATCTATTTACAATATTCAAAACAAGATTAATAACAAGGATTAGAGTGTTGACCACTAAAGATCATAAAACTAGATTAAAAATACTTTTTGTTTAACTACTGAAATAATCACCTCTATAATTAGCAAAATCATAGGTAGGAATCAAAAATGCCTCTACAAACAAGTGATATTATAGAATGTGGTCAAAAGTGGTATTTTAGGGGTAATGAGCTAGTTTGAGTAGAGTCTCCCCCTTTTCCTATAATCACATCTCAGTCAAACAGAGATAACAAAAATGTTAGAGAGGAAAATCATAGGTTTTAATTAGTATCTTATGCCTAAATCAAAACTATCTCTTTTGGAGGCAAAACTATAGCTAGGAATAAAAACCACATTTTTTTAGAGGTGATTTTTCAAGAGGTTGTAAAAATACCAAAAAGAGTCAATGGTTAGCGATCAGGTTCTTATAGTTAGTCGAAACAACTAGTATCTATAAAATTGCCCCTACAAAACTGTGATTCATAGTGCAATACTGCACTTTACTTAGAACATAAAATTTTAAAATTTTGGAGCCCAATATTATTTTAACCACTTCTTCAAGCTGATTTATAGCATCTTACACACATAAGGGTTAGTTTAAAGGAGGGATCCTATTGTGGTCACCAAATGTGAGATGATAAATTTGAGCAATTGATTTAGATATGTAAATTATATCCAAAATGTTTAAATCTACAATCTACCATTAAAATTTGAAACCATTAGATAAAAATGCAATAAAATGAGCATTTAAAACAACATTATAATATAAATCCAAATGTTCCCAATCAAAATTCAAATATAAATACTAAATATTATAGATGGAGATTGCTTACAAATATACTCTGAATTTCAGCATGATATTAGCTTGATCAAAAGACTTGGATGATAGTTTGATAGATTTAGTTGATATAAGATTTTAGCATAGAGGATCATGGCTTTTATAGTTTTTGTAAATAAAGGAATTGGTTGGTTTAAATAGAGGAAGGATGGAGAATCAATGGACAAAATTCAAAGTTAGATGCAAGAAGATCAATGGTGGAGAATTATTCAAGAAATTAAAAATTCCTTGGATGATTCTAGAGGAGGGAATGTTTTAGAGGTATAAACCTCTAGAGTATTTTTGGAATTCTAATGATAATTAGTAGATGATTATTCATTTGATTATGGGGTTATAGAGAGTCTAGTGGAGTAGGAGAGGCTACTCATCGACTAGGGGAGCTAGAAAGGAATTTTAAATTCCCAAATTAGATAAATGGGGTTAGTTGATAAATAAGACATGATTAGAAGAATTAATTAATTTTTGGGAAGGGACAAGATTAGTAGGTGAATATGTAATTAGTGGGAAATTAGGATAATAACAAAGAATGGGTTATTAGAAAATAAATTAGACGGGATTAGAATGGATTAGATGAGATAGAAAATTAATAGGTGAAATTAGTGATAGAGGGAAGTGAGATAATTTAGATGTGTACATTTTCCATGGCATAAATGTGTGTAATAAATGAATTAATGACAAAAATGACTAAGTACAGATGGGGTATTCACTGATGGTTCTATGTCTACTAGCCTCTAAAACTCTCAGACCCTCTCTCTATGATGGGAAGCTCATGGGATGAGATCCATCATCCTAGCTCCAGAGCTCAATTTAACCAAGTCAAAGAGTGAAAATGACTCTTTTACCCCCCACTTTTATATTTTAACCCTTAATAACCCTATTATTTTTACCTTTCTTACCCCCTTTATCCCTCTCCAACCCTACTCTCTTCCCCAACTAACTAATTTTAACCCTCACATCCATTTATCCATTTTATTATCACATAAATCCCATTCCTAGTCATTATTCTCTATCCCCAAGTAATTTTAGTCATTTTTCAAGGTATGCCCTTCCATTCCCCCACTCCTCATCTAACGACCTGAGTCAGAACTACATTGACTTGAGGTCTCTTCGGATTATGTAGGCATCACTTGGCCACTTTTTAGTGCCCAAGGATAGCTCAGACACTACTAACAACCAATCCACATCCTATCCCATTTGGTTCCTATCAAATATATTAAATCATGTTGAGTTACAATCATTATATCAGATCCATTTATTATGACCAATCACTTATTATATATCCTTTATCGACGTATAGTTTTCCCTTGCATATGTCCTTGACTAGATAATGTTGCCAACTTATGGGCTTCTTTATCTATCCATTTCTTGAACATATGTGTCATATTTGGAATCTTTGTTTTATCACATGAATCCAATCACCTCTCTCCTCAACATTGGTCATTGCCTAGGAATCATCCTAAGAGAATTGTTACTCAGGTACGTTCTCCCTTGGGACTAGTCTTACACCTATAAATTTATCCCTTTGCATTTATATTTGAGGCATCTTATTGTATCTCAACTAGTACTCAGGGCATCCCAACCCCTCATTATATTGATTTTATACCCACCTCAGAGATCTCTTTTTGAGAGGCCATCTAACTTGTACATCTTCACATGTCCCCTCGAGGGGGCATCATGCAACCTCATTTTACTAACACACAATGGTTTTTATTTGAAAGACCATTACTCCTCACTTCATCACTTTCAATTCCCTTTCAAATATGGACAAAATGTATACACTTAAATCTTCTCACCCTAATTATCCCACTAATTCCACTATTTAAATCTCGTAACCATAATATTAACTTGTTAATTAAATCCCATTCCCTATAATATATCCCATACATCCTATTAACCTTTCTATACCCCATGACAAATTAATCCCCTCTTTATCTCACTAACATCCTATTTAACTACTAATCCTACCTCATTAATTATCCACTAGCCCCACTTGCTAGTTAAAAATCACATATATTCCAACTACCCCCTAGCCAACCCATCCCTAGCCTTTCCTACACCCCTATAAGCCTTAAACCTCCCTAAACACCTAACTAATCCATATTATCCCTTAATCTAATCTATAAGCCTCTAGATATAGAGACTTCCTTAACTTTTTAGAATTCTCTAATTTAAAGAATTCTAAATGAATTAAAAATTCATCTAAAACATCCTCCATCAACCTATAAATAGCCATTCTTGGAGCATGTTTAGAATAATTAGAAAGCTCATAATCCATTTTTGCATCCATATACGAGATATCCTAAGCACTTATACCCTCTTTCATCCACTCTAGCATAAAAAAAATCCATTATATCCATCTTGAAGCCATTATCAAGCAATCCATAAAGAAGTCAAATAGCATTGGAAAATCGATGTGGAGATCTTGGAGGGAAGATATTAGGAGCAAGTTGATGGTAAGAATTAATTTATAATTGTTGACTGTTATTATATTTTCCTCCCTTTAATATTATTATAGTTTTGGATTAAGATTACTATTTTTAGTATTTCAATCCATAGCTCAAATTTACAAGCATATAGTTATAGATCTAGCCCTATGCCCAAGTGATGAGCAAGATCCTATTGTTCCCCTAGTAGTAGGAGATGATGTGTGGGTGTATTGATGGGTATGTGTAGTGGTGGGATGGATCTCAATGGACTTTATTTTTTCATGTTGTAGTTATGGATCTAGGTGTCATTCCTTCAACATAAGGTGGTAGTGGAGGAGAGATAGGTGGTGAGGCAGGAGAGGGTGCTCTTGTAAGACTAACACTGGAAGATGAGGTAGCTATTAGGGCCACATGTGAGTACCATAATTTATGTATTTTATTTGGTTATAAAATTATTTGGTTTTTATATATGTTTCTAACTTATGTCATATCTCAAATGTGTGTAGTTAAACCAAGAGTGGTTGACCATGGTAGATTGGGAGATACAAGCCCTCACTCATAGTGTGCCTATGGATGTATCTGAAGATGGATTTATTAAAAGATTTGTTGACATTTCCAATACACACACCATTTTTTATCTTATTATGAGATTTATGTCATCATACTATATTGTAGCTATGGAGTGTGAGGAATTATGTGCAGAGCTGGATAGACAAGAAATCCCATAATGGAGTTCCATTAATATTATGCAAACACTCAATAATCACTATGATAATTTGAGATAAGATCATGGGGAGATAGTTTGGCATCTAGGTGATTTTGAGGAGAGAGTATGTGTGTTATCATAGGAATGGGGACCATAGTTTGATCCTAGTTCATCTACCTATAGAGGTGTTGGATTTGTAGATGTTGAGAGTGATGAGGAGTATACCCCAGGGGATATGCCCCCAACTTATGAATGATATGATTATTTGTAAAAAAATTGTATTATATTATATATATATGACATTGATCACATTGGTTTTATTTGGTATCAAATAGATTTGCATTATTTAATTCTTTGTTGGTCATTTTATAGTTTTTAATTACATCTATTTCCATGGTGTATGTTAGGTTTTGGTAAATTTGTGTAATACGTATGTGTAGTTTTGATATGTCTGTATTATATTAGAAATAAATAAATAATTATATGAAATGAAATCTTGATGGATATAAGAAAGCCTAAGTATAATGATCATATGTAAATGGGACTATAGATTGTGCTTCTATAATTGTCTTTGAAGCATCTATAGAAATATATTATGAATATGTATGTATCTATTTAGGTACTCATATCTATTATGTAAATTTAACTTATACCAATGTCATTTTATGATGGACCTAATTAAATAATGGTTCTTTAGTAGGATCAGTGTGGGAAAGATCAATCCTGGGATAGAGTACACTAGGAGAATGGATTATATTATAGGTCATATTTTGTGAAGGTCAATGGACCATGTGTTCCTCCTAAGGCTTAGCATGGGATGTCTCAACCTTATTATATGATCCTCTAAGAGAAGTATTGTAATATATCTAGATATTTGTTTTTGATATGTAATGATTTTATGATCGACTAACTGTATAAACTTTTGCTTGAGAGCAAAACACTCGCTATCTTGATGACCATTAATACCATGATAAGTGTAAAAGTGTTGTCCCTTTGCCTTATCAAATTTGTGAGGTGGGTAATGTGAATTATGAGGGAGTAATATCAATCATTTATATAAAAAATTTAGTAATATGTCATGTAGTCTATCTCGATACCAATCAAACTGAAGAGGTTGTCATTTTATAGTGGTATATGGTCTAACTATGGGAGATACTCTATAAACATGTTCCTTTAATTTATTCAACACCTTTATCATTTATTTTGTGACATATGGGGTTGGTTTTATAGAAGGATTTTGAAGTGGCTCAAGAGGTTTTTTTAACTTGTTTATTTAACTTAGAAATAATAATTTTATGGTGTGTGGGTTTGAATGGAGAAATGGGTAACTTGGTTTATGTATTCATTAGAGCACACACATATTTGTTCATATCCTAATATAAGATATCAAATAAAGTAAATGGATTATGTAATGATCTTTTTCTTAGTGGAGAAAGAATACCTCTTCTAAATATAGATTGTATTTCCAAATTTAATGGTGTATAATGTAAGGATTACAAAACATTTTTAAATCAAATAATATAATCTTGTATAGGCTCATTTTTTGTTTGTGTCAATGTTTTAAAATGTTCCAATGATATTTTAGGTAAGCTATAATGATGAAAATGTGATATAAATGCATCTTTAAGTTGTTTAAAATTTGATAATGAACCATTTGACAAAGTATAAAACCAGTCAAGAGCCCCTTGGTTTAAGGTACGGTAAAAAACCTTTAATATAAAACTTATGTTTTGGGCCCAATGTTCAAAAGAGTGTGTATATTTTTTCAAATGAATAACATGATCCTCTTGACCATCAAAGGAGGAAAACTTATGCATAATTAAGTTTGAAGGATAAGGATACTCAAACACATCCTTTGTAATAAGTTGTTCTATTAATGTATTCTCCTCAAGAATAGATTCATGAGAAGAAACTTGCAATTTTAGAGTAATGAATTGTAAAGGAGGAAAGGGAAGAAATAATTGATATTTCATGTACCAAATTAAGAGATGTAAGGATGTCACTTTCACTTTGAGTTTTAGTGACGTATCCTATTGAAAGAGAAGCATGTAATGCCATATCACTTTCTACTTTAAGTTCATAATTGTTATGTGAGAAAAGCATATTGACATGACTATTATTCACATCCTTGGAATTTGTTTTAGGAAATATTTGGAAAACATGGTGTATTTTTGCTTGAATTTACATGGTTTTACCCATGCAAAAGATACATCAAATATATTTGGGGCTTTTGTTGTGTCCCTAGATAATACAGGTTATGTAGTTGTTTCCTTAAGATTTTCAAATGCACTCTCATTTTGTTCTTCAACCACCACAATGAAAGATGGGACATGTAATTTTTTCCTCACAAATTATAGGGGAAGAATAAAGTTGACTATTTTCATTTGAATCATGTAAATAAGTAATGGATTTTTTAAAACTAGTATTATTTGGGGAAGGAGAGACACACTTGTTTTCATCAACATTTTCATTATGAAAGATAGTGGAGGAACATTAAACTTCTTTGACATTTTCAACACTAGAAAGAGGAGAATCACACTCACTTGTTGAAATAACTAAAGAGGGTATGGATGTAATAGTTCAATTTTCACCATTAGGAATGGTATCATTTTGCATATTTTGTGGTTGTTCAGTATCATAAAAATAGAGGAATAGGAGAGTTGTCATAACCAAGGGGCATTTAATCACATTATTAATCAAGAGTGGTAACATCATGATAACTACTTAGTTATATTTGCATTTTTATCATTAGTTCTTTTATTGTTATAGTTGTAAGCAAAAGTGGCTTTATCTGGTTTTTGGTGTTCTTCTAGGTCTTCATATGTAATACATTAATCGTCAAGTGTATTAAATAAATGATCATAATTTAGATTTCATGCATAACCTCCAAGATTTTTTTTAGTGGCAAATCTTCATTAATCTATGAATATTCCATTTTTTGAAGTCGATATTTGTCAATTTTTGTGGAGTGGCTGACAGGGCAAGATCGCCTAAATTTTTGGGGTCAAATTTAATTTCAAGGAGAGGTTCACCTATATTTGAATATAAATTTCATCATATAATTATAATTCACCAATACCTTGAAAGCCAATCTTGAGGAATTCACCATATACCATCAAACGACTTTAGTAATTTTTTTGGTGGTTTATATTTCAGGTCCTAAGAAGGCTTTAAGAATCAATAGTTTCTAGCAAGATATGCAACAATAGCTTGCAAGCATTTGACTGCAGTCTATCGATGACCAATAGTAGAATGTAGGCATATGATGGTAGGTTACAAGTAGATAATGGTAGGTTGTCTGTGAGTGGATGTCAACTACTTATGGGTAAATGTTGGTTATCTACAGGTAAACACCAACAATCTATGAGTGAACACTAGTAGTCTATGTGTGAATGTTGGTAGTTTGTTGTCAGACACTGGTAGGCTTTTTTTAGGAAAGCTTGAAAGCATAAAATATTGGAATATAGTGAGATCATGGATTGAACACATGATATTAATATGTTATGGTAAATAATAATCCCACATGCATAGAAGTATGGTAAATAATAATCCCACATGCATGTCCAGGCAGCTTCTCATTAGTGAGAGACATTATAAATAATCTAGCCTCAGCCTTTAAAATTATTAGAGTCGCATAGTGAGCACATAGTGTTAGCATCCTTTTATATAGTGCCAATAGCATTTATACCATATTGGCATTCACTAGTATGATGTGGATGAGTGCCAACACCATACAGATGAACACTAACATAATGTAGATGAGTGAAGATGATTTAGTGTCCATCAACATGTCACTGGTATCCATCTACATTGCATAGACATCCATCTGCATGGTTTCATTGTTTCCCTACACCATCCTGGCATTTACCTAAATGATACTGATGTCCACCCATACCATATTGGTGTTTGATTGTATTGCACTAGAATCTATCTACATAGTGTCAATGTCCATCCACATCATGTCAATGTTTATCTACCCTATGTCATCACTCACTTGAATCACATAGATGTTCACTTATGTTCCATCATCATTTATTTACATCATGTCAATTTTTCCCTATGATATGCTAGCACTCGCATGTGCCATGTCATTGTTCATTTATGAGGGTTAGAGAAAGTTGATAGACTTTATGTGATTCATCACATGATATCACACGATTCACTTATGCAATGATATGCCTTCAAAACTGATTCACCACCATTGTGAATCTAATTTGTCCTGGGACCTCCATGTATTTTTTTATATAGCCCACTAAAATGAACCTTGATAACCTTCCATTAAAAACTCTATAAAGGTTAAAAAGTACTTTAATATGACTACCAACATAGGACGGGTTCACCAAATGTTTTAATGCTTTTAGATTCATAAAAGAAACATCAAACAATAAATTTGTTTGAATGATAATCAAGTACTATTCATATTTTAATAATTTAATATAGTATTTTTATAATATATCTCATTTAAGCATGTGTAATAAATGTAATAAGTATTAAGTAACTAAGGGATAAAGAAAGTGTATCTTATTTTAATTTTATGTTCTGGACTGTGGCAATTATCAAGAGTCATCAAAGGGTTATATTATAGATCTAAAATTATTCATTATATATTCTAACTATTTTTTACCTTTAGATAGTTGCATCGATCAGGGATAGTAACGTTGACACATACATCTGTATCTGATACACGTGTCCAATGAGAAATATATACATGATTTACTTTAAATTTGGGTAAGGCCTACACTATACCTTGTATAATTGTTTTGTGCCTCAAATTAAGCTCACGTGTGTGCCAAATCCAAATAATAAACAAACATATTTCCTTTGCATTATACCTCTTACAACCTAGTAAAAAGGGGTCAGTAATGTGAGTCAAACTAGCTCTAGCAATCTTATTTGTTGTTAAGTGTTACCTACATAGCCAATACTCCTAAGAGGGCCTTAGATTCACATGTATTTCTCCCTCATATGCACATGTGTGGAATTTTAATAGTGTGACTATATGTTCTTTCTCCAAGTAACCCTTGGTACAAGTGATGCATTAGTATATTTGACCTTTTGAATGCTTCAGATAATTTATTAAGTGTTGTAGTGAAATTTGATAGATTGAAATAAATAATACTTTATTATTAGAGAGTTGCCTTATCAAATTCATAGGTATGTTAATTAGACCATAGCCTTTGTATATATATGAAACTTTTGACTTTGAATTAGAACCTAGTGACACATGAAAAGCCGACCATAGGATGGGAAAAGAGGGATAACAAAACAATCACAAAGTAAAAGATACAATAAAGGATAAAAAGAGAAGCCTAGACAATTATGTCAAACTTTGACACTAAATTTGATGCTAGTGTCCAAGATGAATGCAAGTGTCTAGGGGCTAAAAACATATAAAATGTAGGTATAATAGGTAAGGATCCCTGACATACATTGGATGAAGAAAAACAAATACAAATCATAGGCCCAAGGGCTAGGTAAATTAAGAAAAATAAGATGGAACCAAAGAGGTCCCTACGAGATCATGTCACTAGATGTCTAATTCTCAGTGAAAAGGTATATACATACAAGAAGACTAGAAACATGTGTACTTGTACCAAAAAGGATGTTTATGAAAACTTGTAAAGTAATAGGTCCATATAGGTACTTATGATAGATTGAGGTGAAAAAATAGGTCTAGATTAAGTGCTCAAGTCAATTAAAAGTGAAATTGGGCTTAAATTGGCATTAACAAGTATTCATGACCAAATTTGAGTGACTAAATTTGCCCCTAATTTAGTCAGAAATGAAATTACTAGAGTAAAAAGAAAAAAATACTTGAGTGCGTACTACACACTTTGCCTTTGGGAGAAAGCTCCAGTCATGCAAGGTGTTCCATGGAAAATATTGCAATGATTTAAAATTAGTTAATGTCCATATGTGAAATTGAAAATTGAAATGTAACTTGAATTAGTAAATATTGAAAAAAATAAGGAGTACATAGGTATGTCTGAAGTTAGATGTTTATCTTGTATCTTTGCTTGAATGATGATGCTTTATAGAATTATTATAAAATTGATGTTTCCTATGAAGCATTTGGAGAGGCTAGATCCTTAGTTGAACCATGGAAAATTGAGAGTGATCAAGTCCAAATTTGAATTGAACTTGTATATAAAATAAAACCCATTGAGGGACATAAAAGCCTCAATTTTTATTGTTGGTATTTGTAATCCCAAGACAAAAATGGGTATGAATCCATAATGGATTCATAAGAAATAATGTCATAGGGTAGTGAACCTCCAAGTTTTGTATTATGCACTTGAATTGAATCAACCACTTCATATGGCTTGCAGATTAAATTGTCATTTTGTTACTTAGTTCCTAAATGCACGATCAAAGATAATGGAGAACATCCATGCTCCTACCATGTTTGTAGATAGCAATTAGTTTTGAAAACATTGCATGAATATGTATCATGCCCCCACTAATACATGAAGAATTTTCAACTATATGTAGATTTAAATTTATAACTTCTATTTAAATTTTATACATAAATCTATATTATGCACCCAAAATTGTGTGAATTTATAACATCATCTTGTAATGTTAGTGCATATGCCACCATAATCTATACCAATGATTGATTTTTTGAACCCTTTTTCATTCTTTCAAACAATATTATATACCAAAATATATATTTTTGCTCATAGAGGCTTATTTCATGTATGAAAAGCCCATTAAAATCCCTACCAAACCACCAATCACAACTAGGTGTATCAGTTCTAGTTATCTTTTTCTTGAGTTTAGTGGATTATTGATTGACTAGAATCTTATCCATATACATGTCTTTTAAAAATTTATAATATTATAAGGGTTATGTGGGAACATTGGAGTTTTTATAGGAGATTCGTGAGCGAATCATCTTCTTTATCACCTTTTTTTATCTTTTACTTTGATATGCATGCATGCACATACATTAAAGTAAGGAGTTATGTAAATACCATTTTTTTATAGTGTTAAAAGTTGTTATTTTAAGAATTACATTAGTGTAGGGCATTTGTGCATCTGTCAATTATTAGTTCATATTAGACTCTTACAGACATGTTTTTTTTGTATTCTTAGTCAATCTCCTACCTTTATCCCTATCATTTCCAATTTATTTTACCTCTCTCTCTCTCTCTCCTCTTCTTTTGTTTCCCTAGGGTTATACTAATTTTCCATAGCCTTACATTTTAAGACTTTAGTGCCCTAAAACTGTGGAAAGTAAAATTTTGGGGTATGCCATTGTGACCTTTATTTTGCATATATTGTGTTGTGTGATCTTAAATTGTTAGCATTTCTTACCTATTTTAAATTGGTTTATGCACCAATAGGGTCCTAATTTGAAGTTTAGAATTATATAAAGACATAGTTCCATTAGTGCATATACAACAATGAAGGACATTGAGACCAAACACAAAAGAGACATTGTGAAAGTGTTAAATCAATTAATTTAAGCATTCATAAAAAAAATTAATAGATACAAAACATTTATTTCTCCATCATGTATTTATTCTAGTAAGAAATGTCGTAATAGGATTATGCTCTTCATTCACTAGAGTAATTGACGAACATGTATTATAATTTCCATATTGTTTTTTAAATTTTACAAACATTATAGGGACCCAATAATAACTAGTTAAGGAGAACACATCCCCAAAAACATATCCCCTATTTTTGCAAATATCTGCATAAAATTTGGGAAAAGAAAGTGAGGCTTTTGAAGCATTGATGTTGACAAACATGATCATCAAATATATTTTTGTATATCTATATTTTAATGGGGCGGGCATCACAATTTCAAAAACATTCATACTCTTTCAGAAACATCTAGATATTTATAGGGAATAGTATTTATTTGCTTTTAATTTTTTGGGTTTTGTTTGCCTCGTTATCTGGACCTATTTTGCATTGTTTATTTCTAAAAAATGAATATGCATTTACATAAAATTAGATATTATTCTTAAACCCACTTTTATATCATATAATATTATTTTATATAATTAGAAAAAATCTTAAAATTAACCCAAGCTATAATCTAGGTCATTATTTTATTTGTTTATCACACATTGCATGATTCACACATAAGCCAAAACGTAGGAGAGAACTACATAAGTCTAAGGCCCTTTTCATAGTATTGGCTATGTAGGAAACACTCATTGATAGAGGGGTCTTTGGGGCAACTCCACACCATGTGCCCACTAACCTTTTTTTCTCAAGGTCACTATAAAGATGAAGAGTTAGACTTTTATCATTTGACAAGGGGTGACAGTCCATGACCTAGATCTAAATGCACAAAAGTGAAGGCAACACAGAACCCAAAATTATTCAAGTGGTTACATCTAATTTTATCATGTATTTTGTATTGGACACTTGCGTTCAATCTAGATAGTAAATGTTGACGTAACCATCCCTTGCTAACACATGTGTTTAAGACCACAAAGGTGCTTAATCCAAAATTTGGTGATTATTCCATAATATTATTTTAGTTTGTTTCCTGTCTGTCATAAATATGGATTTGTATTAATATTAGAACCGAATAATTATATTAATTTTATTATCATTGCAATATCTAGCAAAGTTGTGTCCTATTTTTAGCATATCTTAATGGGATAGATAAGGTTAAGAATATAGAAATGAATAAACATAAGGGTGATAAACAAATTTGTAGCAAGCCAATTAATTGTAAAATAGAGATACAATGTATATTGAATTTATTATACTAAGATATGTTATAAAATAGGGAAAACAAAGCTATGTCAGATATTGCAATGATAATAAAAACAAGATATTTTGTTAGTTCTTATGCTAATACAAATATGGATCTAAAACAGAGAGGAAGCAAACTATAATAGTATTCTAGTGAAATCACCAAATTTTGGATTAAATTCATCTATGGCCTTAGACACAATGTCATCCTAGGATAATTACAATGACACTACCATATAGGTCAGATGCAGGTGTTTAGTATAAAATAAATTTCTATATTTAATAGTTTTGAAAATTCATAATTTTTTTAATAATTTTTTGAAAATTTCTATATTTAATAATTTAAAATCTACTATTTTTAATAGTCTTATTTTTAAAACCATATTTATTTTTTACCACATCAATTTTACTCTTTTTAAATTTAATAAAATTTATTTCCCATTATTATATTACGGTGTAGAAACACTTTTCCATACTATACTAATAAATATCCCAAACCAATTTTAAGTGCCTACAAAAAGTTCCATCATTTGTTTTTTGATATGTCTAAATGTTTTTTAAGAATCTGGAGCTATGAACTAGAGGTGATAACATTGACTAGAGCTATGAACCAATCTGGAGACAAATGGGAGGTCTAAATCCCCCTTATAAATCACTAACCATTATTGACTGGACACTGTAGTCAACATCACCAGCCACTCCAACCATCCAAACCATCTCCAACAATCACAACCAGTCTAACATACCCTTTGAAAATTGACCATAGGCGATGCTGGACAAAACCAAACCTTGTAACCAATCCACCCACATCTCATTAACAATTCCATCAATATTTTGATATACAATTTTATATTTATATATATATATATATATATAAATAAATTTGGGTATTTGAACTTATAAACATTATATTGAATTTTTCAAATAATTCCTACTAGTTTTCAAAATCTACTATTTTAAAAAATTTGTTATTTGTAATATCCTATTTATTTTTTACCACATCAAATTTACTCTTTTTTAAATCCAATGAAATTTATTTCCCATTATTATTTTATAATGTAAAACTACTTTTCATACTATATTAATAAATATCCCAAATTAATTTTAGGTACTTACAAAAAATTTCATTAATATTTTAATACATATACATACATATATACATTGACATATTATTATAAATTTTGATATTTGAATTTATCTAATATTGAATTGACTTCTTCAAATAATTTTTAAGAGTAAAATTGTTCAATAGTTGTGAAAAGATCGTGGCTAATAAATTTAAATTTTTACAAACATATTTGCCTAATTTTTATATTAAAATGCACAATGAAAATGGAAATACATAAAGAATTATCATCCCTATATGGTTTCTTTTTTGAAAAATAATTGGTATCAGCGATTCTAAACTTAACTTTTCTATATGCTCTCTTCCTCCCTGGAACAAAGTAGGTAGAAGAAAGTATAAGTTTAGTTTGAAATCTCTTGCTTGCTTCTGGTGTAATGGCCATCATAAGTCATCAACATTTGATTTAGATGTTGAAGCATGGTATCAACATTTTGATCTTGAATATGTTGAGGCATCTAGAGAGTGTCTTCCATAGCCTAAAAAATGGATTCCTATGCCCAACCAGTGCTAAAAATATAACCCTAGAATAAGTGGTAGTGTTAAAAGCTCATTAGGTTGTGGTTGGTAGTTCTTAGTGTGGGTGTCAACACTCAATCAACAGTTATATTTTATCCTATATGGATATGGTCTATGCATCCCCTCCTACATCCTTCCCTTCTAGGATCCTTCTGACCCTAGTAATAGCTTGACAAGTGTGACCCCCATTCCTTCCCAGGTTGTTGATGTGGTTGTGGGCATTTATTTTCTACTAGTGAATAGTGGCATCTTGTTGGCTGCCAACAACATTCTATCCATCCCTTATAATATTGTTCTACTTGTTCCATCATCTTGACATCTTATGCCCTATTTTCATATTGGTGTTGATTCTCAAGTGACTAATCAAACTTTTGTTGGTTCTAAGACTCATTTGGTTTATGTTAAGTGTATACACATCTCAAATATATTTCATGAGTGTAGTAATTTATATAAAACTTGGATCCCCTATGGTTCCTCTTCAAGGTCCCCTTCTCTTATTGATGTTTCTTGGTTGTCTGAGCTCTTTCCCCCTATTTCTATGGGTGATGTCCCTCTTTAGTTCTCCATTGTTTCCCCAACCTTTTTCATCCTGATACCTCTTTCCAAGAGATGGAATATGAGATTAGTTACAAATCTCTATTTGGAAAGTGTGTGGGCAAGTTTATCTCTACCTCTCCACTTTCCTATTGGGATTTTGAGGTTTGTAAGTATGTTGTTGAGTGATTTAACCTATTTTGGGAATATTGGGGTTTTATTCCTAATTTAGTTAAATAGTCTAAGTAGTAAAATTAGTAAATAAATATGCAATAATTAGCCTACTGATTTGTGTAATTTAGATTGTAATTTTAACTTTTTTAAAAATAGTAATAAAGGGAAGAAAATAAGACTTAGCTAGAAACTAGTTGATCCAACTAAGACAAAGGCTAGAATTCACTATGCAAGATTGGGACACTATCACAAACTAAGATATGAGCTTCATTTTGTGATTGGATAGGAGCATCAAAAATAGACAAGAGTGGCATCGATTTTATAGTCCACCTCTACCACTATTGTCCTAAGGATCTGAGCTTTTGGGTTTTTGTTCAACAGGTCTATATGACCCTATCTCTAAAGTTTTGGTAGCTAGTATTCTGTGAAGCTCCCTATAGAGCAAATTTTCTCTTCAAACCCTATATTCCATTGTGCTTTGACCAATTTTAAACAATAGGGGGGGTTAGTGTGTGTAAGATTCATTGGATGTGGATTCACAGCCCTTGTTTGGGCACATTGTCCACATATCAATACTCCAAAGAGGGATCAAGCCATATGTAGTTCTTCCAGTTGATGTGTTTTGTGAAATTAAGTGTATGAATATATAGAATGCTAAATTGAATGTGGTTGAGATGGCTAGGGACTAGTGTAAGGATTGGAATTTAATTGAAATTATATAGGTTGACTATATACAGAGCATAAAGAAGATTGCTTGAGTAGTCTTACTTGTATTATTGCTTGCTTAGTGATATATGCCTACCCTTTCCAAATGATATTTGAATGGGATTCTATAGGGATCTATTGGTCATGGGTTGAATGTGCTCATGTTGGGCTAACAAGGAGAATGATAAGGAAATAGAAGAAATTAATTGTTGGGGCTAGAAATGAACTTAGACAATAGTGCAAAAGGTGAACAAGAGTGGCATCAGTGTTATAGTCCAAGTGTGGTATTATTATTTAAGGCTTATAGGACCTAGGGGTGGATTGGTCATGAAAAGAGGGTCCTAGCTTAGTTGGGATGAAGTTTGGAAGGCCATGGATGATTGGGAATTATTGAAAATAATCCTAAGAGAGTCATAAGAGCAAGTAAGAGGGACCTAAGGTTTGGGTGTCATTATCCATGCTCAAGTTACCAATTTTCACATTTTATATGACTACATTTGCTCCCCCTTTATTCTAGTGATGCAATAAAGTGAAATACTAGGATAAAGGAAAAATAGAAACTTTACCTAAACTTACATATAAGGGAAAAACTCATGAAGCTATGTGATGTTAGATATGTGTAGAGAGAGCATGTTATGAAGTGTGAATCTGCAAGAGAAAATAAAGAGTAGATTAGTTCTTACTAGATACGCTATATCTAAAATAAGAACATATAAAGCTAGGTAAGAGAGAAAGGAAGATAAAGGAATGAATACACCTCACCGGGTACGTGGACCAATATAAAACTTATTGTGATATTGGGTGATGCTAAGTAATGCTAGATGATATTATACCAAGAGTAATATCATGAACAGAGCTGAGTGCTCAATTCTCTAGAAGGTGGCTTAAGAATGCAAAGGCTAGCCCTTTGGCTCCATCATTGCCTACTAAGTGAAGCTAGGTGGTCATATGTGTGATAATTGATGTTTGGACTGTGTGTCCAATCTCTTTGAATAGGTGGATTAAGAATACAAAGGCTAGCTAGACCTCTGGCTCCATTGTTGCCCCATGAAGTGAAGCTATGAACTGATACCTATATGAAAAATGTGTCGTATGAGATGGCTCCTAAATCCCATGATACTATGTAATATGGTAATGTTGGCATGGATAGTTGAATTTATGCTATAAACTATGCCACTCTTAGCCACTCTGAAAGATGGAGATCAGGCTTGTATGAAAGCACTCCAAAACTAAGAATTTGGCTTATATGGAAGCCATTCAAGAACATGAGAATGTGAAGATAATGCTTGTTTGAAAGCCACTCCAAAATGATTCCAACCACCTACATATGGAATAAGGCATGCAACTACTAATAATACCTAGGTAATGCTAAACTCAAATAGAAAAGAAAATAAATGTGTCACACACATTGCCCCCAATCACTAGTGTCTGAAACATGGATTTTGATCTAGAAGTTATACAGACTGTCATATATGAAATTAGAACTGAGAGCCAATCATGTTGTGCATGATGACCCCTATATCTAAATTCTCTGAGAAAAAGTGTACTAAAACTTATTGTTATTGAACTGGTTTGATAGTGCAAAACTATAGTTGAACCTACTTTTTTACCTACTTCTAGAAAATCTAGTTTTTTTAAATTTGGATAGGAGTGCCAAAAATGGATAGTAGTGGCACCAACATTATAGTCCAGTCTCAGTGCTATTTTCCTAGGCTAAATCTGATGATTATTTTATAATATTCATTGTCTGCCTAGTCTGTTTTGATTGGTTTGATGTCTAGTTGTTATTTTGAGTGTTTTGAAACTAAATTTTTCCACTGATAGGAGCTTTGATCTCTATAGTGTAGAGTAAAAAATACTCTACATTTTATTTTTATTTTCAATTGCGCAATCCAAATTTTTGTCCCTGCACATTTTGGTTTGAGATAGTGAAGTTTGGACTCAGAGTGCAGGGTCAAAATTCTTTTTACCTCATTTTGTCTAAGTGTCAAAATCGTGTGGAAGATGCCAAGTGTCATCGACTGAAGCACATTTCATAATTTCTATAAGTTGGTCAGGACATGCCAAGTGTACCATAGTAACTCAGCAGAGTGCAACAAGTGTCAGTATCTACATCTCATGTTTCTTATACATTTTGAAAGCTTCTTTTTAATAAGATTTTATCAAGATCAAGTGGAAGGTGCCAAGTGGCAATTGCGAAAGGTTTCACTATGCTTTTTAAAAAGCAACAGAAGCTACCACATACCCCTAGCTGAAGGAAGTAGAATTTGTCACGTGTCAACATCTAAAATATCTTCACTTTGTTTCATCGATAAGTAAAGACTATGGTGGGTCTTGAGTTTTGTTTTTGAGGCAAGTGAAAGTTGCTAAGTGTCACCATTCGTGTAAATATGAAATGAGGCTCGAATGTTTCTATAGTATAGACAGAGTGATGTGGAGACCAACAAGTGTCACCTTTCACAGGATTCTCAAAGGGTAGCTAAAAGCAGTGGAGACTGCCACAAGTCCCTTGATAAAGATGCACAGAAAGTGCCACCTATCCCTATTCCCTTTTTGAAAGTTACTCGAGCAAGAAGTGCTGTGGGTCCCAGTTTCTATAAGTTGTTTAAGTTTTGGAGAAGTGGATGGTGACAGATGTCAAGGATGGAATACTCCTAAGCAAAGACATAGTAAGAGTATAGGTTATGTGGAAAGTGTCATGTGTATTTAGTAAATGCTACAAAAAATGCGAAGTGTCATTTTTTGGTGCCTCCTAAATAATAAGAAGTTTTTCAAGTAAAGGAATCGGCCAAGTGTCCTCTCCCATTTGAAAGTGGGAAGCATCTTGGATATCTATTTTGGCCAATGAACTTGCAAGAAGATAGAACGTTTCAAATCCAAGAAATATCCTATGTTAGACACTTCCAGTTTAGTTAGAGTTCAGTTAGGCCATTGGATTGGGAATGTGCAGACAATCTAGAGCTAATCCAAGGCTATAAATACGGGTGCAGAGATCACCAAAAATGATCAGAAAATAGGATAATTTTTTGTGAGAGATTTTTATCAAAAGTTTTAGACTTTTAGTTATGGCCAGTAATGTCATTTGCCTTTGTTCTATTTTCTTGAGTTAGAAAGTTTGTATAACTGTGCATGTTTTATGTGCCTTTTATGTAACTAGAAGATTAATGAGAATACTAAATTTTGTGCCTTTATTGATATTTTTTGTGTCATTACAAAATCATTTAAGTTGTGAGCCTTTGATTCTATCTAGTTTCATCTTTTACATTAATCATGCCTTGTTTTCTCTTTAATGTAATTGAATCTTAAAGATAGATTCACTGTGCTTTGAGAATTAAGGGTCAAATTAAAATCAGGTGCATTGCCATAGATTTTTTTTCATTGCATTTGTGTTTCTATTTAGTTCCTATCCTTTTCCCCAAAATACTTTTAAGATAAAGAAGAACCAGCTTCTTTAAAATCTGGAGGTCATTTTAGGTTGCAAGTCAACACCATCTTGAAGTTTCTTTCAAGACCATATGAACCAGAAAGCTAAAAGGAGTCAGAACTGTGGACTAGTAACAAGATCTCAATCTGCTAAAAATCTAGGTATTTTTTTCCACCATTGGTAACTAGTCCAATAAGAAGGGTCAATCAGTTTATACCAATACCAAGAGTAAATATGGGAGCTCCTATACCCCCAAAGAATTATGCAAGTTGGAATACTGGCAGTCCTTTGATCCTCCCAATACCACAAGCCACTTGGGACCCTATTCTAGTGAATGCCTTGAAAGCTCTACCCAAATTCAGGGGCAAGATTTTAAAACACCTGAAGAACATGTGTAGGATGTATCTGATGTCTGTGCCATATATGTTGTCACACAATAGAAAGTAGATATAAGATTATTAGTAGCTTCTTTTAAAGGAAAGGCTCTAAAATGGCATTGATCCTTGACCCCAAATACAATATCTACATGGGATCATCTTGAAGATCTTTTCTTTGAAAGATTTGAAGAAAAGGGTGATAAGTCTTCTTTGTTACAACAATTAATTACCATCAAAAGGGCACCACAAGAAGCAATGACCGAATTCAATTCAAAATTTCAAAAGACTTGGGAAAGGATTCCTGCTATATCTAGACCATTACCAGGTATGGCTATATTATTTTATCTTAAAGCTTTAAATTCAGATATATCTATTATGATTCAATCACTTGGAGGTCAGACTCTGTCAAAAGCTTATGACTATGCAGTCAGAGCTGAAAATAATTTAATAGATGTTGAAAAGTTTCCCCCAAGGCTTCCCATGCCCATGTTTCTAGAGATTACCTTACCATTGCCTCAAGAATCCCCTAATTCCATAGCCCCACTTTTGTCTATGTACACGTATCCTCAACAACTTGCTAAAGAACTTGTCCCTGCTCAATCATCTGAGATGGATGATATCAAGAATATCTTAAGGACATTTTCTAATGAGCTAATTAATATAAAAAGATAGTAGAATCCTTATCCTATACCCCAATATCAGGGCTACCAAGGAAATAGATTTACATCATAGCCAAAATAGTATTAAGGTCATCAAAAGTA
This sequence comes from Torreya grandis, assembly GCA_037957365.1. Lineage (NCBI taxonomy): Eukaryota > Viridiplantae > Streptophyta > Pinopsida > Cupressales > Taxaceae > Torreya > Torreya grandis. Next base: position 2,712,773 of record JARHVA010001418.1, on the reverse strand, counting down.
AAATAACCCTCAGCCAACAAACTAATTAGTTACAGTCCCTACACCCTCACAGACTGTTCCTCCCAATCTAAATAGAGAGATTATTCAAGGTTAGATAATTATGCAAATAGCACCAATGCCTAGTGTTTTCCTTGTAATAATGCTCATACACCCAGAGATTGTCCCATGGGTAATCTACAACAAAAAGTAGCAGAGCAAAGAAGAATGGATGAATAATTTGCAAGTACTTCTGACACTCAAGCCTACCAATCTCTTGGTATGCAAAATTTAGTTCTGATGGCTCAGATGCAAGGGATTTCTTTACAAAAATAAGAATAAATAGCTCTTGAACATGCTTTGTTTTCATGGGTTGAAGATGAAGAGTCAATATTCTTGAATGAAGCTTCTACTTCCAAGAAACTAGTGGTGCAATCAGACTACTATACCAGATCAAAGAGAAGGATGATGGAACAACCTGAAGTCATAAATAATGAGACTATGGGACCTCCTCCATTTCAAGGCCATCAAAGTATAGCTACTAGACAAGAAGTGCCTCAGCTAGCATAGAATCAAGTAGTTCCTAGACAAGTTCAAGAAAAAGCAAGGTACCCTTACTTTCTCAAAACTCAAACATTAGGACCAATGAATGTGGTTGATAACTAAAGAGGACTCTAGCACAAGTGTCAATATGGGACATTTTAGACATTCCTAAGCAAAAGACACTGTTATAAGAAGCTCTGCAGGGTCAAGCAGTGCCTAAACATACTAGCACCAAAGAAGGACTTGCTGATAAAGAAAAGATCAAGGATACAGTTCCTCTAAAGACAACAACCTTTTTGAACAATGAGATAGAGGTAAGTAAATCTAGACCAGAACCCTTCTATTTAACTCTGATAGTTGGAAAGAAACTCTTACATAATGTAATGATAGATTCAAGGGCTAGTACTACAGTAATGCCTAAGCAAATAGCTAATGCTTTAAAGATAAAATATGAGCCACTTACTAGAGGAGTCATGTAGCTAGATGGAAAATTAGTGCAAATAATAGGGAAAATTAAATAACTTCCATTGCAATTATACACTTGCCCCAATATAATTGTCAATCAAGATGTAGTAGTCATAGATATATCCCCTGTATTTAGTCTATGTTTATCCAAGGATTTCACAGCCAAAATAGGAGGATATATGTCACTTGATTGGTCTCGCCTCATCCTAAAAACTAAATATGGTTCAAAGATGAAAATACCATTTGAACCATTATCTAAGGATCACATTACCAATGAACCAACCTCAAAATTAGAGGTAGTTCATGCCATGCTAAATAAGGAAGAAAAGGTTTTTATTGAAGAATTGGGTGACTGGACTGAACATGATCAGGAAGACGAAAATAACCATTTGTTAGCGATGATGCATAGTGATCCATATAGAAATTATGACTCTACTGGTCTGGGCACTTATGTCATTTTTTATGAAGACCATGAAATCCCAAATATTTTAAGGGAAGAAACACCAACTACTCAAGAATTTGAAAAAGGAGATTCAGGGATCTGGACCTTAAATTTTGATGGGGCTAGAAGTAAAAGTGGTGCTAGAGCAGGAATTTGTCTTGTTGCTCTAAATGGGGAGAAAATTTTGAGAGCTATCTATTTTTAATTTGTTTGTACTAATAATGATGCTAAATATGAATCCTTAGTACATGGACTCATACTAGCCAAGAAAAAGGGAGTAAGGAATATTATAGTAAAAGGAGATTCAGAATTAGTGGTGAAGTAAATTAGGGAAAAGGCAATAGCCAAAAATGTAAGAATGAGATCCTATAGACACAAAATTTGGGACTTAATAGAATATTTTGAAGATTTCAATATTGAAGTAGTTCCTAGAACCCAAAATTCTGAAGCTGATAGGATGGCACAAATTGGTTCACAGTTTGATCCAACAACTGGCCTATTAGTTAACAATGAGTCAATAAAAGTTATAGTAAGGCCAACTATCCTAGACAATGATGAGAATTGGCAAGTATTTGAAAATGATTCTTAGGTACTCTCATTCTTGCAACAATCAGGGGAATTTGCAGATCAATTGTAACCAAAAATTAAAGAGGCATATGGAGACCAAGTTATGCAATTAAAGAGTAATAAGCTTCCCAAAGGTTTGATCACTTTAAAAAACCTTTTTGATCCAGAAGATGTAGGCCTAGAGAAAAAAACTTTCCAAGTAAATAAAGTAGATTATTCTGAAATAGAGGTGAGTGAAGGGAGAAAATAAAAAAATGAAAATTCTACAACTCAGGAGGAAAGAGAAAGACTAATTGACTTATGCAAAAGATATGATAGAGTCATAGCCTAGAGCTATGAATACCTTCATGGATATAATAGAGACATCATTCAACACACAATAGAACTGACTAAAGGATCTAAGCCAATTAGACAAAAATAGAGGCTAGTGAATCCAAGGATTGAACCTCTAATGGTGGATGAGTTACAGAAACTCTTAGATTCTAAAATAATTTTTCCAATCAAACACTCAACCTGGGTATCAAATCTAGTGCCAATCAGGAAAAAGAATGGAGACATAAGACTTTGTGTAGAATTTATAGACCTAAATAGAGCATCTTTGAAAGATCATTATCCCTTGCCCTCTATGGAACAAATTTTATAGACTATAGCTAGATCAGAGAGATTTTCCTTGCTAGATGGTTTCTCTAGATACAATCAGATTTGGTTGGCTGATGAAGACTAATACAAGACTACTTTTACTACCAAATGGGAAACATTTGCATATGCTAAGATGCCATTTAGCCTATCAAATGCTAGAGCCACTTTTCAAAGAGCTATGGATGTAGCATTTGGGGAACTTATAAATAAAATCATCTTGATTTATCTTGATGATCTTACTATTTTTTCAAAGAATATTGTTGATCATTTTGATCATTTAGAATCTATTTTTAATAAATGTCAAGAATTTGAAATATCCCTGAATCCAAAGAAATGTATCTTTATTGTACCTTAAGGAAAATTATTGGGACATATAGTATCTAAATAAGGAGTTTCTATAGATCCAGAGAGAGTTGTAGCCATAATGAACTTGCCCTTACCAGTAAATAAGAAAGCAATTCAATCTTTCTTGGGGAAGATTAATTTTGTTAGTCGGTTTATATCTGACTTCGTAGGCTTAGTAAGACTAGTGACACTCTTGTTGAAAAAAGACTTGGTTTTCAAGTGGACTACAGAAGGAAGGCAATCCTTTGAAGAGGTCAAAAAAGCAATTTCAATGGCTCCAGTACTTATAAACCAAAACTTTTCTAAGCCCTTTGTAATGTATGTCTATGGAGGAGAGCTCAGTGTTGTTGTTATTCTAACACAGAAAGATGATATATAGGAGGGAGAGCATCTAATAGCCTTTTTCTCAAGGACTCTTAGGGAATACGAAACCAGATACAATTTTGTGGAGAAACAAGCATATGCTATAGTAAAATCCCTTAAGAAATTCAGGCATATAGTATCAAGAAGTAAGATTCTGATACTTGTGGCTCACCCAAGTGTCAGAGAATACATTATGGAGGGTGAAATTACTGAAAAAAGGGCAAAATGGATAACAAAGATCCTTGAATATGATGTATAGGTCAAACCCACTAAGTTAGTCAGAGGTAGGTGGTTATGCCAATACATGACTCAAGAGCTTGAAAAGATGATACCTAAAGAAATAGATGCAAAAATGAAAAAGGAAACTGTATTAAGAATACAAGAGGTTGATCAGAACTCTTGGGTCACAAACAAGATTAATTTTATGAAATATGGAATTTACCCAAGAGAACTCCCTCAAAACAAGAGGAGATACTATAGGATACAAGGGGTCCATTTTGTTTTAATTGAACAGTTTCTTTTCAAAATAAATTCTAATGGCAAACTTTTAAGATGCGTAGATAAAGATGAGACTAAGAAAATACTGCATGAAATGCATCATGGAGTATCAAGTGGACATTTTTATATAAAGACCACAGCTATAAAAATAAGTGAGATAGATTATTTCTGGCCTACTTTATTTAAAGACTGTTATCAACTGGTTAAAAAATGTCAATCTTGTCAATATTATGTGGGGATGAGAAGGAATGCAACAATGCCTCTTAGTCCTATAATTGTTGATGAACCTTTTGCTCAATGGGGTCTTGACTTCATTAAAATGATAAATCCATTGTCTAGTATGGGTCACAAATGGATTCTAACTACCACAAATTATTTCACTGGATGGACTGAGGCAGTGCCACTTAAAGAAGCAACAGAAAATGTGATCCTAGACTTTCTAGGGAGTATCACTACTCACTTTGGGGCTCCCCACACCATAATTTCAGATAATGCTAAAGCATTTTTGGGGTATAAAGTATTTGAATTTGCATTAAAGCATGGAATATATCTGAAAACTTCCTCTAATTATTACCCTTAGGGTAATGGTTTGGCAGAATCAACTAATAAGAACCTGATTAGACTCATCAAGAGAATAGGGGTTGATCATCACAAAGAGTGGCATAAAGTGCTGAATATAGCACAATAGGTTGATAGAATTACACCTAAGTAGGTGATGAAAATGTCTCCATATGAATTGGTATATGGCAAGCCTACTGTAATACCTCTAAGCTTGGAAATTCCTGCTCTCCAACTGATAAAATAGATTGAAATTGAGGAAAATGGTCCCATGTAGGTTAGACTTGCTAAAATTTTGGAAGTTCAAGAAAGGAGGGATGCGGCACATGATTCATTAATTAAGCATCAAAAAATAATTAAAGACTACTTTGATAAAAGGACTTCAAATCCCCATTTTGAAGTAGGCTCAATTGTTTTGAAATGGGATGCAAGAGCCGCCAAGCCAGGTCAACATACTAAATTTGAAGCATTATGGACTAGCCCCTATAAAATTTGTGTGTGTAAACAAAAGAATTTGTTTGAGCTTGAAACAATGGAAGGCAAACCTGAAGAGATTCCTATGAATGGGATCTACTTGAAGCATTTCAGTTAAGCTGTGTCTCTAATGTATTATAGTTAAATAGTTTCCCTTTCTTAGTTGCTTTATTTTCTTGTTTTTCTTTCCCGCTCTTTCTTTTAAATAAGTGTTCTTTGAACACATAGCCACAGCTCAGAGCCTTTTTCAAAATTTTCAAAATTCTTGACACTTTAAATATCTCCTAAATCTTTAAATTCCCCAAGGTACCTTGAGCAACCACTTGCATGACGTGTCTAACTCGTTGTCCCATGAAGATTTAGTAAGATTTGTTAAGGGTTATCTGGGTTTAATGCCATTTTGAGACTTGATGGGTCAATAAATACCTCATAACAAGAGTTAAATCTTATAGTGCCTCAAACATTCCTGCGTCTACTAAAAAACCCCTGCTACTTGCATTTTTAGCTCATAGCAAACCTGCTTAAGTGAAAGTGATTCCTTATTGCAAAAGCTTCATACCTGTTACCACAGTCCACTATTTTCAAGAATAGATATAGATATGGAAGGAGCACAGTCTTCAAAACAAGGGTCTAGGATTTACGATCCATTGACAAGTTTCTTACAAGCAAATCATATGCTTCAGCCCCTACACAACCGTTAAAGACCTATCCACGGACTAGAGTCCCTAAAGTTGGTCAAGCAAATGACCCAACAAAGGTTAAAGATTATGTAGATGGAATCATGGACCCAATTCTTCAAATAACTAATAGAAAAACTCTCAAAAAAGGGGCACATCAAAGGTGTCTTCAGAGGGCCAAGGTGGAACAATATGAGACATTCACAATGAGGATATGGACTTCCTAATTGGCACAATTGATTATCCTAGGTGTGCATCCATGCCCTGATTTGGTTGAAATATGCACTGGATTATTTCATGCACCTTTAAATACCATACAACAGGGTCCATTAACAATGCAAATTACACCAAAGGCTATCAGAGACATGTTGGCTCTTTACCACGACAAGACAACCATGTTTCCAACCATTTCCAAGATGCATAAAATGTGGGCAAACGTCAATACTCAATTGAGGTTTCTAAAATTAGAGCTACAGTTAGGTGATGATGATACAATTGTGCCAACACTGCCAACAACAAGAGCACAATTTTCACAAGCTAGTCAAGATGCACTTTCCATGATGGCTTTCATTTTTGGAATGAAAGATGATATAACCATTTATGAAGAACAAATGGCTATCCTCTTTATATTGAAAACTGTTGACAAGACTTAGGAGTATCAGCTTGATTTCTCTAAGCAGATTGCATATTCAATGGTGGAAAAACTTACCCAATTTAGATCTAAAGGGATTTTTAGGTATTCCTCTTATTTGTTTCACCTTATGTTGTACCAAAACTCCAGTATCTTTTCCCAACACATGCATTTAAATATGTATGATCCAAGTTTTGGTCTACATAGGACCACTCCTGTGTCTGCATGGACACATATCTTGTCAAAAACTAGTGACCCATATAAATTCTGGGAACTCTTTGTTGCCCCTATTTTTTGTCATATGAGCCTAGAACCAGTTATAAATAGATTGTTTCCAAGTGTATCAAACCTTATGACCAATTTCCCTATCCCTTGTGATTACTTTTTTGGATCCCATCATACTATTATTAGAGTCCATGGTTTTAGTGGGGAACTAGTGTTGTTACCTAAGATTTTGACATTTAAGTTAGCATTTTTAGAGGTCACCAGGTAGGTGTCTATGGTAGACAATGAATATGGCTCTGGGAAGAAGAAGAGGAAAATGTATGATGTCCCATGGATGACAAATAACATGGCACTAGAGGCCAAAGATGCTGAGATTGTGTTGCTTAGAAAGCTAGCCTTCTTGGGTTTCCTTCTAATTGAAGATAAATGGGTATATGACCCAAATGGTTTCATAGCTTCATGGATTAGGACTAATAGGGTTGCTGCTAGAATTGCACATGAGGGCCACCCCTTTTAGAAAAATAGGAAAAATCCTAGGGAAGATATTCCTGAGTTTTATGTTGAATTGACAGATTTGCCCCTTAAACAAAATAGACCATGGGAAATTTCTTATGTTAAGCAAATGGATTTTGATCCTAAAATCAAAATGACTTCTGGTTTAAGAAGAGCATTAAAGAATAAAGACTAGAATGCTAAAAAAATAGAAGCCTATTGGAAATATAGGCAAGAGATTTGTGAGACAACCCACTCTTTTGAAAATGTGGATTCAAATGAGAAATGGGAGGAAATCTGAGATGAATGTCATTTGTCTCCTATGTCTATCCCTGATACAAGCAATTTTTAGACACAGGGTGGAGAGCTAGAATCCAGAGCAGAATCCAATCAAACATCGTTGGCCATAGAGCAAACTTCAGCAACAGTCATTGTAACTGTTTGGCCCCAATCTCTTAATACCATAAAAAAAAAGAGTGTGGTATCTTCACCATCAAAATCTTCTCCATCAATGTTAGTCCTTGAGGTTCCTAGTTCTACACAAGCACCACTAGTAGCAGTGGTAAATATTGAGGAGAAGGGAGCATAGCCAGAAGAAGAAACACCAAGGAAATATAAGAGGCTGAGGTTCAAATTGGATTCAAAGGAGAGAGAAGAACCCTCACAACACCAATCACAGAGTACTTTGGTTACTCCTTAGGTAAGTATTGTTTCTCCTCCTCCTTCTCAATCTCTTTCTTCTCCTATAGGGATGATGATTCCATCTGGCCAAATGACATCCCCTGCCACCTTCGTTGTGCCCATTTCTTATTTTGCCCTGTCTATACATACTCAAGCTATATCATTGCCTCACTTTTCCCCCTCTATTCCCAAGAAAATACCTCTTTAGATTGCCCATAGCCAACAATTGGCTATTCCATATGGCTTGCCACAAGGTTATCCTTTTGTGGGTGGGCACATTGCCTCTCCTTCTACCTTCCAAACTCAAACAGATGCTGCTAGGAAGGCAAGGGAAGCCCGAAGGGAGAAAAAGAGGATCAAAGATAATAAGGCCTTGGCTACACCAAATTTGAGGTCATAATTTGACCCAATCCAGTAGCAACTGACAGTGACTCATTTGTCACCGAATATAGTCAAGCTAAATGAGCAGATGCAGCTAGAAGATTACACAAGGAATGCAGTAGCTATTGACATGTCCTTATTTAGACCAAAAGATAGGGTCGAGCTGCTGAATGAATCCACTTCTGTAGTAGTTGAAGATTATTTGAAAATATCAAAGAAGCTACAGAAAATGGAGGCTGACCTAGCCCAAGAGAAGGCAAACTATAGTAGTTTGACTACAGAGATTAATACTAAGAATAACGAAATAGAGTCTAAATAAATAGTTGCAAGATATTGTTTCTCTTCAGACTCATCAGGATATCTAGGCCCAAAATGATTCTTTGAAAATAGGGATAATGCAGGTGAAGGATGCAGTGACAACCTTAAGGCGAGAAAAGGCAACATTTCAAGAAAAATGTGAGGAAAGCCTGCTATAGGTTACTCAACTTCAACAAAAGCTACTGAATGAGTAGAATAATACCACGGCTATACAGGCCCAACTTCAAGTCGAGCAACAAAGGGTAGAATAATTGACACTTGAGCTGGCCAATAGGCCAAAGAATGTAGGGGTGTTAAATCTGGTGAAGGAGCTTTATGAATCAATATGGAAAAGAATCTTTGCAGAGATTATTCAACTTAGACTATCTCTAACTTTTTTGCTAAATACACAGAAATTATGCAAAAAGGTGGAGACATCAGTAGAAGACACTTTGTCTACTATTTCTGTGAGAGTGTTTGACTCTCAAATGCTGTTGCAAAAGCTCTATGATGCAACTAATAGAACATTTTTAGCAGTAGGGATTAATGATAGAATTATCACTACTAAAAGAGTGAATGAAGTTCTCAATTGCAATTCTATAGCAATCAATTGTAGAGAGCTTCTAGATGTGATGAAAGAAGGAATCAAAGACATGAAATGACACATCGAAGATCTGGTGCAATTAGGTCTTCCTTCCCCTTTTCCTGATGACAACACTGTGTTGATGATTGATGAAATTAAACCTTTGTTGTTAGCCAGGTAGAGTGATAAGGCAATTTTTCAAGATTTAAGGGATGATTCATTAGTGCCTAAAGTAGAAGCAATTTTGATTCTTGTTTCCCAACTTGAATTTAAATTTAAGGATATAGTTCAAATTTTTTAGAATTTTTCACACAAAGATATTATCAATCTTGATTTAGCCTTTCACGAATTACAAAATAAGCAGGGATTATCTGATGATGAGCGGTTTACTTATTAGACAGCCTTACTGAAGCTGTGATTTTTTGTCATTTTGATCATGTGGGAGTTTTGGATTCTTTTTGAGCTGGCTCAAAAGTCCTTGGGGTCACCAATAACTATAGAGTAAAAAATACTCTACATTTTATTTTGATTTTTAGTTGCTCAATCCAAATTTTTGTCCCTGTACATTTTGGTTCAAGATAGTGAAGCTTGGACTTAGAGTACAGGCTCAAATTTCTTTTTACCTCATTTTGTCTAAGTGTCAAAATCATGTGAAAGATGCCAAGTGTCATCGGTTGAAGCAGATTTCATAATTTCTATAAGTTGGTCAGGATGTGTCAAGTGTCCCATAGTAACTTAGCAGAGTGCAACAAGTGTCGGTATCCACGTCTCATGTTTCTTATACGTTTTGAAAGCTTCTTTTCAATAAGCTTTTATTAGGATCAAGCAGAAGGTGCCAAGTGGCAATTGTGGAAGGTTTCAATATGCTTTTTTAAAAGCAATGAAAGCCACCACATAACCCTATCTGAAGGAAGTGGAAGCCATCACGTGTCAGCATCTAAAATATCGTCACTTTGTTTCATCGATAAGTAAAGACTGTGGTGAGTCCCAGGTTTTGTTTCTTAGGTAAGTGGAAGCCACCAAGTGTCATCGTCTGTGTAAATATGAAATGATGCCCGAATGTTTCTATAGTATAGATAGAGTGATGCAGAGACCAACAAGTGTCACCTTCCACAGGATTCTCAAAGGGTAGTTAAAAGTAGTGGAGATCGCCACATGTCCCTTGATAAAGATGTGCAAAAGTTGCCACTTGTCCCTATTCCCTTTTTGAAAGTTGCTCGGGTGAGAAGTGTTGTGGGTCCCAATTTCTATAAGTTGTTTAAGTTTTGGAGAAGTGAACATTGATAGATGTCAAGGATGAAATATGCCTAAGCGAAGACATAGTAAGAGTATAGGTTACATGAAAAGTGCCGTGTGTATTCAATAAATGCTATGGAAAATGGCAAGTGTCATTTTCTTGTGCCTCCTAAATAATAAGAAGGTTTTCAAGTAGAGTAAAAGAATCAACCAAGTGTCCTCTCCCATTTGAAAGTGGGAAGCATCTTGGGTATCTATTTCAACCAATGAACTTGCAGGAAGACAGAATGTTTCAGATCTAAGAAATATCCTGTGTTAGACACTTCCAGTTCAGTTAGGCCATTGGATTGGGAATGTGTAGACAATCTAGAGCTAATCCAAGGCTATAAATAGGGGTGCAGAGATCACCAAAAATTATCAAAAGATAGGAGAATTTTATACGAGATATTGTTGTCAAAAGTTTTAGACTTTTAGTTGTGGCCAGTAATGTCATTTGCCTTTGTTTTGTTTTCTTGAGTTAGAAAGTTTGTATAACTGTGCATGTTTTTTGTGCCTTTTATGTAACTAGAAGATTAATGAGAATACTAAATTTTGTGCCTTTGTTGATATTTTCTGTGTCATTACAAAATTGTCTAAGTTGTGAGCCTTTGATTCTATCTAGTTTCATCTTTTACATTGATCATGCCTTGTTTGCTCTTTAATGTAATTGAATCTTAAAGATAGATTCACTGTGCTTTGAGAATTAAGGGTCGAATTAAACTCAGGTGCATCGCCATAGTTAGATTTTATTTCGTTGCATTTGTGTTTCTGTTTAGTTCCTATCCTTTTCCTCAAAATTCTTTTGAGATAAAGAAGAACTAGCTTCTTTAAAATTTGGAGGTCGCTTCAGGTTGCAAGTCCCACATTCTTGAAACTTCCCATTATTGGTGATGGAAATAGCATAATTTTAATCATCAACATATATAAAAACCCATGTTTGTTGCCCCCTCTTCTGAGGATAGGAATGGAGACCCTCTAATGACTTCCCTCAGAAGAAAGAGCCCTACAATTGTATTATGCTACAAATATACATGATATAGCAATGATAATCAACAAGATATCTCAAGATATATCATGGTTTGTATTGAGAGATTGTTAGATCAATAAGGGTATGCCTAGATAGATATAACAATGCAATAACATGTGCAATGTATTGAACTAGAACTTGAAGTGTTATTTGTTAGTTTAGTTATTATGGAGGGATGGAACATGATGTCTATCATGGCATCTAAGAAAGTAAGAGAATGTATGATTTAGATCATGGCATTGCAGACAATAAAAAACCAATCAAGCAATAAGCATACAAAGTAAGAAGTAAGAAGCATACAAGAGTGGCTAAGGGGCCAAGAAAAAAAGGGACAGGTGCACATGTCACTTAGACTAGAAAGAATCATACAAGGCATGTTCAAATGCCACATACACATACAATTAGAAATAAGCAAATGTTGGTGTGAGAGCCACAATCACATAGAAGAGTATGGGCAAAGGACATTGGAAAATGTCCTAAGGCACACACATGAATAGAAGAAAAGGACATTTGAAAATGTCTTAAGGCATATATAGGAGACAAATAGGACCTGATAAATGCAATCACATCAAGCTACACTAAGCAAGAAAAAAAAGCATGTAAATACTAGAAAATATAATTTCACCTTAACTAATCAAAGAGAGAATATGAAAGTATGCAAGACATGTTAGTATAAGACTAGGTATATGCTATGAAATACATAAGTGTTATATGCATAGTGAGTGTTGATAGAGTAATCTGTGTAATATAGTAAGTAATGTATGTCATCATGATAACTAGAGTGTGTGGTGTAGGAATGACATAATATGGATGGTGTAGTCATGTAGAAGATGCCCCAGGGGGAAGATATATTGATGTGTGTCTCAAACGTAGAAGTAGGATGCCCCCCTCAATGGGTAGAGTGAAGCAATCAAGGAGTTGGAAGTCACTACACACACTCAAAGAAGATCAAGTGGAGCATGGTAATGTAGATAAATAAATAAATAATAGAATAGAACAACAAATGTAAGTCTAACATAGTAGTAGTTTTATAAAGCATGGATGATGCATATAATAAAAAAAAATTGGTGTTTTTGAGTTATTTGAATATATTTAGATTTTGAATGTTTTGAGCTATGCATAATCAAGAATAAGAAACTATGTACAAGTAAAACTGAGAAGAGATGATACTAACCAATGAGTCTCATGGGAGACTCCCTATTATGGTGTCATGTATCAAACAAAGGAATTGTGCATGATTGTGACGCACATATGAATGGCTGTGAATATGATTCTGAATATTCATATTCATTGTTGGTATCTTGGAAATCATAATAACCTATATTGTTCCATTCATCATTATCATCTTGATTTTGAACCAATGGAATGCTATTTTTGAATTTTGTTGTATCTGGATATTTTCCTTTGATAAATTGTGTTTGTAAATGATTTAACTTAGGATGTTAAATAAATCCTAAACCTTGGTGACAAAAATTATCTACTAGAATAGGAGTAGTGATGCCTTGAGCATGCTTGCCCAACACTTGACCTTGAAAATCAAACTATTGTAGATATTTTTGACCAAACCCATATTGCTTTGAAAGTTAAGCCTCAATTTGGAGAGGTAGATTTGCTTCTTTTTTGTGCTTTACTTGTGTTTGTGATATTGTTTCTTGCTTTGAGTTTACTTTTTGATCTTTTTGTTGTTCGAATTTATGCTTTGGTAACCACTTTTGTACTATTTCTGAATTTGACCCTTTGTAAATATGTTCTTGTGACACTATGGATTGTTTGACTGATTTACCTTGTATAGGGTCCTTATTAGCAATTATCTATTGTATATGTGTTTTCAATGCCAAACATGAAATTGTGTGATGCCCATGATTCTATGATATGCACAATAATATATGGATCTTCTCACTAGATGTAGAGGAGGTAGTTTGATCAACTTAGATTTAATCATTTCCCTTAGTACCTCATTTGAACTTTTATTTGATTTTTGAATGCTTTTTGAATCACTAGTTATGGAGTTACTCTGTTATGATTTCTTGTTTTGATATGTAAAATTTCTTGTAACTAATTGACTAGATGAAGGTGCATATACATGATTAACACTATTGTACCTTTGAGGCTTTTGTATTAGAATATGATTTTCCAATGTTATGATCTTTTCATGTAATAGTTGATTCTGTATTTGTAAATCTCAAATTAACTTGCTCATACTGGTGATTTGATCTCTTAGATTCTCACAAGTGCAAACCCTAGTTGCTTTCAATTGAACATGTAAGCACATATGTTGAAGAGGTTTTGAAGAAACTATAGGATGAATATATGTATTAGGAACAATAGTATGGGTTGCCTCACCTTTGGGAGGGGTGATAGCATGGACTTGGTTAGAGGGAAAGTAGCTATCACCCTCTTGGGGGAGAGGAGGAGAAGGAAATTCTTTCCTGTGAATATGACATTGAAACTTGATAGGTGGTTGTTAACATATGCAATGGATCCTCCAAGTATGTAAGGATTTTATTATTGATTGAATTACACATAATAGAGAGATAACATGCAAGTGGAGGTATAAGTTGTATAACAATATGATTATAAAGAATGTTCCACATGTGAGATAGAAAACAAGGGATAGAGAGCATGACATTTTGCATCAATGCATAAAGAGATTTGACTTATAACATAATATTTCTAACATGTTTAGCAAAATAGAGTTGGAAATTATTCCACATGAGGGAGAGAGAGTATGAAAAAGAAATATTGAAATCTTGTGCATTTTTAGCAATAAATTTTGTAATATCATCCCTTATTATAGAAATTAAGCATGAAAGGGAAAGAATGAAGCATTGTAATAACATATGATAAACTTCATCATTCATGTACATGATAGGACCAAGTATGGTCTCCTTATTATTTGCAAGGAATGTAAGAAGAATTTGTAAATAAGTGAGTGTTTCTATTCAAATTTTGCTTTCTATATTCAAAGGAGAGAAAAGAGAAACTAAAGAGATGGTCAAGGCTTGTGAAGTACCTGGATAAAGTCTGCACACCGTAATCCAGACGCTGTGAGCACTCCTCTTTGGCTGTGGAGGAATGACACCTGCAAAGAAAGAGACTTGGACAAAAGAAGGTTAGATAGATAGATGGTGGGTTGCCAGGCAAAAGCCTGTTCCCAGAAGTATGAGAACTTCCTTAAGGGAGGTCAACCCACTATTTGATAAAAGATAATGACTGATAAAAAGATAGAATAATGAAAAGACTGAAATGATAAAGAGAATGAAAGAGAAAAGGAAGCAAAGGCTTACCTGGAAGAAGCTGTCAGCTTAGTCACAGTTGCCAGCGTCGGTGGTCCTACCGGCATCGGTTGGTCAAGGGGCCGACGTTGGTTAGTCTGCCGACGTCGGTGGGGGTAATGACCGGCGTCGGTCGGGGCAATGGCCTCCAGACGGGTCTAGTCAGGGTCTGGTCAGGGCTTGGTCTGTGGTCTATTTGAGAGGTCTGTGGATGGGTCTGAGCTTGATTTGAGGCAGTCAGAGGGTCTATGCAGAGATACAGGGGAGTCAAATGGACAGAGAGGGATAGAGAGATAGAGGAAGCCAATCAGGGAGATAGAAATCCGGGGCTGGGTGACAGTTAGGTCTGAGGGAAAGAAGTGCTAAATCTAGTTTAGAAATGACTAGAAAGCATATAAAAAACAAACAGAGAACATACATGTGCCCTGCTGAAGAAGGTGTTGATCTTGTGTCCCTGTTGCTGATGTTGCCACATGTGAAGACCTGTAGCAGAGTCAGGGATGTGAGAGAGAGAGAGAGACACAGAGAGGTTGGCAGATAGACAGATGACTGAAGATACCAGATCCCAGATTAGCTCCGTGATTGAGAACCTGATGTGGAGTTGTGATTCGCAATCATGATTGAGAAATTCTAATTCTGATTCGATTCGTGATTAGCCGAGAAGGAGGTTAGACGTCGGTTTAAGTAAATCGACGTCGGTGATCCCACCGGCGTCGGCTGACAGTTGACCGACGTCGGCGGGTGCAGAACATGGAAAAGGGCCAGCAAGCCCGTTCTGCATCTGCCAAGTGCTTAGTTAGTTAGAGAAGTGGTCGAAGGGAAGGATAAAGACGCGTGAGGGTTGGTTAGGCAGTTGGAAGGAGGAAGAATAGGTCTAAGGTGAGTCATAGGGGGGAATTAGTCTAAGGCGAGGTGTCCAGGCGAGGTGGCAAGGAGAGGGTAAAGGGGTCTTATTTAATTAAAAATAAATGATTATTTTCAATTAATAAGACTTAGGCTAGGAATGGGTTAGGCGAAGTGACAAGGGACCAAGGGGAGAGAAAATGACCAAGGGTTTAGACACTTTTTAGGTGTCTACATTTGCCCCTTTTTGTCTTGTTGGTTGTTTTAGACGAATTGCAAGACAAAAACAGGAGGTAGTTGCCCCAGGTATGGGATGATGTGGATTGCCCCGAGGTATGGATGAGGTATTCCCCCTCAAAGTAGGAGTCGAGGGAAGGTAACCTGATGTCGGGTACTGATTTGACAAAAGGTGGATGAGAGAAAGAAGAGTGAGTGAAAACACTGCAAAATTTGTGATTGCGCGTATACCACATCACAGGACATGTAGGTCAAATGGTCGCAGGTTAAAAGGTCGAGGAGTGCCAAAATTGAAGTAACCGAGCCCCAACATTTAGTCGTCTGCTGATCGGGTTACTCAATCTAAGCTGAAGCTCCAAATGGTCATCGTGTTCCAGGTATCCCAGGCTCAGGAAGTGCTCCTAGAAACATGAAAAAGTCACAAGTAGTGCGGATCAACCGGCTTGTGATCCTATACTTGTGAGGGTCCAAAAAATATGGTCTGCGAAAAATTTTGCTATCTATTCATGAGGTAGCATGCGTGCAAACAAAACTAAGACAGAGTTGTCTCGGAAGTGGTCAGGGTCTAAAGAGATAGGCGTGATCTCCATGGTCGCTGGTCGGGTTATGGATTGGTTTTGGTCGAGGGCAAGGTCATGGTCAAAAGGAGGAAAGAAGGTTTGTCCATCAGGGAGATGAACAAATGAGGGTGGTCGAGCTAACCCCAGATGATGTCGTATCATCTGCGTGCTGCCTACATAGCCCTGGTATTAGGGCCTTAGACCAATGTAGTTTAGGAACTAAGAGTCTGAGTGGTAGGTAGGAGGTCAAAAGATTTGAATGATTAGTTTTTGGTCAAAGCCAAGGTCAAAAAGGAAAGGTTTATCCATCAAAGAGATGAACAAACGAGGGTGGTCAAGCTAACCCCAGATGATGTCGTATCATCTGCGTGCTGCCTACATAGCCCCAGTATTAGGGCCTCAGACCAATGTAGTTCAGGAATAAATGGGAGGGTCAAAATGCTCGATGATGGGTTTGGTCAAGGTCAAAATGATGAGAAGAAAGAGATGTTACAGCCTTTTCCAAATGGTGTATTCTGTAACATTGGTCGAAGGTCTTTCATCCTTAGCAATTTTCCATAGTTGTGATGGATGTATGCTAAAAATGAATTAGGGTCTATTTATGTTTTAGCAAGTATTGGGTTTATGCTTAACATAAATTGGGTCTGGTCGATAGTTTCCATGTGTATTGGTGTCCATAGAAACTATGTGAAATGGACTAAGGCGATGCCTGATGTCATGATGTCATAATGTCATGATGTTGGGTTGAAAATGTTTGGGTTGACCAAAGTGAAAAAATAAGTGAAAGGCGAATTGCTCTTTCATTAGCAAGGACCAAAAAGGACAGCATGGATAGGGGTTGTTAGAACAAAAGCCCCGTGTATGCGTCACGTCATGGACCAAGGTTGATGCTAGAGAAATAATCGAATCACTTGACATTAAGTGAGCTCAAAGTCCCTTGAGTATGTTGGGGTGATAGGATGAGTTATGTGATATGAGAGGATGGGGTAACCCTTTTTGTGTCAGGAAGAACCTTGCCCCTTTTATAGGTGACCCAAGAACAACTATGGGCATGTCCATGGCTTGATAATTTGTCAGTCAATTTTTTTTGTTTTTTTTTGTTTTTGACGGTGAACTAATCGAGACGGGAAGTCCACATATGGATGTTGTTTGCTTGGTGGTCATGTTGTGAAGCTGATCAATACGAGAAGCTTCTGAAATAGGTGCTGTTTGTAGCAATAATTAGTCATAGCCATCCTTCAAGGGAGTGGTCTATATTTTGCTTTAAATGTTTGATAAGTTGACCTAGCTGTCCTTCAAGGGATCAGTCTAGTGATACAGCAATTATGTCGCTGTCCTTCGAGGGAGCAGTCTACATTTAGAGAGTTTTATGACCTGATATGATATGTTATTTTTGATATATGTTGACTGAAGTTTAGCCATGGACGAGCCTGTAGAGGTTTAAGGGTTCCCTTTTATAAGGACAAAGCATTCATGCTTGACAAAAAGGGTTGACATAGGACTTGTTTAGAGGAATAGGGTTGAAAGGAGTAGGGATGACAATGACAAGGGGTTGCTCAAGGGACGAGCTCAAGTAAAACGTCAAGTGATGAATATTTGACTAACAAAAGAATGGTCGTGGACGCAAGGCATAAAGGGGGCTCAAGTTCTGATAAGTCCCTGGGCCATGCTAGTGCGATAAGGTCTGAGTCAATAAGGAGCGGACTTGCCCCATTTGCCTCTTTCCAGATTGGTCAGGGGTTGATGGATGAGTGTGGAGTTGGTTGACATGGTCATTGATTGGTTGAGACTGGTTGAATGTTTTGATAGAAAAGTTGGTTGAATGATATTTGGTTGTTGATTGGTTGAGATTGGTCGAAAGTAGGCTTGATGGTTGGATTATGTGTGGTCGAGGTCATGGTCGATGTCATGGTCAAAGGTTTGGTTGACTGTTTGGTTGAAATTAGGATAAGGTTAGATTCCCCCAGTCGCTTAGGGAGAATATTGGATAGATTGGTTAAGGTCAGTTGAGGTTTGGTGGTCAAATGGACAGTGTTGATGTCGAATAATGGGGTCAAAGGCGATAAAGGGACCATAATCCAGTGTGGGGATCCCGATTTAGGTGATGAGGTTGGAGAGGCATGGGTCGGGGTTGATGTTTTGTCGAAGAGGTGGTCAAGAGGGTCCTTGATGAGAAGGGAATCCTTTCTCCATTGTTGACGAATGACAGCTTTGAGAGCACAACAATGCTCAGTGTCATGTCTCAGAGTGTGATGATAGTTGCAAAATTTAGAGTTGTCGAACCAAGATGGCCTTGATCTGAGAGTTGATGAGTGGGGTGATGGTGAAGGTTTATTGAAAATGTGGTCGAGAGGAGAGGTGTCATTCACCAGACATTGGTGAATGGCAACCTTGAGGGCACAACAAAACTCCGTGTCGTGTCCAAGAGTGCGATGATACGCATAAATGCGAGTGTCATCGAACCAAGGTGGTTTTGGTCTGAGATATTGATATTGTCTAAGAGGTGGGAGGTTGATGCGAGAGGACTGCAACAATTGCCGTAAAAGCAAGGTGTAAGAACCTGCTAACGGGTCTAGATGTCTTATTGCAGTAGGGGTTGACGTTGGTTTAGGAGGCGTTGGTCGATGGTTTAGAGATGTATGTCTGGTTGGTTGAGGGAGTAATGGAGGCAACGTGCCTCTATGAAATATGGGAGTGGGTAGCACTCCTATTAAAGTGGACGGATTCGGGCCCAAAATAGAGGGCAATGACGAAGGTGGGAGAGGAGTCCTCTGGTGTAGTCTAGTGGTTTTCATTGGTTTGGGTCGAGGGCCACTATTGTGCGAGGCAAGGTTAGATGCGGGTTTGGTTTTAGATGTGGACAGAGGTAAGTGAGATGTAGCAATCTCAAGCAAAAGGCAAGAGGAAACCGTGACTGGGTCTTCCTCAGTCGAAATAGGTGAAGAGACTGGTTCTTCTCTTGATGGAGAAGAAATAGGAGAATGTGGCTCCTCAAGTGGGCAAGAGGCAGGGATGATCGTGCCTTCTACTTGTGC
Organism: Torreya grandis; assembly: GCA_037957365.1. Taxonomy (NCBI): domain Eukaryota; kingdom Viridiplantae; phylum Streptophyta; class Pinopsida; order Cupressales; family Taxaceae; genus Torreya; species Torreya grandis. The sequence goes on along the minus strand of JARHVA010001418.1, from coordinate 2,693,684 downwards.
TTGAGGAGTAGGCAAGGTAAGGTTTTTGGATGAAGGTGGGCTTAATGGCATAGATAGGGTCAAAGCATCCTCCAGTATAAGAGAGGTAGATGGAGGACTAATAGGAGAAGAGGGTTCTTCATCCTGTGATGGAGATCGGTTAGGGACAAGAGGTAAAATAGTGTTAATCATGTGAATGTCATGGTCATGAGAGTCATTGGTCGAAGTCTAGATGTTGTTTTGAGTAGGCAGATGATTTGGAAATGGTTGTTTGAAAATGTCAATGTGTTGGTTGGGTGGGGCATTCGGGTTATCTAAAATAAGATCCCCCTTGTCGATCATGTTTTGGATGATATTTTTGAAAGTTTGGCAGTTGTCGATGTCATGGCCTTGGACGCGGTGAAAGTGGCAGAAGTCAGTCTCCTTATACCATGTAGGGAGGGCTTTGGAAGGGTCGAATTGAGGTGGTTGGATTGGAGGGAGATTGAGGACCCCCTGCTTGACAAGTTTTTCCAAAACGGAAGCGTATGGTTCTCCTAGCGGAGTGTAAGAACGCTGGATATACCGTTGTTGGAATTGTTTGGTGATGCTGGGAGATGTCGAAGGTTGAGAGTGATTCGTTGTTGTCGAGGATGGTGATCGAATGACCACAGTGTTGGCCACTCCTTTGGACTTGGAGTTGGCAAAAGAAGGAGGTCTGAAAGAAGAATGGTCAGTAGATTTTGCGTTGGTATTACGCAATTTGACCTTATCTTCTTCAAGGGCACGGAGTTCAAGCTTTCGAGCCATGATGAAAGCTTCATCAAAAGTGTGGAACGTCTGAATATGCAAGGTAGAAGAGATGTGCCTGGCACATGCTCGAGAAAAGAGCTCGATGAGCTCGGGTTGAGGCAAGGAGAAGGAGAGCTGGTTAATCAGGCCTCTCCAACGGGCGACAAAATCGGCTATGGATTCATCGTCGAATTGCCTGATGGAGTAAAGGTCTGTGATCGAGACTTGTTTTGTAATGTTAATAGAGAAATGGTTGAGAAATAGTTGGGCGAGTTGAGTGAATGAAAAGATAGAATGTCTGGCAAGCGAGCTATACCAGTCAAGGGCAGGGCCAGAAAGGGACATAGGAAACATGCGTAAAAGCAACGCATCATCATGGGCAATAAGATAGCAGGCATGTCTGAATGCCCAAAGATGTTGTTGTGGGTCTTCCTTACTCTGAAAGCGAGTTAATTTAGGAAGCTCCCAATGGTTAGGATATGGTTGAATAGGGACGGAAGGATGGATGGGCTCATTGCAAATTTGCTCATACGAGAGAGCATTGCGTGAGACAGAGATAGAAGTTTCGAAATTAGACATTTTATCCATCAGCATTTTGATAAGATCTACTGACGGATTGGCAGGTTGAGCGCCCCCTAGGTTGTAAGGCGCTTGAAAGAGGTTATAAGAGGCGTGCGACGTAGTCAATTGTACAATGTACGGATGACTAGTCGCAGGGGCAGAAGTGGATGCTAAGGGTGGTTGGGTCATGGAAGTAGAAGGCATAAGATGACTAGGTACCACCAAAGGTGGTTACATGGTGACACTGACAAAGGGCAAGGTAGGCACTCCTGCATTTGTGGGCGCAAGAGTGTAAGGGGTTGAGACAATCAAGTTCTGATATGATGTAGAACTTGGTTGAATTGGGTATGGTTGAGGGGGTAATGAAACCCCGGTGGAGGTTTGTCTAAAAATGGACAAGGAGGCCAAACTTTGCGTATTGGCCATGGTCAGGTTAATGGTTGATGTGAAAGGCTGAGTCATAAAAGGTTGAGTGGCGAATGGTGTCGATGTCGTCGCCACTTCACCCGAGAGGTTTCGCGTTGGGTTTCGCGCGAGATAGTTATGGAGGGCTGCGCTGTTGAGGTCCAGGAATCGTGCAAAGTCTTGGTCCCCTTCAAGAATGATGAGAGTCGGGGTCAGAGTTGGGGTCGGTCCTGTAGGAGTTATTTCAGTCTCCGAGTGAAACTCCATGATAGGACTGGTTAGGGACAAGAGAGTGTGGTCAAGAAGAGGGTCAGGTTGCAGAAACTGTGTTCTTGCAGTCTCAAAAAACTAGAATGAATGTTTAAACAGTCAGAAAATTGGATTTTAAGCTTGCTGTTTTTTAAAAAAGAAAATGGACAGAGACCGACGTCGGTATAAAAACCGATGTCGGTTAGAAAGACTGTCGATGTCGGTCAGATGACCGATGCCGGTATAGAAAAATTGCCGACGTCGGTTACAGAACCGATGTCGGTTACTGTGTTTTCCCGAAACTCAAAAAAAAAGTTTTTGGAAATGAAGAAAACGTCCTTACCAGCTCAAAAAAGACAGATAAAAATAGAAAAGATGAGAGACAGACAGGCCTAAACATTAAATACTAAGAATCAATTTTAGAAACATGTGGCTTATGCCTTAGATGAATGTTTGGGGAGGTTGGTTGTAGAATGGGTCCTAGAAGAAGGTGGTCTAAAGATGGTTTCGGGACTTGTTTAGGCGCTCAAAGTCTGTGTTAGGTCCGGTATGTGGCCTGGTGCTAAGGAGCAAGCTCCCCTCACTTCACGATTCCAGTGGTTAGCTGGTCTCGCTTAGCCAAGATATACCTCGCCTAGAGATTATACTCCACCAGAGAACGGAGTGGGCTTTCCCCTTGGTGATGAAATCCAAGAAAGATGCCAGGTAGGGGTAAGGTATCCGCTGGGGGATGAAATCCCAGTCGGGCCTTGTCTCAAGTGAGTTAGATGTTTGTTTTAGTGCATGTGGTCTGGTAGTGTAACATAGAGTGGTCTAGATTTATTCAATATGCGGATTTAAGTTACTAGATGTGGACTAATGCAAGCACAAGCAGAAATGAAAGTGCAATACGTTTTAAGCCCAAGTCGAAATGTGAGATTTGTTATGAAGACAAGTTTGAGAAAAGGGTTCGAGAGTATGATATTGGACTAGTCTAGAAGTGCAAGAAAGAAAAGAAAGATTCTTTTTAAATCATGTTTATAGTGTCATTGAGAAAAGAAGAAGGAGGAGAAAAGGTAAGAACCTAATGCACCTAAATGAACAAAGAAGAAAGGGAAAGGAACCCAGGAGGAACCAATGGTCCCACCGGGCGTGCCAGAATGTTTCTATTTAAATTTTGCTTTCTATATTCAAAGGAGAGAAAAGAGAAACTAAAGAGATGGTCAAGGCTTGTGAAGTACCTGGATAAAGTTTGCGCACAGTAATCCAGATGCTGTGAGCACTCCTCTTTGGCTGTGGAGGAATGACACCTGCAAAGAAAGAGACTTGGACAAAAGAAGGTTAGATAGATAGATGGTGGGTTGCCAGGTAAAACCCTGTTCCTAGAAGTATGAGAACTTCCTTAAGGGAGGTCAACCCACTATTTGATAAAAGATAATGACTGATAAAAAGACAGAATAATGAAAAGACTGAAATGATAAAGAGAATGAAAGAGAAAAGGAAGCAAAGGCTTACCTGGAAGAAGCTGTCGGCTTAGTCACAGTTGCCGGCGTCAGTGGGCCTACCGGCGTCGGTTGGTCAAGGGGCCGACGTCGGTTAGTCTATCGACATCGGTGGGGGTAATGACCGGCGTCGGTCGGGGCAATGGCCTCCGGACGGGTCTGGTCAGGGTCTGGTCAGGGCTTGGTCTGTGGTCTGTTTGAGAGGTCTGTGGACGGGTCTGAGTCTGATTTGAGGCAGTCAGAGGGTCTGTGCAGAGATACAGGGGAGTCAAATGGACAGAGAGGGACAGAGAGATAGAGGAAGCCAATCAGAGAGATAGGAATCTAGGGCTGGGTGACAGTCAGGTCTGAGGGAAAGAAGTGCTAAATCTAGTTTAGAAATGACTAGAAAGCATATACAAAACAAACAGAGAACTTACCTATGCCCTACTGAAGAAGGTGTTGATCTTGTGTCCCTGTTGCTGATGTTGCCACATGTGAAGACCTGTAGCAGAGTCGGGGATGCGAGAGAGAGAGAGAGAGACACAGAGAGGTTGGCAGATAGACAGATGACTGAAGATACCAGATCCCAGATTAGCTCCGTGATTGAGAACCTGATGTGGAGTTGTTATTCGCAGTCGTGATTGAGAAATTCTGATTCTGATTCGATTCGTGATTAGCCGAGAAGGAGGTTAGACGTCAATTTAAGTAAACCGATGTCGGCGATCCCGCCGGCGTCGACCGACAGTTGATCGACGTCGGCGGGTGTAGAACGCGGAAAAGGGCCAGCAAGCCCGTTCTGCATCCGCCAAGTGCTTAGTTAGTTAGAGAAGTGGTCGAAGGGAAGGATAAAGACGCGTGAGGGTTGGTTAGGTGGTTGGAAGGAGGAAGAATAGGTCTAGGGTGAGTCATAGGGGGGAATTAGTCTAAGGCGAGGTGTCCAGGCGAGGTGGCAAGGAGAGGGCAAAGGGGTCTTATTTAATTAAAAATAGATGATTATTTTCAATTAATAAGACTTAGGCTAGGAATGGGTTAGGCGAAGTGACAAGGGACCAAGGGGAGAGAAAATGACCAAGGGTTTAGACACTTTTTAGGTGTCTACATTTGCCCCTTTTTGTCTTGTTGGTTGTTCTAGACGAACTGCAAGACAAAAACAGGAGGTAGTTGCCCCAGGTATGGGATGATGTGGATTGCCCTGAGGTATGGATGAGGTATTCCCCCTCAAAGCAGGAGTCGAGGGAAGGGAACCTGATGTCGGGTACTGATTTGACAAAAGGTGGATGAGAGAAAGAAGAGTGAGTGAAAATGCTACAAAATTTGTGATTGCGCGTATACCACATCACGGGACAGGTAGGTCAAATGGTCGCAGGTCAAAAGGTCGAGGAGTGCCAAAATTGAAGTAACCGAGCCCCAACATTTAGTCGTCTGCTGATCGGGTTACTCAATCTAAGCTGAAGCTCCAAATGGTCATCGTGTTCTAGGTATCCCAGGCTCAGGAAGTGCTCCTAGAAACACGAAAAAGTCACAAGTAGTGCGGATCAACCGGCTTGCGATCCTATACTTGTGAGGGTCCAAAAAATATGGTCTGCAAACAATTTTGCTATCTATTCATGAGGTAGCATGCGTGCAAACAAAACCAAGATAGAGTTGTCTCGGAAGTGGTCAGGGTCTAAAGAGATAGGCGTGATCTCCATGGTCGCTGTTCGGGTTATGGATTGGTTTTGGTCGAGGGCAAGGTCATGGTCAAAAGGAGGAAAGAAGGTTTGTCCATCAGGGAGATGAACAAATGAGGGTGGTCGAGCTAAACCCAGATGATGTCGTATCATCTGTGTGCTGCCTACATAGCCCCGGTATTAGAGCCTCAGACCAATGTAGTTTAGGAACTGAGAGTCTGAGTGGTAGGCAGGAGGTCAAAAGATTTAAATGATTGGTTTTTGGTCAAAGCCAAGGTCAAAAAGGAAAGGTTTGTCCATCAAAGAGACGAACAAACGAGGGTGGTCGAGCTAACCCCAGATGATGTCGTATCATCTGCGTGTTGCCTACATAGCCCCGGTATTAGGGTCTCAGACCAATGTAGTTCAGGAATAAATGGGAGGGTCAAAATGGTCAATGATGGGTTTGGTCAAGGTCAAAATGATGAGGAGAAAGAGATGTTACAGCCTTTTCCAAATGGTGTATTCTGTAACATTGGTCGAAGGTCTTTCATCCTTAGCAATTTTCCATAGTCGTGATGGATGTATGCTAAAAATGAATTAGGGTCTATTTATGTTTCAGCAAGTATTGGGTTTATGCTTAACATAAATTGGGTCTGGTCGATAGTTTCCATGTGTATTGGTGTCCATAGAAACTATGTGAAATGGACTAAGGCGATGCCTGATGTCATAATGTCATGATGTTGGGTTGAAAATGTTTGGGTTGACCAAAGTGAAAAAATAAGTGAAAGGTGAATTGCTCTTTCATTGACAAGGACCAAAAAGGACAGCATGGATAGGGGTTGTTAGAACAAAAGCCCCGTGTATGCGTCGCGTCGTGGACCAAGGTTGATGCTAGAGAAATAATCGAATCACTTGACATTAAGTGAGCTCGAAGTCCCTTGAGTATGTTGGGGTGATAGGATGAGTTATGTGATATGAGAGGATGGGGTAACACTTTTTGTGTCAGGAAGAACCTTGCCCCTTTTATAGGTGACCCAAGAACAACTATAGGCGTGTCCATGGATTGATAATTTGTCAGTCGATTTTTTTTGTTTTTTTTTTTTGACGATGAACTGATCGAGACGAGAAGTCCACATATGGATGTTGTTTGCTTGGTGGTCATGTTGTGAAGCTGATCAATGCGAGAAGCTTCTGAAATAGGTGCTGTTTGTAGCAATAATTAGTCATAGCCATCCTTCGAGGGAGTGGTCTATACTTTGCTTTAAATGTTTGATAAGTTGACCTAGCTGTCCTTCAAGGGATCAGTCTAGTGATACAGCAATTATGTAGCTGTCCTTCGAGGGAGCAGTCTACATTTAGAGAGTTTTATGACCTGATATGATATGTTATTTTTGATATATGTTGACTGAAGTTTAGCCATGGACGAGCCTGTAGAGGTTTAAGGGTTCCCTTTTATAAGGACAAAGCATTCATGCTTGACAAAAAGGGTTGACATAGGACTTGTTTAGAGGAATAGGGTTGAAAGGAGTAGGGATGACAATGACAAGGGGTTGCTCAAGGGATGAGCTCAAGTAAAACGTCAAGTGATGAATATTTGACTAACAAAAGAATGGTCGTGGACGCAAGGCATAAAGGGGGCTCAAGTTCTGATAAGTCCCTGGGCCATGCTAGTGCGATAAGGTCTGAGTCAATTAGGAGCGGACTTGCCCCATTTGCCTCTTTCCAGATTGGTCAGGGGTTGATGGATGAGTGTGGAGTTGGTTGACATGGTCATTGATTGGTTGAGACTGGTTGAATGTTTTGATAGAAAAGTTGGTTGAATGATATTTGGTTGTTGATTGGTTGAGATTGGTCGAAAGTAGGCTTGATGGTTGGATTATGTGTGGTCGAGGTTTGGTCGAGGTCATGGTCGATGTCATGGTCAAAGGTTTGGTTGACTGTTTGGTTGAAATTAGGATAAGGTTAGATTCCCCCAGTCGCTTAGGGAGAATGTTGGATAGATTGGTTAAGGTCAGTTGAGGTTTGGTGGTCAAATGGACAGTGTTGATGTCGAATAATGGGGTTAAAGGCGACAAAGGGACCATAATCCAGTGTGGGGATCCCGATTTAGGTGATGAGGTTGGAGAGGCATGGGTCGGGGTTGATGTTTTGTCGAAGAGGTGGTCAAGAGGGTCCTTGATGAGAAGGGAATCCTTTCTCCGTTGTTGACGAATGACAGCTTTGAGAGCACAACAATGCTCAGTGTCATGTCCCGGAGTGTGATGATAGTTGCAAAATTTAGAGTTGTCGAACCAAGATGGCCTTGATCCGAGAGTTGATGAGCGGGGTGATGGTGAAGGTTTATTGAAAATGTGGTCGAGAGGAGAGGTGTCATTCGCCAGACATTGGCGAATGGCAACCTTGAGGGCACAACAACGCTTCGTGTCGTGTCCAAGTGTGCGATGATACGCACGAATGCGAGTGTCATCCAACCAAAGTGGTTTTGGTCCGAGAGATTGATATTGTCTAAGAGGCAGGAGGTTGATGCGAGAGGACTGCAATAATTGCCGTAAAAGCAAGGTGTAAGAACCTGCTAACGGGTCTAGATGTCTTATTGCAGTAGGGGTTGACGTTGGTTTAGGAGGCATTGGTCGATGGTTTAGAGATGTATGTCTGGTTGGTTGAGGGAGTAATGGAGGCGACGTGCCTCTGTGAAATATGGGAGTGGGTAGCACTCCTATTAAAGTGGACGGATGCGGGCCCCAAATAGAGGGCAATGACGAAGGTGGGAGAGGAGTCCTCCGGTGTAGTCTAGTGGTTTTCGTTGGTTTGGGTCGAGGGCCACTATTGTGCGATGCAAGGTTAGATGCGGGTTTGGTTTTAGATGTGGACAGAGGTAAGTGAGATGTAGCAATCTCAGGCAAAAGGCAAGAGGAAACCGTGACTGGGTCTTCCTCAGTCGAAATAGGTGAAGAGACTGGTTCTTCTCTTGATGGAGAAGAAATAGGAGAATGTGGCTCCTCAAGTGGGCAAGAGGCAGGGATGATCGTGCCTTCTGCTTGTGCTTGAGGAGTAGGCAAGGTAAGGTTTTTGGATGAAGGTGGGCTTAATGGCATAGATAGGGTCAAAGCGTCCTCCAGTATAAGAGAGGTAGATGGAGGACTAATAGGAGAAGAGGGTTCTTCATCCTATGATGGAGATCGGTTAGGGACAAGAGGTAAAATAGTGTTAATCGTGTGAATGTCATGGTCATGAGAGTCATTGGTCGAAGTCTGGACGTTGTTTTGAGTAGGCGGATGATTTGGAAATGGTTGTTTGAAAATGTCAATGTGTTGGTTGGGTGGGGCATTCGGGTTATCTAAAATAAGATCCCCCTTGTCGATCATGTTTTGGATGATATTTTTGAAAGTTCGGCAGTTGTCGATGTCATGGCCTTGGACACGGTGAAAGTGGTAGAATTCGGTCTCCTTATACCATGTAGGGAGGGATTTGGAAGGGTCGAATTTAGGTGGTTGGATTGGAGGGAGATTGAGGACCCCCTGCTTGACAAGTTTTTCCAAAACGGAAGCGTATGGTTCTCCTAGCGGAGTGTAAGAACGCTGGATATACCGTTGTTGGAATTGTTTGGTGATGCTGGGAGATGTCGAAGGTTGAGAGTGATTCGTTGTTGTCGAGGATGGTGATCAAATGACCACAGTGTTGGCCACTCCTTTGGACTTGGAGTTGGAAAAAGAAGGAGGTCTGAAAGAAGAATGGTCAGTAGATTTTGCGTTGGTATTACGCAATTTGACCTTATCTTCTTCAAGGGCGCAGAGTTCAAGCTTTCGAGCCATGATGAAAGCTTCATCAAAAGTACGAAACGTCTGAATCCTCAAGGTAGAAGAGATGTGCCTGGCACATGCTCGAGAAAAGAGCTCGATGAGCTCGGGTTGAGGCAAGGAGAAGGAGAGCTGGTTAATCAGGCCTCTCCAACGGGCGACAAAATCGGCTATGGATTCGTCGTCGAATTGCCTGATGGAGTAAAGGTCTGTGATCGAGACTTGTTTTGTAATGTTAATAGAGAAATGGTCGAGAAATAGTTGGGCGAGTTGAGTGAATGAAAAGATAGAATGTCTGGGAAGCGAGCTATACCAGTCAAGGGCAGGGCCAGAAAGGGACATAGGAAAGGTGCGTAAAAGCAACGCATCATCATGGGCAATAAGATAGCAGGCATGTCTGAATGCCCAAAGATGTTGTTGTGGGTCTTCCTTACTCTGAAAGCGAGTAAATTTAGGAAGCTCCCAATGGTTAGGATATGGTTGAATAGGGACGGAAGGATGGATGGGCTCGTTGCAAATTTGCTCATACGAGAGAGCATTGCGTGAGCCAGAGATAGAAGTTTCGAGATTGGACATTTTATCTATCAGCATTTTGATAAGATCTGCTGACGGATTGGCAGGTTGAGTGCCCCCTAGGTTGTAAGGCGCTTGAAAGAGGTTAGAAGAGGCGTGCGACGTAGTCGGTTGTACAACGTACGGATGACTAGTCGCAGGGGCAGAAGTGGATGCTAAGGGTGGTTGGGTCATGGAAGTAGAAGGCATAAGATGACTAGGTACCGCCAAAGGTGGTTGCATGGCAACACTGACAAAGGGCGAGGTAGGCACTCCTACATTTGTGGGCGCAAGAGTGTAAGGGGTCGAGACAATCAAGTTCTGATATGATGTAGAACTTGGTTGAATTGGGTATGGTTGAGGGGGTAATGAAACCCCGGTGGAGGTTGGTCTAAAAATGGATGGGGAGGCCAAACTTTGCGTATTGGCCATGGTCGGATTAACGGTTGATGTGAAAGGCTGAGTCATAAAAGGTTGAGTGGCGAATGGTGTCGATGTCGTCGCCACTTCACCCGAGAGGTTTCGCGTTGGGTTTCATGCAAGATAGTTATGGAGGGCTGCGCTGTTGAGGTCTAGGAATCGTACAAAGTCTTGGTCCCCTTCAGGAATGATGAGAGTCAGGGTCAGAGTTGGGGTCGGTCCTGTAGGAGTTATTTCAGTCTCCGAGTGAAACTCCATGATAGGACTGGTTAGGGACAAGAGAGTGTGGTCAAGAAGAGGGTCAGGTTGCAGAAACTGTGTTCTTGCAGTCTCAAAAAACCAGAATGAATGTTTAAACAGTCAGAAAATTGGATTTTAAGCTTGCTGTTTTTAAAAAAAGAAAATGGATAGAGACCGACGTCGGTATAAAAACCGATGTCGGTTAGGAAGACTGTCGATGTCAGTCAAATGACCGATGCCGGTACAAAAAAATTGCCGACGTCGGTTACAGAACCGATGTTGGTTACTGTGTTTTCTAGAAACTCAAAAAAAAAGTTTTTGGAAATGAAGAAAACGTCCTTACCAGCTCAAAAAAGATAGATAAAAATAGAAAAGATGAGAGACAGACAGGCCTAAACATTAAATCCTAAGAATCAATTTTAGAAACATGTGGCTTATGCCTTAGATGAATGTTTGGGGAGGTTGGTTGTAGAATGGGTCCTAGAAGAAGGTGGTCTAAAGATGGTTTCGGGACTTGTTTAGGCGCTCAAAGTCTGTGTTAGGTCCGGTATGTGGCCTGGTGCTAAGGAGCAAGCTCCCCTCACTTCACGATTCCAGTGGTTAGCTGGTCTCGCTTAGCCAAGATATACCTCGCCTAGAGATTATACTCCACCAGAGAACGGAGTGGGCTTTCCCCTTGGTGATGAAATCCAAGAAAGATTGCTAGGTAGGGGTAAGGTATCCGCTAGGGGATGAAATCCCAGTCGGGCCTTGTCTCAAGTGAGTTAGATGTTTGTTTTAGTGCATGTGGTCTGGTAGTGTAACATAGAGTGGTCTAGATTTATTCAATATGCGGATTTAAGTTACTAGATGTGGACTAATGCAAGCACAAGCAGAAATGAAAGTGCAATACGTTTTAAGCCCAAGTCGAAATGTGAGATTTGTTATGAAGACAAGTTTGAGAAAAGGGTTCGAGAGTATGATATTGGACTAGTCTAGAAGTGCAAGAAAGAAAAGAAAGATTCTTTTTAAATCTTGCTTATAGTGTCATTGAGAAAAGAAGAAGGAGGAGAAAAGGTAAGAACCTAATGCACCTAAATGAACAAAGAAGAAAGGGAAAGGAACCAAGGAGGAACCTATGGTCCCATCGGGCGTGCCAGAATGTTTCTATTCAAATTTTGCTTTCTATATTCAAAGGAGAGAAAAGAGAAACTAAAGAGATGGTCAAGGCTTGTGAAGTACCTGGATAAAGTCTGCGCACCGTAATCCAGACGCTGTGAGCACTCCTCTTTGGCTGTGGAGGAATGACACCTGCAAAGAAAGAGACTTAGACAAAAGAAGGTTAGATAGATAGATGGTGGGTTGCCAGGTAAAAGCCTGTTCCCAGAAGTATGAGAACTTCCTTAAGGGAGGTCAACCCACTATTTGATAAAAGATAATGACTGATAAAAAGACAGAATAATGAAAAGACTGAAATGATAAGGAGAATGAAAGAGAAAAGGAAGTAAAGGCTTACCTGGAAGAAGCTGTCGGCTTAGTCACAGTTGCCGGCGTCGGTGGGCCTATCGGCGTCGGTTGGTCAAGGGGCCGACGTCAGTTAGTCTGCCGACGTCGGTGGGGGTAATGACCGGCGTCGGTCGGGGCAATGGCCTCCGGACGGGTCTGGTCAGGGTCTGGTCAGGGCTTGGTCTGTGGTCTGTTTGAGAGGTCTGCGGAAGGGTCTGAGTCTGATTTGAGGCAGTCAGAGGGTCTGTGCAGAGATACAGGGGAGTCAAATGGACAGAGAGGGACAGAGAGATAGAGGAAGCCAATCAGGGAGATAGGAATTCGGGGCTGGGTGACAGTCAGGTCTGAGGGAAAGAAGTGCTAAATCTAGTTTAGAAATGACTAGAAAGCATATAAAAAACAAACAGAGAACTTACCTGTGCCCTGCTGAAGAAGGTGTTGATCTTGTGTCCCTGTTGCTGATGTTGCCGCATGTGAAGACCTGTAGCAGAGTCGGGGATGCGAGAGAGAGAGAGAGACATAGAGAGGTTGGCAGATAGACAGATGACTGAAGATACCAGATCCCAGATTAGCTCCGTGATTGAGAACCTGATGTGGAGTTATGATTCGCAGTCGTGATTGAGAAATTCTGATTCTGATTCGATTCGTGATTAGCCGAGAATGAGGTTAGACGTCGGTTTAAGTAAACCAACGTCGGCGATCCCATCGGCGTCGACCGACAGTTGACCGACGTCGGTGGGTGTAGAACGCGGAAAAGGGCCAGCAAGCCCGTTCTGCATCCGCCAAGTGCTTAGTTAGTTAGAGAAGTGGTCGAAGGGAATGATAAAGACGCGTGAGGGTTGGTTAGGCGGTTGGAAGGAGGAAGAATAGGTCTAGGGTGAGTCATAGGGGGAATTAGTCTAAGGCGAGGTGTCCAGGCGAGGTGGCAAGGAGAGGGCAAAGGGGTCTTATTTAATTAAAAATAGATGATTATTTTCAATTAATAAGACTTAGGCTAGGAATGGGTTAGGCGAAGTGACAAGGGACCAAGGGGAGAGAAAATGACCAAGGGTTTAGACACTTTTTAGGTGTCTACAGTGAGATCCATTTTTGCAATCTGATTTTTAGATGTAAGGTGATACCTCAAAAGCAAATAGGAGCTAGTACATGCAACTAGGGTTTTGACAATGATATTGTTACAAAATACTATGAAATTTTGAAAATAAAAATGGATTTCTTATTTAAATATGCAACTAAAAATTTAAAAAATTATTGGAAAATGCTTGATTGAATAGGACATAGTATGTGCAACTAGGGTTTTGAGAAAAATAATTTTTATGAAATTACTATTGAATTTTAAAATTTAATGAAAAATTCTAATTTTAATATGCAAGTAAAAATTTAGAAAAATATAGGAAAAATACTAGGAAAATATTGGGGCCTAGTATGGGCAACTAGGGTTTGAAAGAAAATTATTTTAAAATTAATACAAAATTTTAAAATTTAATGCTGATTTATAATTTTATTATGTAGGTAAAAAATTAGAAAAATAGAGGAAAAATCAATAGAAAATTTACCCTAGGTTTCTAGAGTTTTTGTACACAAACAAAGTAAGTCAGGTTCACCAAATGATTTAACCTATTTTGAGAATATTAGGGTTTTATTCCTAATTTGGTTAAACAATCTGAGTAGTAAAATTAGTAAATAAATATGCAATAATTAACCTACTGATTTATGTAATTTAGATTGCAATTTGAACTTTTCTAAAAATAGTAATAAAGGGAAGAAAACAAGACTTAGCTGGAAACTAGTTGATCTGACTGAGACATAGGTTAGAATTCACTGTGCAAGACTGGGACACTATCACAAATTGAGATTTGAACTTCATTTTGTGATTAGATAGGAGTGCTAGAACTGGATAAGAGTGGCATCAGTGTTATAGTCTACGTTTGCCACTGTTGTCTTAAGGATATGAGCTTTTTAAGTTTTGTTCGGCAAGTCTGTGTGACCCTGTTTTTGAAGTTTCGGTAGCTAGAAGTCTATGGAGCTACCTGTAGAGAAAATTTTCTCTTCAAACCCTATCTTCCATTGTGCTTTGACCAATTTTTAATAAGAGGGGGGGATTAGTGTGTGTAAGATTCACTAGACATGGATTCACACCCCTTGTATGGACATGTTGCCTACATACCAATACTCCGAAGAGGGATCAAGTCATATGTAATTCTCCCACTTGATGTATTTTATGTAATTGAGTGTATGAATATGCAGAATGCTAAACTGGATGTACTTGAGATGGCTAAGGACTGGTGTAAGGATTATAATTTTCTTGAAATTATATAGGTTGACTGTATGCGGAGAATAGGGAAGATTGCTTGAGTAGTCTTGCTTGTATTATTGCTTGCTTAGTGATATTTTCCAAACCTTTCCAAATGATCTTTGAATGGGATTTTATAGGGATCTATTGGTCATGGGTTGAATGTGCTTGCATTAGGCCAATAAGGAGAAGGATAGGGAACTAGAATAAATTGATTGTTGGGGCCAAAAATGAGCTTGGAAAACAACATCGAAGGTAAACAAGAGTGGCACCATTGCTATAGTCCAAGTGTGGCACTATTGTTCAGGTCTTATAGGACCTAGGGGGATGGATTGGTCATGAAAAGATGGTCCTGGCTTAGCTGGGATGAAGTCTGGAAGGCCACAAAGGATTGTAAATTAGTGAAAATAAGCTTAAGAGGGTCATGAGAGCAAGAAAGAGGGACCTAAGGGTTGGGTGTCATTAGCCATAATCAAGTTACCAATTTTCACATTTTATATGACTGCACTGAGCCATCTTTCAACCTGCTTAGTTTTGGGTTTTTCCTTGTCAAATTCTAGAGCTCCCTTGATAAAGACTTTATTCTTAATTCTAGGCCTTATTTTTTTAAGAACTTTGGATTTTTTTGGTGTCCTTAGTCCCCTTTCTTTGACCCAGATAAGACCCAAGTTTTAGCTAATCCACTATGGATTAGGCTATATAACCTTTTGCCAGTTTTAAAAAATGAGAAATTTATCAAGCTGTTGGTGGACCAGGTTGACTCTTTGGTGAGTGTTGATATCTCTTCCTAGAACCTCAGGCTCATCAAAGCCTATGTTATTGTTGATCTCTCCAAAATGCTCTTTCATTCTGTGAACCTGCTCTCTTCCTGTGGCTTGTGGACCTAGTTCCTTAACTATGAACGACTCCCCTTCCATTATTTCCATTTCAATATTTTGAGCCATTGGATCGCTAAGTGCCTTCTAAGACAAGAGATCACTCTGCTTCCTGGTCCTTTTAAGCTTGGATGAGGAAAGTTGGGACTTCTTATCAAGATTTATTTTAGCATAATTATGACAAGTTCTTTCATCCTCCTTTTTCCAGGGAGGTTCTTATGGAGGACTACTCAAAGGAGGTGCCTTCAACCAATCCTCAATCAATTTTTTTTAGGTACCTTCATCCTCCCCTCTTGGGCCCTTAATTTCTCTCATTGTGGAAGAATATTCTCATAGGCTTGGTGGTGGTTTGAAAGTGGAGTGGTCAAGTGAAGTTGCAATGTTTTTTTTCCACCCCCTCTTTTGCCCTCCCCCTTTCCCCTATTTTAGTCATTCACACCAAGACTAATGTCCCACCCTCTCCCCTGTGTGTTGTTCCCTCCTTGATGCCCACCCTCTCCCCTGTGTCTTCCCCCCTCTCTCCTATTGTTGACCCTCTACCCAAGTGTGTTGGGAAACTCAAAGTTAATGTAGGCTCCACCGCTAAGAAGAAGGGCAGGTGTTTTGAGATAGAAAGGCTGAGGTCAGAGGTATAATATTTGGTGAGAGAAGGTTCGCAGTGGAAAATAAAGGACCTTCTTTCAAGGTGCGAGAGAAGACAGGCCCTAGCTTGTGACTAAGGGTTACATCTATCCCATTTCTATTTTGATTATTTATTCTTCTACATGTCAGATTGGTTGAAGTCTTGGTGAAGGACATCATACTCTCCTTTAGTTTTGTCATTTATTGGTAGAGGTTTGGCAACCTATTTTTTCTCTACTTTGCTTTTCCTTGGTTGTGTCATATTCCCATTCTGGTTGGGTTTTAGTCATCTTTTGTGGTTTCTCACTTTTTCATTGTTTTTGCATCTTCACCATGTTGTCAATGATTGGCCCCTCTTTTTGTGTCCCAGCACTAGTTCATAGCTCTGGTCAAAAGCATTTACCCCATCTAATAAAAAAATCCCTATACTTCTTTCGCACTAACGGGAATGACACATTCCCATCTACCTAGGCAATCCAACTTTTTATTTGAATAAAATATTTCCTAAATTATCTTGTAAGATGTCAAGAGGATTTGCCCTTTATTTTTGAAAGTAAAAATGATAATTTAATATGAAATATTTTATAAGTAGTATAAAAAAAGTGCCAATCAAACCTTGTCTTTATCGTCACTTGTAAGCCCCTTGACCAATACGCATTATAATGCACACAAGTTTTATAAATTATACTTTTATGCATTTTAATGGAACCTCTGCTTATTCTTCAATTTAATTCAATCAAATAACAACATACAAATATTAAATAATGGAAAGTTAAGGTTAATAATGTGTTTCAATTTTAAATTATTCTTAACTTCTCTAATCTTCTAGATACATTAAAACTTATCAAATTCAACGTATAACAACTTATAAACATTTAGTAATGAAAAATGGTCATAAATTGATTTATAATATGCATGGATATCCCATTAAAAAATCATCGACACGGATCTTTTATACTCCTAACACATACGTGATTGTTTTCTTATAGTTATACATGACTTCGTTTACTAAATATAGATATAAGGTGCTATAAAAGAAATAGTTTGGAATTACATTATAAGTACAAAGAACACAACAAAGCACAAGACATAACATTTTAGACTAGAGAAATACAATGTCACAAAACACCAACAAAGTGAAGTGCTTACTCCTTCCCTTTCTACCATGCAATTTTCAAGTATAAGTTTATTTCCATCAATTGGCCTTCATGGATAAAGATAAAATTCCCAACTTACTCAGAGCATGTAGTTTGCTTTGTCTTCTTACAACATTTCTCCTCAGAAAATTACAATAACACCTAACAATCAAAACTAGCTAAGAGAACAATGGAGATCTGACTCATCGACTCAACACCTGAATTTTCACCATTAAACCTAACTTCCATTAAATGCCTTTGCTTTTTCCAAAGGCTTGTGTTTAGACAAAAACTTAGAAACATGAGGTACACAAAATGCCCAAGAGAAGAACTTAACTAGAAAAAGCCCAAAATCAAGCCACATTTGCCATTGTTACTTATTAGACTCTTGCCATGCAATTCTTTGATAATTTGTGGCCTCGCTGTGTTTCCGTGGCACCAATGCGGATTCCTTTGAAAATTCGTGACATGACATCTATGTCAAAATAGATGACTAGTCCTAAAGTACCTGGATCACTTTGAGCTTACCTTTGACACTTACAAATACTCATATATATTTCTAGCTAATAATTTTACATGAATTGTCTTTAGGAAGTGTCTTAAAAGTATTTGTTACATAAATGAGAATAGTATAATTAATAATCTCACATAGCTAACTTGTTAGATCTAAAATTCGTCTCATGCATCCCCAATTAGAGGCATTTGTTCCCCAAAAGATTTAAGAACTTTGTAAATGAAGAAATTTCTTCTCCACTTCATCTTTGGAATACCATTTGTAATTGTTGAGTGGCTAAGCTTTTAACCCAATTTTCCACTGCTCTTACACTCCTCTTCTCATTATCTTCTCTGTTTTCTGTAGCACGATATCCTTTACCAAAACTAATTGACCATTAAAAACAAAGTCTTCAATTATAAGTAACAATATATCTCCTCCTTCATTGCCTAACATTGACAACTAAATTTTTGTCCCAACCGCAAAGTCAATATAGTTTAATCATAGGAAGTTTATGGCAAACACCCAAATTAGAAATGAACAGAGTTTGTAATTTTATCATCCCTAGGCATGGCTGGTTGAGGTTTTGATCTCCTGATCTATCTTACATTGTCATAAACAGCTACATCTATTGAATTTAAAATAATGTTTTGGGATAGAGTATGAATGACCATCAATGATTAATGTAAAGTGGATATTTGTTGCATGTTGTAGTTGGATGTGCCCTGATAGACGTTAAACATGAAAGCACACACAGTGCAATGAACTGTTTGACACAATTCCTTATAGATATGTCTCATGGAACGTTGTGACTGTAGGATATGTATTTGATAGTTTTCTTCAGGTGCCTTTGAGGATCTTCAATTTTATTTCAGTTGTTTCATTTGTATAAAGGTCAAACATAATCTCCTATAAATGAACCTGGGTAATCAGATCCTGGTCATATTATGGTTGTCATGGGTACTTATGGATCATGAAAAACCACTCTTATTGATGCCTTGGCAGGTAGACAAGATTAAGTATATATAGAAAAAATGAGTACCCACAAATGTAATTTGTGTTTTTTTTTTGGTTTATATCAATTCTAAGATTGAGTACATTGTTATTACAATATTGATTAGTGGGGTTGGCAAAGAAGGCTGTGTAAATAGGGAAAGTTCTAGTCAATGGACAACACAAAAAAACCACGCATGCAGATCAGCAGTAAGTATGATTTATACATTGAAAATTTAATATTCATCTACATTACTGATACGGATATGGGTACGAGAATTGGATACATGGATATGGGGATTTTTTTTGGGCTTGGATACATTTTGGATACGACGTTACAAAAATATATATAAAAAATAAAAAATAAAAAATATATAATTATATAAACAAAAATTACCACATAATATGCATAGAGGAAACGTAATAAGTAAAATAACCACAAAACATACTAATAATTTAATGCCAAATATCGTAATATTTAATTGTTGATCTTAGATTAGTCTTATTGTTAACCACATAATATTCATACTGGAAACATAATAAGCTAAATAATCACAAAACATACTAATAATTCAATGCCAAATATCATAATATTCAATTGTTGATCTTAGATTAGTCTTATTACAAGTACATAGTGCAAATGTTACAATGTATGGACAAAAATAAAAACAAAAGAAAATGCACTGTCTGCAGTTTGGTGAAGATTACAATGAGATGACCTGGTGTTAAATCAACTTAAGACTATGGCTTGTTCTCTTCTTTGACCTTATCCATGAGTTGAGCTTTCATATCATACCTGTGCAAATGATCTTACTGTATGTACTGCACAAAATGAGTCTTGGAGAACCATATTTTTGAGACATAAAGGATAAGCAAAAAAAGACTTTATTGATTTCAACCTCTCCCTCATCTTGATCATGTTACAGACATTTATTTCTTTTATTTTGGCAAGGCTGAAACACGATCCAATAACTGGAAGATTTGCTGACCTGCTCTGGCAAACTCCATAGCTGTTGTATACAGCCCTAATAAAGAAGATACAGTCTTACAGATGAATTGACTGAGTCTCGCGTTTTGAAAACACAGCCAGCCATTGAAATTGCAGAGAGGTTTTCATACTTTATTTTATTTTTAATTGTTTTTTGAAGTCTGTGTTTGACTTTTTATTAAGCGAATTGAAAAAAAAAAACATTTTTTCTGCTGGATACGCAGGGGATATGAACAGGATATGTCCTATCACCTATGGATATGTTCAGATATGTCCCAAAATGTATCCATGCGTATATGCAGGGAGTAGGATGTATCCTACCTGTATCCCCTGCATATCCAGCCCGTATCCATATTGGATACGTATTGTATCCATATCAGACCAGGTGAGGGGGCATACCCAGTAACGCAGATATTCATGAATGCTCTATATTTTGGATATTATCCCTTACAAATTCTCTGTTTATAGTTCAATACATCTCCCTATTTAGCCGTGTTCTTCATATAAATTGGGGGTTAGTTTTGCAAGCATGATTTTTTAAAGGATAAGTATTTAGTATTTACTTGTTAATATGATTGTATGTTGGTCTAAAGAACTCATAGATAGTGTATCTATTTGTTTATTGTATTGTTTCTATGATGTTTAAAAACTTAAGGTATTGGGTTGCATTGCAAATATCTATATAGATGTGTAAAAGTTCAAATAAGGTATTTTTATGATCTAATCTATTTGAGTATTTAAATTCATTTGAGTCTTTTAATGTTTTTCAATAATTTATCTCCAAGACTACTTGTGTAATTTGTATGATTTGGGTGTTGGTTTTGTAGTCGTGATTTTTTTTTTCTTTGGAGGTTCCTTACTCTAATCTTATGGTGGAGATGGATCATGTTTTTAGAAAAAACAAGTTAAAAAGAGGGTTTTTCGGAATAATTGCAAATCGATTTAAGAAAATTAATATTTCTAACCATGACTCATCATTAAGAAGAATAGTTTTTATTGTCTTTATTTTATAATTAAAAATGTTTGATTTCAAGACATATTATTCAGTGCCAAATCTTTCTTTATACATTTTTAATTCTTTACAGATGTTGCAGTGCCTTAACTAAACCATTATCCTTTGGGTTAAACAATTTTATGGTTGGCAGTCACTATTATAATAATAATTTTTTTTGCACGCATATGTGACCCAGGAAGATGTTTTGTTAGTCACATTAAAAGTAAAGGAAACTATCTACTTTTCTGCCAATCTGGGACTTTCCGATAAATTATCAAGAGAGGGATAAAAATTAAGACATAGCTGAAGACACTATTGTAGAGATGGGCCTACAAGAATGTGCAGATTGACTTATTGGAAAACGGAATGTGACAGGACTAAGTGGAGGAGAAACGTGTAGAGTTAGCATTGCCTTGGAGTTAAGAAATCTAACAGAAGACTTACACTTACATTCAATCTAAGTGTTGTATTAGGATTATTATTTAAGATAAATCTGAAGGTAAAATAAGTTAATCTGTAAGCATCCACGGGATATGGTAATTACAATTATATAGGAGGCCTATTTTTATTTTAAAATTTTTCCGTCAATATACTGAAAAATATAGGAGTTAGTGTAAATGGGTGTCCTATGAATAAGAAAATTTCAAAAATAATGGGGAATTTTCGGAAGCTTACGAATTGACGTGTTTTGGAATTTTTGTACTGACCCATGCAAACATTATGGTTTAAATTGTATATGTATTTTTCTGCTTAATGAATCCTACATAGTCTACTTTGGTATTAGCAATAATAATTTTTACATATAATTCATGATGGGATTTTTAGTGATTATAAGTACTTGCACCTTCAATTGTTTTTGTGAACTTCTTTTGCTTTTGTGTGTGGCTGAAGCTTTGATGGACTTAGCACGAAATGACAGAACTGTGATAGCCTCCATCCATTAATCAAATGTTTAAGTGTTTGAACTTTTCAACTATCTGATTCTTCTTTCCTTTGGACAAATTGTATATTTTGGTAATGCGAAAATGGCTCAGGAGGTGCTTCTAAATTCCTCTAATGGCATATATATTATTGTTTCTTTTATTTGATGATGGTATCTAAGCTTTTATTCTCAAATATTACTTACTCTTTCACTTTATGTACTTGGCAGTTTTTTGCACCAACAAGATTCACTTATCTAATAACTGGCAACACCATCTTCATCTCAGCACCTTCATCACATTGTCACTATCGACATAATGTTCACGGCAGCAGCAGCATCATCATCTCCACGTACCACATGATAGATGACAAAGAAGAGACAAATAAAACATTAACTTTGTATGCTCGCATGTCTTGGACATTCATATTATATTACTGTATTGAATTGACCCTGCTATGGTATAGCTTGCTTTCAATATTTTAGGAAGCTTATTACTATATCTTTCCAGTAGACATGGGCATCGACATAATATTCTAGTGGTTGGAACTACATGTTTCTTAAGCAAAGGTGTCCAATTAATTTGTTGGTCCCAAAGTGTGGAATTTTTGGGTGTTTTGTTTTTAGATAGATTTTCACTAATTTATTTTTATTTTGTTAATTTATTTATTTTTACAGTTTTCATAGAGAAAATCCTTAGAGTGCAAGGTGATGTGGAGCACATTTTCACTCGGATCAGAAAAACTGATTTACAGTCTACCCAAACCAAGCTGGAAAAAGATGTAATAACTTGGACCTAGATTTTGACATGTCCAGATGTCCTTTATAACTGTAGGTCGATGTGACCTGTACAAGCACATAAGCTATGAACAATACATTTTAAAACATCAGACATAGTAATATGTAGTGTGGTGTTCATTCAATGGCAAAGGAATTGATTTTCATATAAATAAGCTTAAATATACATTTGATTAAAATTTGATCTGATAGTAAGTCGAAAATGTAAGATAAGAGTACCATGGGCATTGTGTTAACATAATATTAATATTTTTTGAAGGGTAGTGCCAATTTGTTGCCAGTCTTGAATTGCTGTAACAGATTGCAAGTAAGAATAACATCTTGATTATGTTATAACGATTTAAATACTTAAACATTATTGCTACGTAGGTGCTTTTCTTGGAGCCTTTCAGGTCTCTAAGAGAACGTCACAGGGGAGGATATGGCAGATTCATGGAGCAAAAAGTAGTCCCTGTTGTTGGAGATGTGACGTGATGATTCGGCGATGGAGGAAAAAACTAGAAAAGAGCTCTTAAAAAGAGTTGATTTTATTATGAATATTGCAGCCACAACCTATTTTTATGATAGGTATTAGTACATTTATGGCATGCAAACCTGGAGCACATGAACAGTTCTGCTTTACTCCCTAATGAATTTGTTCCTCTGATGTGGTGGAGTTTGCGTGCCTTCTATCCCATTTGTGCTTTATGTGTAACTGAGAAACATCTAAAATAAAGAAAAATTACGTAGTGATGTTTCAGGTAATTTTGCTGCTATCCTTAACAACTTCTTGCAGGGATTTTTTTCCATTAACCTTGAAATTCTGCTTTTGTTTATCTAATAACTCAGGTACAATGTTGCCATGAACGTAAATACTGTGGGGGCTGCTACTATTGTGAGATTTGGAAAAAGATACAGGCCATCAATTCATTCAATCAGATTGGCTCATAGATCAAACCATTACACTGAAACTCTGTTTTATCCTCCTAAAATTTTCCAAGTAGATACATTTTGTTGGCTCTGACACCAAACCCATTTGGTGAGGGAAAAATCTTTAAAAAAAATGATCCATGGTGTTGGAATAACAATCTACATGTTGCACTGTAAGGACCAGTAGATCACTGGGAGAGCACCCCAGCCAAATGGGAGGTTATAGTTTATGTCTTAGCCGATCCATAGAAATTTAACATAATATCTGGCTTATGTTAAGAGCCACAATACCAATGTGTGGCTTGAGCTGGGGTGTTGGTAAAACAATTCGCTAATGATTATATCTTACTGTTTAAGTAACCCGGTAACAAATGAGGAGTCCTAGGTTCCAATCATAACTTGTCCATAGAAAATTAACACAAGAGTAACACTATTCGGTATATCACTTGATTGTAAAAAAAAATCTAAATAGATTATTAAAGTTGAAAGATGAGTTCCTGCAGATTTCTATCACCATTCATTTAGCTGAAACAATATTTTTCTTCTCTTTTAAAATTTTTTCTGCAGATTCATGTTGGTTTATCAACTACTCTTAAATAATATTGATCACTCCTACAGACCTAGCAGTCATATGACTGAATTGGTATATTTCTTGGTACAGATCACATGGGCTATGGTCTCTTCATTCTCTTACTCCAAGGCCTTCGAATCTGACAGGTGCAGAGATCTATTCTCTTCAGTCCTCTCGCAATCCTACCCCTAGAGGATACAGCTTCAGTCATTCTGATTTCAATTCGATGCTATCTAGAAATCACCGAGGAGCTACTAATCTCAGTCCCAAACACTTTAATTTTCAGTCTGTAGATATGTATTCTATAAATTCGTCCAGAGGGCCCATGCCCATAACTTCTAACTTTGACGAAGAAGTACCCAAGGATGTCAAGGGATCTAATTATGGGCACTTTGGGTCTCATGTGTATAATGCTACTTAGAATATGTTAAACACCATACGCAGTAGCAACAACCTGGGACGGACTGGGGAAGATAGGTCCAGAACAACACTATCTTCTTGATTTTTCACAACGTTCACCAGCTTGGGGCAGTCTACCTTGCTCTGAACCTGCCTATCAGTCTTCTCCACCTACTCAGCTCTAACTACAGCCAACTGTTCTTTATTACTTTGAGTTGGAGAAGAGAAAGATGGCCTATTTGTGCATATAAAACAACTTTTGATGCTTCTTAACATCTAACTGGGCTTGAGGGTTAAGGCAAAACAATCCCGAATCTGGATCTGCGTCAGACATAACTTTGATGGATAAGTTCTTACCATATTCGGGCTCAAAGTGTAAGTTTGGTCTTCTTGAATTCTGCCTTCTAGTATGCTGTTTTGTCTTTATTTTTGTCCATACGTTGTAACATTATAATATTACTACATTCAAGCACTGAGGACAATAACAAGTTGAACCTCCTAGTCCAAGATTGCTGTGTCACTCACATGCCAAATCTCATCAAGTTTAAAGTATCAGTCCAGTTTCTTAACTGGCAACTTGTAGAGGTACTTAGAAAAAATCTCCTGCAGTGGGTGCCATCAACCCAATTAGTGTTCGCCCTTTCCTCTTGATCATCCCGGGACATAGCTAGATCATTATATCTACTCGCAAGACATCCTGTATTATATTCACATTTAATATTCTAGATATTAAAATTGAATTCTAATAATAAAAAGAATCTTGTCTTTATTCCCATATTTCTCTAATCTGGAGCTTGTTTTCTCTCTTTCCAGATGTCAGATTGTGTTACAATAAAAATTGAATCTTAGCCATATTCCTCTAATACCATATGAGAACTATCCATATTAATATATTAGAAGAGACATCAATAAAGAAAGGCACCAATGAGGGAAGAACGGGGCAGCTTTATAACTTGATGTCATATTTATACATCACTGCAAGATGTTAGGTATGTAACCACCAATACCTAATCACTTTATTTGATTCTAATGACACCTCACAATACTTAATAACTCTAACCTAATTATAACAAACTAAGTATAATCTGCCAATTCTAAATGAACATTTTATTTTCATTATTGTTGAATCAAGAAACAGGGAAAAACAAAGTAAAAGGATATGAATCCAGTTGTTTCCAGATTATTTACCAAAAACAGGAAAAGAACATCAAGTTTTAGAGGAAGCAGGTGGAGGGTAATAAATTTTTTAATATCTAAAACAAAGTCAAAATTGTAAATTAATATTCAATAGACCTTTGACTAAGACCAGAGGATGATGTAAACTAGATTATCATTGTCTATAGAATGTTCTGTTAAATTGGCTCCAGATCAGTTTGAAAAATGGAAAGTAAGTCCTAAATGTATGGTAGTATGAAAATAGGGGGAGAAAATATACTTATCATTTTGAAGGACCATGGTTATAATAAGTGGGAACTGGGAACGCATTCCCTACTTTTTAATTCCTCTCAAAAATTGTTCTCTTCGATATAAAACACATTTGCAAGTGTTACCCTCCTCTATCAATATCTTATCCCGTGTAGATTCATAATTTTCTCATGAAAGGCTGAATCATTCTGCATTGCTTTTATCAATATATGATCTTATTTTATATTTTTTCAGGTGTGATGAAAGGATTCAAAAGATACAATCGATAAAGATGCTAGAGGAAATATTTATTTGTGCAGCTCCACACTGTTCGAAGTCATTTCTAAAGAGAATGGACTTTGAGTTGCATTTTAAAAGAGATACACTCAGGTTTAATTCAGTGTATAGCTGAAAAAGATGAGTTGCATGAGAAGGATGTTATGGAAGCAAGGACAGTGTCATGTTAGAAACTCAAATTAATTGGAGATAATTTCTCCCACCTCCCTCCTTTGTCATGCAAGCAAGTAGTTGAACAAGCAGTTAGTAAACTGGGAGTTAAGCAATCAGTTAGTTAATTTAAAATTAGATATTAGTTATTTTTGCATGTAAAGACTAAATTTAGTCTTGAGTTAGTGTTGAGTTTATTTTTCTAATTATTGTATGGATTCATATCTATTTAAAGACGCTAAGGGCGCACATTGTAATCAAGGGAAATTAGAAGATGAATAGAATTGTTTTTCTAAAGATTGCTGTAGCTTTCTGAGTTCTTAATTAATAGTTCTTGTTTTCTTGTTTATTTTTCTATTCATATTTTCCTTCAAATTGGTATCAGAGCTCAGGTTGTGGCAGAAGATCACAGGTTAGAAAGAGAAAACACTGGTTAGAAAAGCAGCCAGCAAGGGGAGCGAAGCAGTCGGGTGAAAGAAAAGCGCAGGAATTGCCAGCAGGCAGCGCAGAGACCGACATCGGCAGTTATAGACCGACATCGGCCGACCCCAGACCCAAAAGTGACCGACGACGGCAGAGAGGACCGACGTCGGCGATAACATCGACCGATCTCGGCAGTGTAACCGACGGCGGTGACTGTGTGTCAGAAACAGTGACCAGAAAGTCATTCCAGCTTAAGAAATGGCAGCGTATAACAGTATTTCACAGCCTCAAATTCCCATTTTTGATGGTAAGAATTACGATTTTTGGGCAATTAAGATGAAAACTTTATTTTGCTCACAAGATGTATGGGATTTGGTAGAAAGTGGTTTTGTAGAACCGCAGGACGAGGCAGCCCATCTGGCGTTAAATCAAGCACAAAAGGACCACCTTAAAGAGAACAGAAAGAAAGATGCAAAAGCCTTATTTATAATCCAACAGGGATTGGATGAATCGATATTTTGCAGAGTTGCAGCAGCAACGAGATCCAGAGAGGCATGGAAAATCCTCGAGACTACTTATAGAGGTAATACGAAGGTAAAAATTGCTAAATTGCAATCTCTAAGGAGAACTTTTGAAAATTTGCAAATGAATGAATCAGAATCAATAGATCAGTTTATGGGTCAAGTTTTGAATATAGTGAATCAGATTAGATCTAATGGAGAAACGATGACAGATCAGAAGATTATAGAGAAAGTACTCAGATGTTTACCCAGTAAATTTGATGCTATAGTAGTAGCTATTGAAGAAACTAAGGATTTGGAACAATTATCTGTAGATGAATTAATGGGTTCTTTGTTAACACATGAATCCAGAATGAATAGGAATAACTCTTCGCTTGAGAATGCATTCAAGTCACAGGTATCAGTTGGTAGAGGAAGAGGAAGAGCCAGGTCAAGCTTCAGAGGAAGAGGCAGAGGCAGATATGGAAAGAATAATTCAGAGGAAGATGAGAACAATAATCAAAACTACAGTAGTAGAGGAAACTACAACAACAGAGGACGTGGTCACAACCACTCACATCAAGGTTCTCAAAGGTTTGATAAATCTAATGTTCAATGTTATTATTGCAAGAAATATGGTCATTATGCTAGTGACTGCAGAAATAAACCAGGATATGTGTACAAACAGAATGCAAATTACACAGATGAATCTAGTTCTAATTCCGGAAGCATGTTTCTTACTTGTAATGTTACTCAAGAAAAAGCTAAAGATATTTGGTTTTTAGACAGTGGATGCAGTAATCATATGACAGGAAATAAAGAATTTTTTGCTAGTCTTGATGATTCTGTAAGATCAGAAGTGAAACTAGGAAATGATATCACAGTAGATGTCATGGGTAAAGGTGTCATAAATGTTTTGGCCAAGAATGGTGAAAGAAGATTTATACCTGATGTTTATTTTGTACCTAGACTAAAACATAATCTTTTGAGTGTTGGTCAGTTAGTGCAGAAAGGTTACAAAGTATCTTTTATGGATAATGTCTGCACAATATTGGACAAGGTTCCAAGTGACAGGTTGATAGGAAAAGTGGAAATGACCAAGAATCGCATGTTTCCACTTCACATTCAGTGCATCCAAGGAGAAGAAGAAGCTCACTACAAATCCATACAGCTAGATCAATCATGGTTATGGCACTTAAGGTATGGACACTTACATTTTGGAGCTTTAAATTTATTACAGAAGAAAAATATGGTGAAGGGTTTACCACCAATAGAACAGCCAGGAAGTTCATGTGACAGTTGTATTCTGGCAAAACAGCATAGAGAGAGTTTTCCAGTAGGAGGCTCATATAGAGCTAAGGTAATATTGGAGTTAGTCCATAGTGATTTATGTGGACCAATGCAAACTCCATCATTTGGAGGTAGTACTTATTTTCTAACATTCATTGATGACTTTAGCAGAAAGACTTGGATCTACTTTCTCAAAAACAAATCTGAAGCATTTGGAAAGTTTAAAGAATTCAAGGCAATGGTTGAAAAGCAGAGTGGCCGATATATCAAGGTACTCAGATCTGATAGAGGTGGTGAATATATGTCTAATCAATTTCAAGATTTTTGCAGATATCATGGAATCAAAAGACAGTTGACTACAAGGTACACACCACAGCAGAATGGTGTAGCAGAAAGAAAGAACAGAACAATCATGGAAATGGCAAGAAGCATGTTGAAAGCTAAACACTTGTCAAATGAATATTGGGCAGAAGCAGTAGCTTGTGCAGTGTATATTCTGAACAGAAGCCCAACAAAGAGTGTCAGAGATCGAATTCCACAAGAAGCATGGAATGGTAAGAAATACAGTGTATATCATTTCAGAATTTTTGGTTGTGTAGCATATTCTCTTATACCATCTAAATTGAGAAATAAACTTGATGACAGAGGTGAGAAATGCATTTTTATTGGCTATTCTGAAGAATCAAAGGCATATAAGTTATATAACCCAGTTTCAAAGCAAGTGATTATTAGCAGGGATGTTGAATTTAAGGAAGCAGAAGCATGGGATGGTAGCACCATCATTGTTGGGGCACCAATTCCACAGGATGAAGAAGTTTTTGAAGAACAAAATTTGCAAGGTGGACAATCCTCTACACAAACAGGTACAAACACTCCAGTAAGAACACCAAGAAGGTTTGAACAAGGTGAATCATCTATTCATGCAGGTCACCCTACTCCAAATTCACAAGTAAGTGATGAATCAGATCCAACTCTTGCTACTTTACGAGCAAGATTTAAAGGTAAGAAGATGAGAAGTTTAAATGAGATTTACAATCAAGAAGAAGAGAAATTAGATTTGGTTTCAAATTTTGCTCTTTTCACTCATGACCCTATGTCTTATGAAGAAGCAGTTAATGAGGAACATTGGCTAAAAGCAATGGATGAAGAGTTGAATGCTATTGAAAGAAATCAAACATGGGATCTAACTACTCTACCTGAAGGTAAGGATTGTATTGGAGTTAAATGGGTTTATAAGACTAAATTTGATGCAGATGGAAATGTTGAAAAGCACAAGGCAAGGTTAGTTGCAAAAGGTTTTGCACAAGAACATGGAGTGGACTATAATGAAACATTTGCACCAGTTGCTAGACTGGATACTGTAAGAATGGTATTATCCATAGCTGCTCAGAATAATTGGTATGTATATCAAATGGATGTAAAATCAGCTTTTTTGAATGGATTTCTAGATGAAGAAGTATATGTGAAACAGCCCACAGGTTATGAAGTTCAAGGACATGAAGAAAAAGTTTACAGATTGAAAAAAGCTCTTTATGGTCTTAAGCAAGCACCAAGAGCATGGTATAGCAGGATAGATTCTTATATGATAAGCAAAGGATTCAGCAGAAGCGATAGTGAGCCTACTTTGTACACAAAAATCAGCAAAGAAGGTCAAATTTTAATTGTGTGTTTATATGTTGATGATTTGATTTTTACTGGAAATTTGTCTGTAGACACTTTTAAATCAGCAATGAAGAATGAATTTGAAATGACAGATTTGGGATTAATGAAGTATTTTTTGGGAATAGAAGTTGAACAATCAGAGAAAGGAATATTTATCTGTCAAACAAAGTATGCAAAGGATGTGTTAAAAAGATTTAAGATGCTGAATTGTAAACCAGCACCTACACCAGTTGCTACAGGGACTAAACTTAGCAAAGAAGACAAAGGATCCAATGTTGATTCTACAATATTCAAAAGGCTAGTTGGAAGTTTGATGTATCTTACAGCTACTAGACCAGATATCAGTTATGGGGTTAGCTTAATCTCAAGATTCATGGAGTCACCAAAAGACTCACATTGGCAAGTTGGAAAAAGGATATTAAGATATGTGGCAGGAACTACAGATTATGGAATTTTATATTCCATAACTAACGATTTTAGTTTGATTGGTTTTACAGATAGTGATTTTGCAGGTAGCGTTGATGATAGGAAGAGTACTTCTGGACATGCCTTTCTATTAGGCACAGGTGTGGTCACATGGGCATCCAAAAAACAGCCTATAGTTACACTTTCATCAGCTGAAGCAGAGTATGTTGCAGCCACATCAGCAGCATGTCAAGCAACATGGATGAGAAGAATATTGAAATATTTATTACAGGCACAGAAGGAGTCAACACCAATCTTCTGTGATAACAAATCAGCAATCGCTTTATCGAAAAATCATGTGTTTCACAAGAGGAGCAAGCACATAGATACAAGATTTCACTTTATCAGAGAGTTAGTGAACAATGGAGAAATCCATCTGGATTTTTGTAGATCTGAAGATCAACTAGCAGATATATTTACAAAGGCATTACCAAAAGAGACCTTTGATTATTTGAGACAAAATTTAGGCATTGTAAATGCTAAAATTGTAAGTGGTAGAAATTAAGGGGGAGTGTTAGAAACTCAAATTAATTGGAGATAATTTCTCCCACCTCCCTCCTTTGTCATGCAAGCAAGTAGTTGAACAAGCAGTTAGTAAACTGGGAGTTAAGCAATCAGTTAGTTAATTTAAAATTAGATATTAGTTATTTTTGCATGTAAAGACTAAATTTAGTCTTGAGTTAGTGTTGAGTTTATTTTTCTAATTATTGTATGGATTCATATCTATTTAAAGACGCTAAGGGCGCACATTGTAATCAAGGGAAATTAGAAGATGAATAGAATTGTTTTTCTAAAGATTGCTGTAGCTTTCTGAGTTCTTAATTAATAGTTCTTGTTTTCTTGTTTATTTTTCTATTCATATTTTCCTTCAGCAAGGACAGTGTCAGTGAGCCCTTAGCCGAAGAAACTGTTTCACAGCTGCAGGTATTGTCACCCTCTCTGTTTATCTCTCATTCTGGTGTTTCCCAGAATATGAATTGCATGTGAGAAGCTAACTCTTTGCCATCTCAGCATGATCAGTCTAAAGGATCATCTGGTATACTGCAGCAAGATCAAGAAAAAATATAAAGTCCATAAACACAACACCGGGGACAACAAGATGATTAAGGTAACTAAGGTGATAATTCACAACAATTATATCAAGAGAAGCAACGGCATTTTGAAAAATCACACCATCAATCACATCAAGAAAAGCGTAAAAAACATGCACATGGAGAAAAACATTGCAAACATCATGACAAACGTCAAGAGCTGCATACGGGAAAACAATATCAACAAGAAGAAGGACCATGTCATAAGGATATTCAACAAATGGATACAGAACAACAAAATGTGCATGGACGACAACCTCTAAAACAACTAACATCAAAACCCGAAAGTCCGTAAGTGTTGCCTCCATCCTCCCAATGCAACCATTGCAATATCCCTACCCTCTTCATCCAGAGGGGCTCCAACAACACTACAATCCTCACTATGGTTTTACACAAGCAATTACTTTCCTGGAGAGCTTGCCTTTTCAGACTGGAATGCGAAATTTCCAGAGTGACAATCAAGGGATGTTTATACAGGTTCCATGTATCTAAGATTTTCAAGAGGATCACTTTCGACCATGGCACATAGGGCCATCAGGCATACCCCATGAAGCTGCAACAGCAGTTCATGCACTGCAAGAGGGCAGTATGGCACCAAATACCCAAGGTCAGTTCTCGCATTTTGCTATTGATTATTCACCAGGCCCACAAACCATGCCTTTAACTCCACCACTGCAAAGCGTGGGGATGGTTTTGGATCAGCCTGTACGCTACCAAGACTCTAATCATATGGACCGCTGGTGTCTTCACCACATAATTGAGATAAGTATATGAATATTTATACTCAGGCAGAGGATGCAAATGAGGTACATAATCACATAGGGCGAGTTGGGAGACCCAGTTTTGGTCCTAACCATGGGTAGAGACCCTCGTAGGTAATTGGTTTATGTTTTAATTAACAATATGAATAACATATAGTTCTTTCTCATTTGGCAGAAAGCCATATCTAATGTTGTTTCTGCTATCTTGTGGTTTTAGGTTTTCTCTGCTTCCATAAAAGCTACGGATATAAAGATTTCATCTAGCCTAGACTTATCCAAAACTTTCATTCGATAATATTTTCAAAAAGATGTTCACTTTAGATGAAGCCTACGCAGGTATTAATTTAGTTAGTTGAGTCACATTCAGCTTTTTTAAGGGGAAAGGGGGATGAGCAGCCTTTATTTATTCATGTTCAACTTGATACATGTATCTTAATCTTATACATTTAATGTTAACAATGTGTTGTTGAAGTAATGTAAATTCTGTTTTCTTTGATCTGGCAGTTGGAATCAAGCAGGCATGAGCTGAAGTAAGTCAGATTTTGGGTATGGACAGTCTTGAATATGAGTCGAGGAAAGTCATTGTTAATTATGGACCAGGTGGAATAGGGAAGGCAACCCTATCGACTGCTGTATACAACTGCCTCTTGCTCAACGCATAACAAGTCTCCAGAGTCGACATTTATCACGAAAGTTCCGGACCTGATTTGAAAGTCCTGAAGCAGCAGATTCTAGGTGACTTGTTCAAGAAAAACATTGTGCTGGGTAGTTGTGTCGAGGGTCAGGCGGAAATGTCAAATGCCTTTAGAGAAGAGTGTATTGGGCCTGTCTTTATTTTTATTGAAAATGCTGAAAGAGCGAGTGACGTAGCTAAGCTTCTCCCAGTTAAATTGTCATCCCTTCACATAAAAAGCAGAATAATTATAACCACTAGGTGCCTGCATCTCACCAACATACTTGGCAACTCAGATGTTAAACAGCATGACTACTGCCTAAAACTTTTCCAGACGTAGAAACAAAGAATCTTGTGTAATAACGACCTTGTGAGACTATGTGATGGCATGCCCGCTGCCCCTGGCTTTGACAATGGCTGCTTCTTATTTGTGTCAAAATGGTAAACACGTCTCAGTCTGTAGGGATATGGTTACATTTCTTATGTCATCCTCAGCATGGCACACCTCCATAAGCAGTATGATAGTAGATTTTATATATAGTAATTTGCAAAAGCCTTATAAAAAGGCTTTTATAGACATAGCTTCCGTCTTCCACAATTGGACGTGGGGTATCATGGTTTACATTTTTATAGACACGAGACTTAAGGTTCTGCAAGAGACTGGACTTCTAATAATCTCCGATGAAGGAAAATTGAATATCCATCATGTCGCTAGAGAATGGGCAAGAACGATGCCAGAAAATCATATAATTGCAGATGTTGAAGCCTTAAGGAATGCTCTAAAAATTAAACAGGTAAAATCAAGAAATAATTCATGTATGTTATAAAGCTGTAAATATTTTATTCTGGAGATAAAATTATGCAATTGGATTTGTGAGCTTAAAACCTTTATTTGTAAGAAAATTTAACATTTTGAATTATGCAATCAGATTTGTGAGCTTCAATTATGGGCGGGAAAAAATATTTAGCATCGTGAATAAAGTTTTACTTGTTGATATATGTTTAGCATTTCTTGCTTATTTGATGATAATTCTTATTTACAACCAGGTGCTCCACAAAGTTGGAGATTTGGCTCTCAGAAGATAAATGTGAGTTTCAAATTGAAGCAGAGGATCCTATATTAATGCATACATATTTAAGAGTTTTGTTCTTGGGAAATTCAATCAATGTCGCTGGAGAATGCAACTCAACATTTGAAAATCTACTGTTTTTAACATCAACTCCGAGCATTTTTTGCCAATGGACCTAAACAAATTAAAAAGAGTGGCCTTTTTCCATGGCACCTACAGAAAATCCGATATCCTTAAAATTTGTAAGTTCTTTTTTATTTTGAAATTTTTTACTTTCAAATAAATCTTTCAAGTTATTTTGGCATATAGAAGTAGGTGTATTATCCTCAACTGGTGGGACATGCCAATTGTTTTGCAAGATGCAGTGCACAATAGCTGTAAACAACTATAGTAACTTATCCGTTAGAAAAATTGTCTGTCTGTGTGCAGTTTCCTTCGACTTGATTGGGTTTGCAGATCTTACCAGATTGGTTAAAAAGCTACAGTTATGGAAGTTTTTGCATATTCTGGAGTTGAGTGGTTATTCAGATTTCACTGGATTTCCTAAACGGTTGTTCTACCTATCTTCGTTGAAAAGTTTAGATTTAAGCATATGCCCCAACTTGAAGGACCTTGGTGAAGCCTTCGGTCAACTTAATTCTCTGTATTACCTCAACTTAGGTGTACGGAGCTCACTATCCTACCAAAATGTTTTGGCGAGCTGTGTTATCTGGGAAACCTGTATTTGACTAACTCTGTTAAATTGATAAGTCTTCCAGCGAGCTTTGGGAAACTTAAGTCTCTCTGTCATCTTCAGTTGAGAGGTTCTTCAGAGCTCATTTTATTCCCTGAAAGCTTTGGCCTCTTGTCTTCTTTGGAAGAGCTGGATTTAATCAATTGTAAGAAATTGATGCGTCTTCTAGCCAACTTTGGGCAACTGAATTCGCTATCTCATTTCCACTTAAGACATTGTTCAAATGTCACTACATTAGCTCCAAGTTTTGACAACTCGACTTCTTTGGAAGTGCTTGATATTGCAGATTGTGTTAATGTAAAAATCCTTCCCAATAGTTACGATCCATTCTATGTCAAGGGTTAACGGCATTTAGGCACCCTTTTATATTTGCTTTTTTTTATATTAATAAAATTTTTGTAGACCAACTTGTGAGTACAATATTCCATCCAAATTGTTTTCTATAATTGTTTTATAATACTGATAGTAGCCTGTTGTAGTGCCATTGATGATAGTTATCCATTGTTGGTTGCACTAGAAGAAATTCAGTTTTTTAATTCATTAAATTCATCTCGTCTCTGGAGAGATGATAGTTGGGATTGCAGTTATATTGTCTCTAGAGAGACAAAAATGATAGTCTCTTGAAAGAGAAAAATAGTATTTTATATCGTCTCTAGAGAGACAAAAATGATGGTCTCTCAAGAGACGAAATAAGTATTATTCTATATTACTCTGGAGAGAGAATTGTTTGAGACGCTCATTTTGAGACAATATTTGAGACAATACACAACTTTTTGTTTGTCTCAAATTGAAACGATTTAATTAAGTATTGTCTTTAATGTTGTTTCAAAGCATCCCCCCTTGTTTTAGTGACAATGCAAAGCTGGGTGTCTCAACAATTGTTCTTGCACAGCTTTTACTATCACTGACTCTATTTTGGCTATCTGTGAATTGTGATTTGGCGATCTATAAAACATGTTCCATTCCTCAGACAGCCAGTCATTGTTCATCTGGCTGGCAGCTTCTGAGTTGCTACGGTCCTCAACCAAGGGAGCAAGAATAAGTAGTCTGTGCCCTTTCAATTTCGCTTGCTCTGGCCGCTGCTGCTTTTGCTGTTTTGGCATTCTTGTTTATGCGTAGAAGACTGCGTTGTAAGCATAGAGGGAATGACATGCCAACTTCGCTCAGAACATTCACTTACAAAGAGTTGTAAATTGCTACTGAGAATTTCACTTGTAAGCTGGGGAGAGGAGCATTCGACTCTGTGTTCAAAGGAACTCTTGCAAACAATACACTTATGGCCCTCAAAACATTAGAAAGCTCGGTCCAAGGAGAGGAACAGTTCCATGCTGAAATAAGAAACCATTGGAAACATTCACCTTGTGAATTTGTGTCAGGCTTAGAGGATTTTGCACAGAGGGATCTCGAAGGTTACTGGTTTATGAGTACATGCCAAACGGCTCTCTAAAATTGTTCTTATCCTGTAAGTCTCGAGGAGTAAAGATGGTGCTAGACTGGAAACCAGAATTGAGATCGTTTGGGGATTTCCGAAGGATAAGTTTATCTCCACGAAGAAGGCAGAGACCACCAAATCATTCACTGCGACATCAAGCCAGAAAATATTCTCGTGGACTGTGAATTCCATCCAAAATTGGGTGATTTTGGACTGGCAAAGCTGGTGGGTAGAGATTTCAGCCGGGTACTGACAACTACTAGAGGAACCAAAGGCTACTTGGCTCCAGAGTGGATCTCCTTGCATTTGAATAAATTCAAAATTCTCAATGCTCCCAGAAAATTGAAATCACTGCACAGTTCATATTATTTTTCACATCCTGAGAAATCTAATTCCTCCAGACAACCAAGTTTGCCAAAACTGTGTGGTATCCTTAACAGGTTTATGCATCTAGAGATGTTTAGCTTTCTTACTACAACTAGAGAATGAAAGCCATCCCACAATAAGCATTACACATCTTCTTAAGTCTTAACATTTGCAGGCAAGTGAACTTGCTATGTCGACTGGGCAGCATCTATAAACTTCATCTATGTAATGAAATACTTATCAATTTTGTAAGATAGCAAATTTACTTCGGTAGTTCACTTAAACCTTAACACCCACCAAAAGATATACAGTTTGGAAAGGACACGATCTGGCCAAAGCTGGTTGGTAGACCTAAAAGCATTTTGCATCCACTCTTCCTTATATTGATTATAGATGTTAAATTTCCCAATCTCTTGATGAGTTGAATGAGACTGATACATTATTGAAAACTTAAAAAAATAATGCCAAAAGTTATTGGAAGCTCTTGTATACTTTCACACCACACCAAATTAAACACAATCAGAGCATTCAATTCCCCGAATCCAACTGTCACAAACATTGGAGCGTTGACAACGATTCTGGTAGTTCTTTTAGATCTCCACATTGTGATAGGTCTAGCTTCTGCAAATTTTATAACTGACAATCGATCACAAGGATTTCTGCAAAAAGCAACCGTGATAAATTTAAGATGCCGAAATACAGTTGGCAGGTTCCTCGTTTCGCGAGAATACTATGTTTGTACTACTTTCAAGTTTTGGCTGGCCATTTCCTTGATCTAAAATTTTAAATATTTTCAATTTAGATTGAATCTAAAACCAAAAGTATCACATAGTACTTTCAAGTTTTGGCTGGCCATTTCATTGATCTAAATTTTAAATATTTTCAATTTAGATTGAATCTAAAACCAAAATTATCACATTTTATTTACAAATCATAAAGGCTTTCGTAATTAAAAAATATAACAGAAGTTGTAGCAGATCAGATGTGAGACATCATTAACTGGAATGGAAGCTCTGAATTATTAACAAATATTAACAAACCATTAAGGCCTTTATAATAATAAAATATAACAGAAGCTGTAGCAGATCAGACTTGAGACATCATTAACTGGAATGGAAGCTCTGAATCATCAACAAACATTCATAGAGAATTTATTAAGCAATTTTGGGAATTCCAGACAGATCAAACAATCATTCAAATATTTATTATTATTTTAAATTAATATTTTTCATGGAGTACGTCTGTGCATAACCTAAAATATTATGATTATTATAAGTAACACATAAAAAAGTTTGTTTTGTAAATTACAGGTGTCACAATGTGTAAATAATAAGGAAACCAGAAATAAGAATAATATAAATAAATGTTCATGGTAAATGTCATAGTAAATTGCCATCTTCACCACTTGAATTATAACCTTTTTATATGTTCTTCATAATAACCATAATATTCTAGATGCTAGATGCAAGATTATAATTATTATGAGGAACATATAAAAAAGTTTGTTTTGTAAATTACAGGTGTCACAATATGTAGAAGATAACAAGCAAACCAGAAATAAGAACAAGGCCAGTGTGTCATCCATCAGAAGTATCCCGACAGTCTAGACATTCAGATCTGATCAGAGGCAGACTAACAGAGTGATGACACTTATGTTTGCGATTCTTCAGGTTCAGATTCAAATGATTGTATTTAAACTGTGATTAATTTAAGATGTTTTTTAAACCCTATATGAATACCTTAGAACTATATTTCAGACAAATCATAAAAGTATAATTGTTATATTTGGTTATCCTAATTAATATGAGACATTTCTGTGTTGCTTTTGATTGTAATCCATTTCTCTTCATACACTTTAAACTAAACTAATGAAATAACCATTGTCACGTATCGAAGTCTATTTGAAATAATGAAAAAAATACATATACTCGATCATCGTATGCGAATGTAGAAGATTTTTCCATTACTTTCTTAGATTCAAAGCAGAAAGAAAATAACAATGTCTTTTTGTTATGAGATGTTATGATTTACCATTCTTAACAATGTTGATATGTTTTATCCAAACTCAATACAACTCCGTTCTAGCGTCAAAGCAATCAAATGTTGTGTCTGCTCCGAATTTTCCATCATTTCGTCTATTTTGTTTACAACCAGCTTTGAATATGTGTAGGACAAAGAATTTATCACCGCTTCACCGAAATGATTTGAGATGAGAACCCCGAATACAGCTGTCATTTGTTTGGAAATCCATCTTGCATATGCTTCCTTGTCATTATGATAATCATGACCATGCTCTTTTAACAACCACCTCGCCACAGTCTCAAGCTTCACAACGGTGAAGGAGCCTTCTTTCAACACAACACTCTTCAGCTCCTCAGTGGTGGGGAAATATAAAGGAAGGTTGAAGGAATCTAGCTTTTCCTCGTCTATTACCCCCTGCAAGATATCAGGGAAAATGAAATCAGAACCGCATCGGCAATAAGTATGATCTTATTTATATATGATGACACGATCACAATACATATATAGGAAACGGACGAAGAAGACCTGTGAGACCAATTCATTCATGGCACATCCCAGCACATCAAAAATGTTTCCCTGCTTTATTTTATCTGCACTTCGACGGCCGTTTAACACCAGAAACATCCGACCTCCCACCACCATCTCTTTTGCCCGTGATTTGAGAAATGCGTGGAAGTCTCTTTGAAATTGTGCAAAGTAGGCATCTGCAACACCAGCGGGCCCGTCGTCGGAGATCCAGATTCTGCCTCTGTTCCAGCATTTGCTATTCTTATCTACTACGTCTTGGGGTATCTAGTGAACACGTAGCATATTCAGTGAGTGTAAAGCGGCCGAAAAAATGTTGTATATATTTCTAATGGTTCAACTTACCTGCGAAATCCAGTG
The DNA here is from genome assembly GCA_037957365.1 of Torreya grandis. NCBI lineage: Eukaryota > Viridiplantae > Streptophyta > Pinopsida > Cupressales > Taxaceae > Torreya > Torreya grandis. The sequence goes on along the minus strand of JARHVA010001418.1, from coordinate 2,654,897 downwards.
GAGGCTGGAGGAGGAATGGATGAAATGGATACTATTGAGCGGAAACAGGCGGGTATAAAAGGAGCCCGGCACGCCAGCCACCAAATTATGTGATCCTTCCAGAGGCGGAACAGCTAACAAAATAGCGAAAAGGGAATTGAAATCGTTAGAAGGAAGGTCGTTGTAAAAAAACTGAAACTCAGGAACCCTCATTCCCTTTTCCACATATTTGTTATGGATTGCTGTCGTAATTATTTCTGTGATGAAAAGTGTATTTGGTCCAGATGAACACCCCAAGTCTGCAATGTTTAATGTCTCGCAGTTAAATGTGTTTTTCCAGGATCCAATACTTTCTTCCAACAGAGGTTTTGTGCTCAGTAATAGGTTCTTCTGCATTGCATAAAACACATTAAATCATAGCAGGAAATATCTTTAAAAATAAAGTAAGTAAAAGATATCAATTCAACCTGAAAACTGGAATTCTGAGCATAGCTGTACTCTCCTTGGCCGCCACTCATAGAAAGCACTTTCTCCATAGCTGTACTCTTCAATTTTGCTTCCGTCTCTCTTTGTGCTTGGTATACATGCATTTCAATGTCCTATCCTACAATACACTGAAAGCTACCTAAAACATGTCCCATCCTTGGCCGCCATTCACGATTATCTATACCTAATTTGTTGATTTTGTATATACAAAGGGATCAGATTGCTTGATTGATTGATTTTGTATATACTTATAATAATTAGGTAAGGGTGACCCAATGTCTTAATTTAGAAATTAAGAAAATAATAGATAAAGGTTAACACGCATTTCATAAATTACCTACTCCATAAGTTTAATATATTTATGTAGATAGTTCTCTGACTCTCTGCCCACCCCCTCCCCCCCCGTGGGCCCTGCCCACCCCCCACCCCCACCCCCACCAACTCGCGCCTTCACCTTCCTCTTCTTCTTTGTATGGTCATGTTTCCTCTCATTCCTTTGCTTTTCTTATGTGTTTATGTTTTGTTTCTTCTCGGGGGCCTCTTATATTTGTTTGTTTCTTTGGCCTCTGTTGTTTTCTCTATGGAGGCATATTCAGTGGTCTCACTTAATGTTTTCTAGACAAATTCAATGGCATGCTGAATCCATCCTTTTCTATTTAGTGGACCCTTCTTCCTTCTTTCTCTCTTCTTCGATGTTTGAGCCTATGATTGTTGCTTGTTGCATGGTTTCTTGGTCAACTTGTATGCCAATGGGTTTCTAATTCAGTATTGGGATGTCTATACATACAAGTTGTCTATAAGCATTTCAATAAGAAAAATTGAGGAGGATTGCAATAGAATTCAAGTCTAAGCACATTTCATATTGTTAAATTTTACTATCAAGGACTTACATCAATTTTTAAAATGGAATTCAAGTCTTTCGAGTCATCAATTGTGGTCTACTTTAGTTTTATTCTATCTATCTTTACCCCATCCACAAAAATATCTAATAATGTTATCAAGGATGCGAGGGACATAAATACATCAACAAGTCAACTCAAGGTAAATATCACAAACCCCACCCCTTTATTTTGTGCATGGTTAAATTATGAATGTTATGTGTTTCATTTCATTTATGGTATTGTACACGCTTGCTATTATTTACGTCATTGTTTTATTTATTAAAAACATTGTCTTTACTATGTTTCTCTGACATGGATGTCATAACCCTAGCTTATTACCGTAATTATATGTTTGTCATAATAAGGTCTTATAAAATTTTAAAAATAGAGATTGTATGTATAACTGTGGACAAAGAATATGTAGAGGGGAGGTTAGTCTTGTGTTAGTCCAAGAAATAAAACTTAAATAAACACATTAAAATTTTAACACCTTTAGCCTAGACATTAGGGAGAGCATAGGTGACAAGCATGTACATGAAAATACAACTAAAACATAAAAGAAAACCTTTTTTGGAGCTCCAAATGGCATCAAGAAGTCTTTGACAATGAAGCTTGCTTGGCTCCCGCTCCTTCTTTCCTTGGCACCTTGGCTTTGATTGCTTGACTTAAGATCTAGGCATGGTAATATTATTTGTGTGAGGCTTATGGATTAAATCTTGTATAATAACTCTACAATATCCAAGCTTAAAAATGAAGGGGTATGGCCTTGTATTTATAGTCTCAAGAATTAACTCTCACCCAAGGTGAGTTAAGGTTGAGTTTAAACATGGAATGGGTTCAAATTAACCTAGGTGAGTTGAGACTAACTTCAGTTGAGTTAATAGTTGTCATGTAATTATGATTTTCAATTACTAGGCATGGCTCTTAAATTAAATATTTTGATATATTTTGGAAGAGTTTGACAACTCATAAAGGCAACGATGAAAAGACATGATAGTTTGATTTTTTAAAATTTCTATTTTTAGATATTCGTTAATTTCAAATTGATAATTCAATTAAGCATTTAATCTTGTTTAATTAGATGATTGATTTTGATTAGCATTTTAACTCTTTCAAGATTTGATCAAGTTTCTCGCTAAATGGGTCCATATGTCAAATTCACAGTTGTTATGTTGCAAGGTGATTAGGGATGAATCTGTGAGAGGTTATTATTGCATATGGGCCAGTCTCCTAAATAGTGATGTCTCAACATGATTATGAGCATTGATGAAAGATGCACGAATAAATTTATGATGTTTAGTGATTCTTAGTTTTAATTTGTAATAGTTGGTAGGAATCAATTTGAAGTCCGGTCGAAAGCCAGTTGTGGATAGAATTAGGTGTCTACAGTTTGCCCTTGTTTGGAAAGGCATTGCAAGCCATAGGCACAGTAACATCTTCTTAAAGAATGAAAAGGTCTTGTATGCTTGATGCTTCAACGACGATGGATGAGATCTAGATGCCCCCTCGAGGGAGTGGGTGATAAATAAGATCGATGTTCAGTCACTCAAAATAAGGAAATGATGGGACCAAAAATGTAAAATAGGGTGGAAAATTTTGATTTACCCACAAACGGTTATAATTAGTGGCATAGTGAGCTGCCCCAGGTGGGTAGATATATATGATGATTTGCCCAAAGATGATTATAATCATCGACATATGAAGAGAATAATTTGCTCAAAGGTAGTTATAATCAGTAGCCAAAGGATAAGGGTAACAAGAGTGATTTTTACAAAGGTGGTTATAATTATGAAAAGAGAAAACAATTATTTTTTCATAGGTGGTTATAATCATTGACAGGATAAAAACATGTCACAATTGGGCAGATAAAGATAATGATTTGTCCAAAGGTGGTTATAATCATCATCACAATGAAAACATGCCCCTGTTGGGCAAATGAATGATAATGATGTCTGAAGGTGGTTACAAGCATTTACATCTAGATGGATTGAAATATAATGATTTTCCCATAGGCAGTTATAATAATTGGCTTTGCGGGTGGGATGATAGATAATGATTTTTCTAAAGGCAGTTATAATCATTGGCAGAATAATGGAAATAGTATGGAAAATTTGAATATGAGGATTACAACTAAAATTCATATTCATGGTGTAAGAGTGTGTTGGTACAGAGGAGAAAAGTGAATTTGGGCAACCTGTTAGTATGGAGATGCACATCCTAACTAGCAAGGATTAAAATTATTTCATGATTAATTACTTTGTATGTGGGAATTCTTTGGATAGATCAAGAATTTTTAGGTGCCAAGGAGTACTACAGTCACATTGCTTGTAAAAGTTTTTGAGTTGAGTTTTGCTATAACACATGATGGTAGGCATCATGATATAAAACACCATGAGAACTTAACTGAAATATGCATAAGGATTGACATGTGATCCAATAAATAATAAAAACAATGCACCAATGATAAAAACCATGATGACAATGTTAAATTATGAATATGGATGGACTTAAGTATAATGCGCAAGGAAACACCCAATGAACATAGATATACTAAGTCAAGGTACAACAATGAAAGCAAACAAACTGGTAAACAAACAAACAAATAAAATAAAACAAACACAAGCAATGGTTAGTCATAATGTGAGTGCAAATAGAGAACCAAGAATATGATGAACATTGCCCTTAGACTATAGGAAATAATGAAATAAACAAACAAAATGGGAGAATAGAAAAAAATGAAGGGGTAGTCGAGCTGACTCTAGATGCACTAGAAAAGTGGACATTGCTTACATAATTCCATGGATGTAATATCCAACATAAATTTCAAGCCAAATTTAGTTCTCTCAAAATATGGGATAGAAGAAAATGATGACAAGAAAATGTGATGGATATTGTAGAGCGATATGGGAATGAACTCACAAAATGATAAGAATGTTTAAATGATTGCTCACAAAATGATGAGAGCATAAAAGTGAAGGCCAATAAATATGGGGAAACTAAATGACAAGTGATTTCTTGTGAAATAGCTAAGTGTCATAGAATCCTTAAGACAAAAAAGTGGTTAACATGGTAATTTTAAGGATTTCTAGTTTATTTTTAATTATTTTAAGAAATTTTGAAGCAACTCAACTTGATGAAGAATTATGAGCTACTAAACGGACAACTCACAAAAAAGTGAGAGCATTCAAACTTAAATTTCTCACAAAATGATGAGAGCATGGCAAAGGGGTGACTGAACTGACCTCAATGTGAATTGAGCATTACCTACATAGTCCTAAGATGGAACTTCAAGTCACTATAGTTATGCCCTTCAATAGAGAAATCTGACTAGGTATCAACAAGTTCCAAAATTAGGTAAATGGCATAGTACGACATAGGAATGACAAGGTGGGATGTCAAGGCATGGCAGTTATAATTAGGACAAAATGACATAGGTCAATGATACTAATGTGCCCAAAGGAAATTATAATTAATAGCATAGAGTGGAACATGAATTTGCCCAAAGATGGTTATAATCAGGAGTACTTGAAATGAATTAAAATAAAAAAATGAAGGATGCAACTACCAAACCACTATCGTATTGGTCCAAAATACTACCTCTATCTAGAATACTAAATTAACCACTGAAACTTGGTTTGGATCCCCTCGCTGAAGGTGGCTAAATAACCCATGGAATGGAACCAAGGTCAAAGGGGTTGAGTAGGGAGGGTAAAGATAAATTTGGTTGATAGGAAAGGTATGGTAGAATTGTATAGGGTATGATACAAAAAAGTTTATCGATATTACGGTAAAATAGAAATAGGCCTCATAGATAATACTTTAGGGCTCTCAAGTGAAGTAGCACTTAAGGTGTATGATCTTCATCACCTCATCAAGTTCATCTTCATCTGGCAAGCAAGCCTGTATACTTTAGAGCCATAATTTGTAATAATGTTATAGGGCATTATTTGTCTCAATTTTTGCTTGTTTCTATTTAAAAAAGAAAGAAACTAGTAATAAAGGTGTGGTAGAAGAACCTATTTGTTTATGCATGCATGATCCATATGATTATGAAGAGTTCCTCTTTGTTTTGGGAAGAATGACCTATAGATAAGAAAACAATCATGAAAATGGGTTGTTAGATAGGTATCAAGGTGGATTGCCTAGAGTGAGATAGATATAAGAAGTGTGAGCTTACTAGGAGGCTATCAATCCACACTCCTAAAATAGTTAAGTTGAAAGAAATAGAAATAAAGTACTTTCATCAAATGACATAAAATACTAAAAGTAAATACAAGAAAAAATAAATGCTTGATAAAAATAAAATAGACTAATTAAGCAAATAATGAGTCAATACTAATGCTAAATAGGTCAAGTAAGGTTCAAAAAATAGGTGAGGTATCTGTGAATAGGTAGGAACACAAAAAATAGAATTTAGCTAAGGGTAGGTGGGTGAAAATAACTTGCTATTATTTCCTACCATAGTGATTGTAGACAATTAAGCTGACCATCGGCGGTCAAGGTGACTGTTGACGATTCCTTTAGGTTCTAAAAGTGTTTAGAAAAGGGTTTGATGTAGATTATAGAAAGGGGTTAGTAAGTGTTTTGGGATCTAGTCAAGGTCCGAGGTTTAGGAGATAAGATGCAGAAGGTCTAATGTAGGTAGGGAAGTTAGAAAAAAACAAATAGAACCTGAAATACAAAATGTACCTGTTGACCATTTTGGTATTGTAGGCCAAAAAATTGCTCTCTTTTCTTTCCCTACTATCCTGTGTGTCAGTCTTGGATGCATCCTCCTTACTAAAAATGCTTCATTTCCGTTTGCAATAGCCAGGTTCTTATGAAAATATGAAATATCAAAGCCCTGTAGGTTCTCGACTTGATATAAGGCTTATTTTGCTTTGGACAATTGCCTTGGACAAGCCTTTTGGAAAAGGGATGGGCCAGTTCAAAGAATGCAAGTCTTTTACAAAGCTCCAAAGACAAAGTGCCCTTGCGAAGGGTAGTCAGGTCACAAATTGGATCGTTCAAGAAGGATCCAAAGGGCAATTTTGGACCTAATATGCCCTTATGGAGGGCAATAAACACATTTGAGAAAGTCAACAAGGTAAAGGATTCCTTCAGATTTTTGTCTAAAGGAAATCCACAACAAAAGGCAAAGGTCCTTTGGACAAAAAGTCTGAAGGAAAATACAAGGAAGGAAAAAAGGCAAATTCCTTCAGACAAAAGCCTCAAGGAATTCCTTAGGACTTTTTATCTGAAGAAATTTGTCAAATGAAAAGATCAAAAGAAAAAGACCAAAACATGAAGGCAGGTTTTCCCTTCAGGTAAAATATTCAAAGGAATTCCTTTGGACATTTTGTCCAAAGGCATTGAGATGACCAAGGGATCTTGAAGGAGCCTCAAGGGTAAGTGCCCTTGCAGAGGGCTCTTAACAACCAAAAATGGACCTTTCCAAGCTTTGAAGGGACACCTTCCCTTCGGGAAGCTTCAATTACAAAAGGCTAAAGAAATTACCAAAGGGGCGACATGCCTGAGAATGTCAACTTCATCGTAGTGAACTAGCCATTGGAGGTTCAAACTTCTAGTGACACCCCCATAGACGTCAAATTTAGGACAATGAATAGCCATTGATTCTCAAATATTTAAAGATGGGCCCACACATGGAAATGGGTTGGAAGAGATGTCAAAAGAATTCATAAGCATGGACCCAAAGGAATTTAAAGGCCTTAAGGCCAAAAGGAAAAGATCATCGAGAAAGAAGCCTGAGGAGCTAAGAAATGATGGAAGATAGCCTCGAGGGCCTCATAGCTGGAAAAGACAAAAGCCAAGCGTAGGAGCAGAGAGAACAGTCTAAGTGGCACAAGAAGTGTCGGTACAAGAAGTTATTGCTGTGCATGAAATAGTCTCCAAGTGGCCACCAAGGGGAGCACGGGCATTCAATAGAATGGCCTATTTTTTTTCATTTTACATTAATGAGCTATCGCGTGAAATTAACTACGAAGTGACCTTGTCATTCAAATAGACAAATTGACCCATGCTCTTGTAGTGACATTTAATATGAGTTAAGCACCAAAGTCAAGATCAATGACACCTACAGCACGGTCCCTTCAACATTTTCCTATTTCTAATGTATTCAATGCAGCATGGGCCACTTATTATAGAAAGCACCAAAGTCTTTTCCTTCATGCTATATATTGTAACCTCTTAGTTGAGGAAGATATCTCTAATTTTGTAAGGTGAAGCCCTACCAAAATTTTACCTTTGATCAATAATAATGCATTTTACCTCTATTTAGTTGGTTATACTATTGAGTGTGTCTGTGTATCAATTCTATGCTCAGTCTTTTTAGCTTGATGCTTTCACAGATTGACATCAACATACCTAGTGTAGCCAAAGCACCATTTCTATAGGTTAATAGGAAGTGCTGCATCTGGAGCACATAGACAAAAAAGGAGTTATCAGACAGTGTGTTTTGTAGTGCCTGTGGTAAGTTCATTTTTATGTGTCTTCATTAAGACCCTGTTAAAGCTCCCTATAGTCTGGTCCTTTTGTCAGATAAAGTGTTTGTTCACCTTCTTCTAGTTTGAAGTGTTAATATAGCTGAGTAGATCAAAATCATTTGGTGCATCACCTTTTATATATTTTCTATTTTGGTTATACCCTTCTCCCTTTTCACCCCCCATTGTTAACAGTAGTAGTGAAAGACCTTAGAGATGCATCAAAGGGAGCTAGCCCTTATCTAGAGATTCTTCCCTCAATTTTTCCAAACCCATAGCAAGAGGGGAGTCTCCATTGTACTGCATAGAAGAGAGAAGCTCAGCCTTCTTTCAAGGGTGCAATCCTTAGCATCAACAATTTTTTGGCACGCCCAGTGGGACTAATTTTAATACTCAAAAAAGTTCTAGGATTGGTGCTGATCATGTTACAGCAAGAATGAACCACTAATCTAGCATCTGGTGACTCCATTTTTAAGAACATCAGTCTCTGGTTAGAGATTAGTCTGACACCCCATGCCTAAGGTCACCACAAGATCTTGTACTAAGGGTGTCCCTTTCAAATTCGTTGAGCTACCATTAAACTTAGTAAGGTGACTGAGGTTTGTAAAGACTCATCCCTATACAATAAGTCATTTTCCCAGACCTACTATAAAATATACTTATGCAAGAAGACCCTGATAGAACCCTGTTATCACCATGACTTTACCTTTTGTAGCCTTTCATGGTTAAAGCCTGTTAAACCTTCTACATTATGACTTGATTCCAGGGACAACCCTTAAGAGTGTTCCTCCCTTTAATGGAGAGGGGCCTATTAATGCTATTGAGCACATCAAAAATATTTCCAACCTTTGTAATATTCATAATGTCACTAAAGAGAACATAACCATTAGGTTGCTGGCATTGTCTTTTAAGAGTAAGGTTCTGGACTGGTATAGAACTTTGCCTATGAATTTAGTCAACAAATGGAATGAATTAGGTACTCTCTTGATAAACAAATTTGGGGAGAAGAGTGGCCGCTTCTCGCTTGCTGAACAACTAACCACCATGAAAAGAGCTCCACATGAATTCATCTAGGATTTCAATACCAAGTTTCAAAAGATTTGGGACAGAATCCCCATTTTGGTAAGGTTGACCCCAAGCTATACTTTCCTCTATTACTTGAAAGCTTTGAACAATGACATTACTTTCATGATACAGTCAATGGGAGGACAAGTGTTGCCAACTGCCTATGAAATTGCCATAGCCACTGAAAATTGCTTGGTGTAAGCAGGAAAGATAACCCCTAGACCTCATATGCCACTCTTTTCTAAATTGCCACCTCTTTTTCAAACTATTGCACCCACCTTAGCTCTTCTACTTGGCATAGAAAAGATGACTGCTACCTCACCCAATGACCTTCATGAAGTTAAAAGCTTGTTACAAAGCATGACCAATGAACTAGTGGATCTCAAAAGGTAACAAGCTCAAAACTATCAACCAAATCATGGATATCAGTAGTTCAAACAAATAAATAGACCCCCTCTTTAGAATTATAATCAAGGATAAGGTCAATTTTCACAAACCAAACCATATCAAGGGTATAATCTAGGTGCTCCTTCATAATCCAAGGCTCTTGTGCCCTCTCAAAATAATCTGGTACAGGGATAACCTAATTGCTCACCCTTAGGATATGGTCAAGAATAGGCTGCTTATACAAATAAGACACTGAGTCAATATATGAATGCATAAGACAATCAAGCTACCCAATTCCCAAGCTTTAAGGCATCAATACAACTTGGTATAGATAATAGGTAGGCTCAGTCTGATTCCACTCTCATGAATCATATGGAAGGTGAATTTTGTGCAGTCAACTATGTGGGCAGTATGAACAACCAAGGAGATTATGTTGCAACCAACACAAGGTCCAAAAGGAGAGCTATGGAGGAAGCTCAGGCAACTACCGAAACATCTGTAGCATCTTCTTCATCACATATGAACCAAAAATTTCTAAATTATAGGCCGCTGGTTACACCCTTAGCTCCTCAACCTGCACCTCAGGCTGTAAGTTCCCTCAAAGAAAATTTAAAAGGTAACAACCCTCAGATCAATGTGGTAGACTAGATGAAGAAGCTGCACATTAATATCTCTTTGTGGGATTCATTAGCAATGCTAGGGCAAAAGGAAATACTCTAGAAGGAGTTGCATGAGCTAAATGAACTAGTTGTTCCAATAAAATCTGATAACATTTTGATCATGAATGGGCACCCTTCCATAGCAAGCCAAGCAAAGAAAGATGAAAAGGTTCCCCCTTTCTATCTATCCTTAGTCATAAGAGATTTCTTGGTACACAACTGCATTATTGACAGTGGGGCAAGCACCTCGATAATGCTCAAATGCATAGTGGATACGCTAAGACTCAAATATGAGAAGATGACCAAGGGAGTCCTGCAGCTAGATGGATCACTAGCCAAGACACTAAGAGTGGTATGAGGCTTGAATCTAATGCTGCATGCCTATCCCACTTTCTCAATTCCCCACAATGTGGTAGTGGTGGATGTTCCTCTCTACTTTGCTATCTACTTGTCCAGGGATTTCACATCCAAAATAGGTGGGTACCTAGAATCAAACTGGTCTTACATAGTTTTTGGAACCAAATATGGGACTAAGGTCAAGATTAAGTCAGATCCAATCCATAGAGATCATCTGGAGCTGTACTCACTCAAAGTAGTGAATGTCAACAATGATATTATTGATGAAGAAGAATTCTAAGTGGATCAATCTCTGCCCTTTGCCCTTGAAGGATTTGCTAACCTGATCTTAGACAAATGAGGAAGTGACAACTTTGAACATGACCCATACAAGTTTATAAAAGAGGTAGGGCTTGGAATTTATTGCATGCATGAAGAAGGTACCCTTGTGCCAAATTTGATGAAAGCAAACCAAGAGAGCTCGGGTTTATGGAAACTCTTCTTTGATGGCTCAAGAAGCAAATTGGGAGCTAGTGGTGGAGTGGTGTTAATTTCCCCCTCAAAGGAGAAATACTTTTCAACTTTTAGGATCTAGTTTTCTTACACTTGCAATGTTGTAGAATATGAGTCTCTCATCCATGGTTTAGATTAGGCAAGGAAAAGAGGAACTAAAGAGCTACATGTTTTTGGGGACAACGAGTTGATCATAAATCAGGTGAGAGGCCAAAATTTGACTAAGAATTCCTTGCTTAAGTCTTACAAGCACAGGGTATGGGACTTAGTGGAGAGTTTCCTTACTTTTAATATTATTTCTATTCCAAGAGAGAAGAATAAGCAAGCAAACAAACTAGTAGTAGTTGGTGCCCAATTTGACGTCCCTAAAGAGATAGGTCAAGACAACAGTTCATGCCATTTAAAAGTGGTAATTAAACCTTTTGTGCCTGATAATGTCAGCAATTGGCAGGTGTTTGATAGTGATTAGCAGATAACACTCTTCTTGCAAGAGGAGGCTGAGTTTACCTCTAGAAATCAAGCCAATTTATAACAACAGTATGGTGGTCAGATTGTTTAGTTAAAGAACAACAAACTTCCCAAAGGTTTAGTCACTCTTGAGAGCATTTTCAATGAAGATGACCAAGTAAAAAATGACAAAGTAATCATCAAAATGAAGAAAGAAAACTATGAAAAGGTTAAATATTCAAGAATAGGCTACTTGCACTTGGGAAGGTATGTATAGATCATGATAGGTAGACTTTCATCTTGTTGTGCCAAGAATTTGCCGATGTCTTCACTTGGGAGTATAGTGACTTGAAGGGTTTTGACCCAAGTTTGGCCCAACATACCATTGAGATAGAGAAAGGTGCCAAGCCCATCAAACAAAAACAAAGGCTTGTCAACCTAAAAATTGAGCCTCTCATGCGAAAGGAACTCACCAAGCTGATTGAGTCCAGGATCATATTTTTGATCAAACACTCTTCTTGGCTAGTCAATCTAGTCCCTATTATGAAAAAGAATGGGGAGATCAGACTATGTGTGGATTTTAGAGACCTCAGTAAAGTCTCATTGAAAGATCACTATCCTCTCCCAAGTATGAAGCAGATCCTCCAAATGGTGACACACAGCAAACATTTTTCCCTCCTAGATGGGTATTCAATGTACAATCAAATTTTAGTGCAAGACTATGATCAATACAAGACAGCCTTCACTACCAAGTGGGGGACGTTTTCTTACTAGAAAATGCCATTTAGACTATCTAATGCTAGAGCCACTTTTCAATGAGCCATGAACATGGATTTCCAAGGCTTGATAAATAATGTTGTACTGGTCTATCTTGATGATGTGACAATATTTTCGAAAGAAGCAAGCCAACATTTGAAACACCTTAGTAAAATATTTGAGAGCTATAGAGAGTTTGGTATCTCTCTTAACCCAAAGAAATGTGTGTTCACTATCCATGAAGGTAAACTCCTTGGCCATGTTGTTTTGAAAGGGGGTTTGACCATTAATCCAGAAAGAGTCCACACCATCCTAGTGCTATCCTTGCCTAAGCATAAGAAAGGTCTGAAGGCTTCTTTGGTAGAATAAATTTCATTAGGAGACTTATTCCAAATTTTGTTGAGATAGTCAAGCCACTGACCTCCATGCTGAAGAAAGATGAGAAATTCACATGGACAACGCAAAGGAAGGATAGTTTTGAAGGGATCAAGTAGGCTATCACCCAAGCTCCTACCTTGATCAATCCTAACTTTACCAAGGATTTCAACCTCTACACCTTCAAAAATGAAGAGGTAATCTCTGCCATGCTTACCTAAGCAAATGACAAAAACCTTGAATAGTCGCTTGCATTTTTTAGCCAAGGTCTGGAAGGTTTTAAAATCAGGTATACATATGTTTAAAAGTAAGTCCTTGTGGTCATATGAAGCCTAAATAAATTTAGACATATTCTATCCAATTGCAAGGTTCATCTCATGGTTCCACATCCCAGCGTCAAAGATTTCTTGATCAATCATGATCTAAATGAAAAGAGAGCAGGATGGATCACCAAAGTAATGGAATATGACAGACATTAAAACCACCAAGTTGGTAAGGGAAAAGGCCTATGTGAACACCTTGTTATAGACCTTAAACAATATAAAGAGCATATTCTGCTAATCCATGATGAAGCTACAATAGAAGAACCAACATTCATGAAGGATTGGGCATCAGACATGAAATGTTTCCTTCTCATTGGTGAGTGCCTACAGGGCCTTGATAAGACCAAGAGGAGATATTTTAGACTCCAATCTCTCCCTTATGTCCTGATTGATAGGGTGCTATTTGGAAGGGATTTTTTAGGAGTACTCTTGAGGTGCATAGACCCAATTCAGGTCGATAGGGTGCTGTCCAACTTCCATGATGAGCCAGCTGGTGGTCATTTTGCTCCTAAGCCTACAGCTATAAGGATTATGAGAGATGATTACTTCTGGCCCAATTTATTTAGAGACAACCATGCCTGGGTATGAAAGTGTCAGAAGTGTGCTCTCTTTGATGGTAAATAATAGCTGGCTACAATGCCTTTACAGCCTATTCAAATAGAACAACCATTCATGCAATGGGGCCTAGATTTCATAGGGATGATCAACCCTCCTTCCAGTGATTGCCAAAATGGGTCTTGACTGCTACAAATTACTTCACGAGATGGGTAGAAGCTATTTCTTTGAAGGAGGCCAATGAAAGTACAGTCTTAGACTTTTATAAAGGCCTGGTGACAAGATTTGGAGTCCTAGCTACCATCATCTCAAATAATGCATTGGATTTTTTGGGAACCAAAACAAGTGAGTGGGTGTTTAGATACGACATTACCTTAACACTTCTTCCAACTACTACCCACAATGAAATGGGCTGGCTGAGTCCACCAACAAGAATCTGATCAAAATTATCATAAGGACAATGTAGGAGAATCAGAGAACTTAGCATGCCAAGTTGAAAATAGCCATATGGGCATATAGGGTTACTCCAAAGAGGGTAGTTGGCAATTCACCATACATGCTTGTGTATGGAAGGGAAGCTAGACTTCCTATTTCACTTGAATTTATAGCTTTGGATCTTGCTCACTATTTGCAATTGGAAGAAGGCAACAACATGGAGGTCAGGCTGTGTGAATTGATGGAACTTTAGGAGACAAGGGACCAAGCCATGGTTTCTATGACCAGCCATCAACAATAAATGAAGAAGTACTTTGACAAGAAATCTTTGTCAAAAGGCTTCTTTGAAGGTGATATCATCTTAAAATAAGATGAGGATCGAGCTAAGCCTGGAAAACACACAAAGTTTGACGCCCTATGGAGTGGTACATATGTCATCACTCAATGCAAGTAACACAATGCATTCCAACTCTCCAGGTTGGATGGTGAAGAACTGCATATCCCAGTTAATGGGATATATCTTAAGCACTATCACTGAGCCTTCTCTCATCATGTATATATTTTCTTTGTTTTTTCCTATTTTCCCCAAGTGCTCTTGTGCATGTTCATAGTTTTTTAGCCTTATGTGTGCTTTGTTTACCATTTGGGGTAAAAGCTTCATGATTAATTCTTGGATATCTCAAGGTTATTATCAACCTTTCAGGCTATGTTTTGACTCCATATCCAACAAACTTGTAAGCCACTAGTTTTCCTAAAGCATAGCATGCATACTTTCCCTGGGAATCACCAAATTTGTTGACTATTTTGGTCTTACAGGCCAAAAAATCACTCTCTTTTCTTTCCCTGCTATCTTATGCGTTAGTCTTGGATGCATCCATCTTACTACAAATCCTCCATTTCCCTATGCAATATCCCTATTCTTATGAAAAGTTGAAATATCTAAGACCTGTTGGTTCTTGGCTTGATATGGGGCTTATTTCGCTTTGGGCAATTGCCTTGGACAAGCCTTTTGGCAAAGGGATGGGCCAGTTCAAAGAATACAAGTCTTTTAAAAATATCCAAAGATAAAGTGCCTTTATAGAGGGTAGTCAGGTCACAAATTGGACCATTCAAGAAGGATTTGAAGGGCAATTCAAGACCCAAGATGCCCTTGTGGAGGGCAGTAAACACATTCAAGAAAGTGAGCAAGGTAAAGGATTCCTTTAGACTTTTGTCTGAATGAAATCCATGGCAAAAGGTAAAGGTCCTTCAGACAAAATATCTAAAGGAAAATACAAGGAAGGAACAAAGGAAAATTCCTTTGAATAAAAGCCTGAAGGAATTCCTTCAGACTTTTTGTTCGAAGAAATTTGTCAAAGGAAAAGACCAAAAGAAAAAGACCCAGACATGAAGGCAGGTTTTCCCTTCGAGCAAAATGTCTGAAGGAATTCCTTCAGACATTATGCCTAAAGGAATTCCTATAGACATTATGTCCGAAGGAATTGAGATGACCAAGGGAGCTTGAAGGAGCCCAAAGGGCAAGTGCCCTTGTGGAGGGCTCTTAACGACCAAAAAGGGACCTTTTCCAAGCTCTAAAGGGACACCTTCCCTTCGAAAGGTTCAATTGCAAAAGGCCAAAGGAATACAAAAGGTTGAAGAAATTACCAAAGGGGTGATGGGCCTGAGAATGTCAACTTTAGCATAGCAAACCAGCCATTGGAGGTTCAAATGTCTAGTGATGTCCCCATGGACGTCAAATTCAAGATAATGAAATAACCATTGATTCTCAAATGTTTAAAGGTGGGCCCACACATGGAAATGGGTTAGAAGAGAAGCTGAAAGAATTCATAAGAATGAACCTGAAGGAATTCAAAAGCCTTAAGGCCAAAAGGAAAAGACCACTGAGAAAGGAGCTCGAGGAGCCAAGAAATGATGGAAGATAGCCCCGAGGGCCTCAGAGCTAGAAAAGACAAAAGCCAAGTGTAGGAGCAAATAGAATAGTCCAAGTGGCACAGGAAGCATTGGCATAAGAAGTTAGTGTTGTGGATGAAATAGTCTCCACCAAGTGACCACCAAAGGGAGCATAGTTATTCAATAGAATGGCCTATTTTTTCCTCATTTTACATTAATGAGTAGATAACTGTGTGAACTTCACTAAGAAGCAGCCTTGTCATTCAAATAGAAAAAGTGACCCATGCTCTTATAGTGACATTTAATATGGGTTAATCACCAAATTCAAGACTGGTGACACCTACAACATGGTCCCTTCAACATTTTTCTCTTTCTAATGTATTCAATGTAGCATGGGTTGCTTAATATAGAAAACAGCAAAGTCTTTTCCTTCATGCTATATATTATAACCTCTTAGTTGAGGAAGATATCTCTCATTTTGTATGGTGAAGCCCTACCAAAATGTTACCTTTGATCAATAAGAATGCATTTTACCTCTATCTAGCTGGTTATACTTTTGAGTGTGTCTGTGTATCAATATTTTTAGCTTGATGCTTTCATATATTGACACCAACATACCTAGTGTATCCAAAACACCAATTTTGTAGGTTAATAAGAAGTGCTGCATCTAGAGCGTAGAGACAGAAAAGGAGTTATCAAATAGTGTGTTCTATAGTGCTTGTGGTAAGTTCATTTTATATGGGTCTTCATTAGGCCCCTATTAAAGCTCCCTATAGGCTGGTCCTTTTGTCAGATAAAGTGTTTGTTCTCCCTCTTCTAGTCTGAAGTGTTAATATAGATGAGTAGATCAAAATCATTCAATGCATCACCTTTTAGATATTTTCTATTTTGGTTATATCCTTCTCCCTTTTCACCCCCCCCATTGTTAGCAGTAGTAGTGAAAGACCTTAGAGATGCATCAAAGGGAGCTAGCCCTTATCTAGAGATTCTTCCCTCAAATTTTCCAAACCCACAGCAAGAGGGGAGTCTCCATTATGCCACATGGAAGAGAGAAGCTCAACCTTATTTCAAGGGTGCAATCCATAGCATCAACAATACCTAGTTTATTATTTGATGGTTAATGGTTGATCTTGAAACAATTTTGGTAGAGTAATGGTGTTTTGCCTTAAGATCAATTTTGGTAGAGGTTCAGGTCTCTATTATAGTTGCTAATTTATTGACAAGGAGGCCTACTGGTTAATATACTAATCGCCTATGTGATAATATGCTTGATTATGAATGATTGGATTGTTAAAAACTTGAATCCCTTTTACCTCTTATTTCCCTCCTTTTATAGGTAAAGAGAGATGGAGGTAGAAGGTTCCATAGGAGGTTTAATTAGTTGATGTGATACATTAGATTGCCATCTATATTAAATTTTAGCATGTTATCTTACACATAGTTTGAGTTATTTTTGGCCAGATGGGGAAAGGCCCTGATCGTCGATGGTTAGGGTGATCATCAACAGTCAAGGTGACCGTCGACAGTCAATTGTTAAAATTTAAGTGGGGTGGAAGGGTGGGTTTGGTCAATTGGTTAAATTGAACATAATTAGGCTTAGTTAGGGGTTAAAGGGTTAAATTGGCCCTAAATGGGTCCTAAGGTGGTCTAGGGTTTTTGTGACATTCAAAACTGTACTGTGCAAAATTTTGGTGTCTACATTTTCCCCCTTTTTATTATGCAACTTTGAATTAACAAGCTGCAAAATAAAAATGAATCATTGGTTGAAGGTTTGGTTATCCCAAGTGTGGGAGGAGATGTTCCCCCTCAAATCGTGAGTTGATGAAGTGAAACCAAAATTGAGTCAGGGTTTGACAAGTGGTTTATGGTGAGTCATGAGTTTGGTGACAATGGTGGTTGGGAATTTGAAGTGAAAACATGCACATAGAATGTGACTAAGTGTTATAACCAAGATCATGCATAGACTAAGTTTCCATGGTTAGTAAAAAATAAGGTCGATGCTAGAAGGATAAGTGACAAGTGGACTGCATGACTATATGTGACGGTTGGACTACACTTGTAAATGTAAGTCTCCTAGATAAGGTTAGTGTTTTCATGGGTATTTGAAGTAGGAAGTACTCTTGTAAAAAACATAAATGGTCTAGTGTGCACTAAGTGGTAAAAATTTAAATGTTCAACATGGCAAGGTTGGTTGGTGTGGTCAAAAAGACCAAGGCAAAGCCATCTCAAAATGTGTTAGAGTTTGGGCTAAAATGGCTAATGTCAAAATGAATGTGGTTGAATGGTTGGTTGGTTGGAGAGGGTTTTCTCTAATGGTTCATGATTGGTTTACATAAAAGGTGGTCTCCAAAATGTGGCACTAAGGTGTTGGTGCCAAAAGTGTAAAAAGGTGGGTTCCCTGGCCATCAATGGTCAGGGATCCCAACCTCAATTGTCGATGGTCACCTTAATCGTTGACAGTCGGGGGGAAATCCTAAAACCATAAAAGATAAAAAGTAAATATGATAAGTCATTTTCACTTTGGCTCTTTTGACTCCCATTACTCTCAGTGACTTGGCATTTTGGGTGACAATGATGATGAGGTGATTGATTACTAAGTGGGTGGTTGCTGATTGGTATGAGATTTGTGGTGAGTTGAGCTAGTGTGAAACTGAGGATGCATGATAGATGAGGACATGTCTGGGTAGTGGGACATGGGATTCCACCTCAATGACAATCGAGGAATGAGGTAGGTACTACATTGAATTATTAGATTAGTTGATTTTGGTTATTACTTAGTTGAATTTTGTTAGTTTGTGGGGGGATTTGGGGTTTTGACTTAGGTTTTAGGTTAGGTTATGATTTGTTAAATTTAGCAAGTGAAAATCAAAATTTGAGGGGTAGTTTGGTTGGAGGTAGGGTTAAAGACAAATTTAAGGTATTTATTTTGCTAGATAATTGTGTTTCGGGTAGGTTTTAGGAAGGTAAGGTTGGATATTTACCATTGGTAGTCACACAAAGTGACTGTCGATGGTCATACTCGACCATCGAATGGTCACTTGATCATCAGTGGTCATAGTGACTATCGGTGGTCTAGTGAATGATGATTTTTTTAATAAAAAGCAAAGGAAATGTGTGGGTTTTAAAACATTTTTAGCATTCAAAATGCTAAGGGTAGGATTGGAATACGTTGATGTAAGTTGATTTAGTTTGATAAAGAGGTTGATTTAGGTTTTTTAGGTTGATAAAGAGGTTGATTTAGGTTGATAGAAAAAGAATAGGTGTGATTGGGTAGGATAAATAAGGGGGAAAGGGGTTTAAGTCTACGGGCAAAATAGTTTGATATAAAATTAAGTGTGTTTTCTAATGAATTTTGTAGGCACAAGATCAGATCCAAATGAGGGATTGGGTTCCTCAAATCTTTGTAGACATCTATGAAGGGATGAAAAATGGTGACTGGACACACATGGAGGAGGTTGGCCTCAGAGCTATGATGCACTACCATCATGTGCCACAAGATGTAATGATGATTGTGGCCCTCATCAAGAGATGGGATATAGCCATGAACACTTTTATCTTATCGACGAATGAGATGACCATTTTATTAAAGGATATACATATGATTACATGGCTACCCATTCGGGGGGGACAATATATCATATTGAGATCAAGGAGAAAGATGGTCATATAGAGATCTTATATGGTGTGGATCAGGCCTTGGCCAAGTGGCATGCCAGAGGGTTTAGTTATAGGCCATTATATCAGAGGGCCAAAGATGATAGGTGATTAATGATGATGATAATGATGGCAATATCTTTCTTTGCATTGCCAAATTTGAGTAGTGGATGGTTTTTTATCTGTTGCTAGGTGTTTGGTGGAGATGTTGCTTGGGTAGATAATTTTTGGGTGGGCATCGATATTGTTGGTATAAATATACAAGGAGCTATGGGGGTTCCAAGCTCATAGGAGATATGGTATTAGTATGGGTTTTGTGTTGCATTGTTGGTCCTATGAGCATATCTAGGTTCTGAGACTAATGGGGCTACCATAGGAAGGATATGCCCATATGGACTTTAGGGTGGGCTTCATATGGTGGAGGGGTGATAACATGCTCATAAGAGTTGGATGAGGTGTGAAGGATATTGATTAGTTTAGGGAGACACTAGAGGCCTTGGTATTTGGGGATGTAGTTTGGTGGTTGTATGTTGGCTTCTCAAGGTGGGATCATTACACTTGACATATTTTGTTGCTATAGAGTTACAAGTGGATTTTTGGGAGGAGAGAGGGTGAGACTGAGCTCATCCTAATTGATAGGGTTCATAGGAAATTTGGGTTCGTACAAGGGATTCTAAATTTGTTCTTGAGGTACATGCAGGAGGATGTTGAATTTTTGCTTCTAGTACCACAATTAGTGGAGGTGGTTCTTGATCATGAGGAGCTACTTATTAGAGCAGTGATTGATGATGTTGATTTTGATGATGGATATGTTGCATGGTATTAAGACTATTATTCATCTATGGATTTTGGATGTATCTAAAAATTTTAAATGGGATGATGGGGGTAGGCAGCCCATGGATTTGGACCCAACTAGTGGGGGCCCATATGTATAGGTACAAGGAGGTGGCCCTGATAGATAGGTAGGAGTAGTGCTAGTCACTACACAAGTGTAGATCATAGTTTGATAGGGATAGGTGGCCACATTATAGTGCCAAGTTGTGACATTACAAGGATAGTTAGCCACCATGATAATTGAGAGGGATAAGACCAAGACCTCACTAGGTTTGGTGATCCAGGAGAGGGACACTTTGAGACAGAGAGGAGGAGTAGCTGTAGCACCAATATGACCACCAAAAAGCATCCTTATGGCATAGTACTTGGCCATGGTTGAGAATTTGTGATATTATGAGGCCATAATTTTGACACAATGTCCCAATCAGCCCTGATGGGGCAAGTATAGAGCCAACTTGGCAAGTGGTGTAGGTGTAGTGACTTTGAGTTAGTGGGCCACTTTGGTGGGTGGATAGGTAGGCACCTCAAAAGGGTAGACACTAGATGGTAGCAGTAGTGTAAGAGGGGCCAGTGGTAGTGGTGGCCTAGGGGCATAGTTTTATGATATGATATGTGTAGATGTACATGATTTTGATATCAGCCTACGAGCTGAAGCAGTAAGATGTATATTTTTGAGAAAGAGAGATGCACATGATTATATGTACTATTTGATGTTGATAAGACATGATGAATATGATGAGATGGTATATAGATTTGATTTTGTGGTTCAAGGTTCATGGTTCATGGTTTTGGTTTTGATGTTTATGCTTATGAGATGTAGACTCACTAGCTTAGGCATGTGATGATTATGGTGTTTATGATTATGGTTCCATGGTGATGATGTTTTGATTATGTATGTGATGTTATAATGATGCGATGTTTATAGTTATTTTGTTGATGATAACACATAAAGTAAGTTTAAATAACAAAACTAGATGTGTGAAAAGAAATGAAGATCATGAGACATATGTCTAAGTGAATACATGAACCAATTATGAGAGGATAAGGAGGCATGATGTTTCTTAGTTAGTAAGGAGTAAAAAAAAACCAAATTTAGATTGGTTTAATGAACATAATCCCTTTTAATGATTTGCATTAGCATGCACTAGTTGATAAAAAGGTGTCTTGATCACATTGTGTCAAATAGGCTCAAAGTCCCTTGATTTGTGATAGGTGATAAAAGGGAGATAGGTGATAGGTGATGTAAAGGGGAGTGTAACCTACCTATGAGTTGGTTTTCCCCTTCTGTAGGTGACCTAAGAACCATAATAGACAAGTCCATGTTTGAATACAAGGTGTAGATTTATCGATGTAGGAAGTCTACTAATGCTATATATGAAAGCTGATTGTAGCTTTCTTGGGATAACTTGTTCTAATTTTGATATAGGGGATGTTGATTACTTTTTTTTGATAGGTTTTTGAAGTTGATCAATGCAATAATATTCAAGTTATTTCTTTGACAGATTTGGCTAAGCCATCCTTCAAGGGAGTGGTCCAAGTTTGGGGTTTGTTTATTTTGGTAGTTGTCCTTCAAGGGAGAAGTCTATCTTTTTAAGAAATTTAGAGTTTGGGTAACTATCTTTCAAGGGAGTAGTCTACATGCTAGAGATGTTTGACCTAAGTGATACTTAGGTATCCCACATTATTTTGATGCTAGGTTTGACATGGACAATTCTATTTAGGCTTGAGGTTTACATTTATGAGGGTGAAACCTAGAGCACAATAGGTTAATGATAGGTGAAAAGGGTGGTTTTGAGAGAAATGACCATGGTATTCCATCCAATTAGGGATGAAACGTATCCATGAGAACCATGCCCTGAGTAGAGCCATGGTACCCATATTTAGGATTAGGATATGACTATGACGGTTAATCACATGGTTCTATGTTGTAATTGATTGTCCTCAAAGGGGATGGGATAAATGTGTGAATAGGGTGAAGAATATTGTAAATTAAGGGATGAGCTTAAGTTAGACAAAGGTGAGTTTGATCCTTGTTTAACAAAAGAAAGGATGCAGATGTGAAACATTAAGAGGCTTAAGTTTTAGTTTTCCTTCAAGAGAGGAAAATTATAATCTCCTAATCCATACTTATGGGTTATGATGTAGAGTCCAAGCCAATTAAAAATAAACTTTCCTTGCTTGCTTTTCTTCATATTGGTCACATGTTAATTTTCCTTCAAGATGAGGTCTCTGATGTTAAATTATCATTCTTTCAGGTGTTTGTTGTAGGTTCACTTGACTTGTTCTTGATAGACACAAAGATGGTTAAGCACTATTAAACAATGATCATCAAGTAGCTCAAGTCATGGTATATGCTCTTGACGATAGTCATTCTCAAAAATATTGTCTTGTAAGGATATGAAAAGAGAGGGAATATAAACTTTGAAAGGCAAGATCACCTCTACTCTGAAGACTAGAGAGAAAGGGATAGCACTCATAGAGGTTCTAATGCTAGTGTAATAAGCTCATAAAGAACAAGGGATGTGCAAGTGCCAATCCTAACTAGAAGGACTGGCCGCCTTGGTTAACATTTTGTTGAGGGTTTTGTTAGAGGCTTCCACCTATCCATTTAATTTTGGACAATAAGGTGAGGAAAAGCTTAACTTGATGTCAAATGCATCACAAAGACCTTAGACTTGCTTATTTTGAAAGATTTACCATTATCAATGATGATCTTATGAGGAAAACCAAAATGATAAATGATATGATAATTGATGAAGTCGATTATCGTGTTGGCTTTGGTCGAGATGAGAGGAATAACCTCCACCCATTTGGTGAAATACTCGATGGTGGTGATGATGGAGTGGTGCCACTATGAGGAATGAGGATTGATTTCTCCAATGAGATTTAGTCCCCATTATGAGAAGGGCCAAAATTCCTTGGATACTTGAAGGCCATGGCTAGCATGTGATGTAAATTGGTGTGTTGTTGACATTTAACACACTTATTTACATAATCACAATAGTATTGATTTAGGGTGGGCCAATAGTAGCCAAGGCAAAGGATACATTTAGTGATAGCTAGACCACTAAAGTGTCCCCCATATATTCCATCATGCATTTCCTTGATAGCATGGGAGTCTTCATGACTATAAAGGTAACGAAGAAGGATGTCATCAAAACCATGTTTGTAAAATATTCCCCTTAATATGGTATAATGAGAGGTTCTCTACACAAAGGTTCTTCAGACATTCTTAGAGAGGTTGGGAGAAATGATGTCGAGGTTGAGGTATTTAAAAGTTTGCTCATACCAAGTGTCTGATGGATATGCCTCCACACTAAAAATGGTAGAGAGGTTAGATTGGATATAAGAGGGTATGATAAAATGATGGATGGTGACAAACAATTTAGAATTGGGACGTTGAGATGGGATTTGGGAAGTAAGGGAAGCCATTATATACATGAATTTGTTGGTAGATCATGGAACATATTGGATAAGGTAATGATAAAATGATGTTAAGAGTACATCTACTAGCTATTTGTACTTTTACAAGACATCATTCTTACATTGGTAGGATCCATTGGCCTAGTTGACTACAAGTTGGGAATTGCCAAAGACACTGATCATCTTAACTCCTAAGGCTAGAGTGGTTTGGAGACCTATTACTAGGGATTCATACTCATCAATATTATTGGTACACTCAAAATCATGTTTGAGAGAGAGAGGAAGAGATTTACCATCGAGGGGAATGAGAATAACTCTAGTACCCATGCCTTGCTGACACTTTGAGCCATCAAAAAACATGGTCATTTTGTAGGTAATGTCCTATTGAGGAAGAGTCACAATGGACTCATCTAAAAACACAGGAGGAAGGGGTTGGTTTTCTAGAAAAGGAGCTTCAACTAATTGATCAGAAATGACTTGTATTTTAATCAACTTTTGCTGGAGGAACTAAATGTCAAACTTAGCTAGGATCATGAGCCACTTAGCCATACACTAGTTTTGGTATGGTTTAGAGTGCATGTACTTGAATGGGTCAGTGATGATAAAGGTTTTGTGATTGAGGAGGTAATGATGAAGTTTGGAAGCCATAAAGACTAAGGTGAGGAAATTTTTTTTGGTATAGGTGCACTGAGTCTCATACTCTATAAATGTTCAACTTATATAGTAGACAACTTGTTCTTTGTTTTGTTCATCATGGTGAACAAGCATTGCCCCTAAGAAATGGTTAGTGGTAGAGATATAAAGGTAGAATGGTTGGTTATCTTTGGAATGGATAAGAATGGGTGGAGAAAGAAGGTATTCTTTAAGTGAATAAAGGGATTTTTGGTAGTCCTTAGTCCACTAGAAAGATGTATCTTTATGGATAAGATGGTGAAAAGGTTGGCCTCTATTCGATAATTGAGAGATGAAGTGACAGATGGATTAGAGATTCCCCTATATGATATAGAGTTGCTTATGGTGGGTTTGATGTGGCATCTATAGGATTTCTATGAATTTGGTAGGGTATACTTTTATTCTTTGAAGAGAGATGATAAAGCCAAGAAGCTTTCCCAATAGGACCCCAAAAACACATTTCTTGGGGTTGAGTTGGACATGGAAATGGATTAGGCACTCAAAGATAATTTTGAGAATGTATAGATGATCCTTGCTATGTTTGTATTTCCCAAGGAGGTCATCTATAAAGTCCTCTATGATTTTGTGGATGAGATCATGGAAGATGTAGGTCATCATACGTTGGTAGGTTGCTCCAATGTTTTTTAGACCAAATGACATGACCCTATAATAAGAGGTCCCTTAAGGGGTGATGAAAGTAGTCTTATGCTGATCTTTGAGGGAAATAAAGATCTGATTATATCCTAAGAAACCATCTATGAGAGACAACATCTCATGGCCAATTTTAAGATCAACAAGTTGGTCGATGCTAGGCAAGGGGAAGTCATCCTTCAGATAAGCAAGGTTGAGGTCATGAAAGTCAATACAGAGGTAAAGTCCTCTTGTGGGGTTGGTGATGGGAATGATGTTAGAAACCCATTGGGAATAGTCAATGGGTTGAATGAAATTGATGGATAATAGGCACTAAAGCTCTTTTTTGACTAGAAGGGCGATATAAATGTACATCTTATGAAGCTTTTATCTAACATGCTTAGCATCAAAATAGATGACAATGTTGTGGAGAGTGATAAAAGGGTCTATTCTAGGCATATACTAATAGGACCAAGCAAATGTTATGATTCAGTCATGAAGGAAGGAAGGGTAATCTTGTTGCTATATGGAATCTAAGGATTGACCAATATTTACAATGCGAGGGTTATCTTGAGTACCCAAGTTGACATCGATAGTGGATTAATTCAACATGGTTTGGATCTCAAGAGGAAGGGATTTATGGATAGAAGAATCCCTCACACCAAGATAAGTGAGAATGGAATCATCATCTTCATATTAGATGGTGTGGATGGTAGGAGAATCATTTTATACCATTTCAAGATGAATTAGAGGAAAGGTTTTATTTTGGCTTCCCTTTTAATAGGTCAAGGGGCCCAAAATAATGATATTGAATTAAAAAAGTTAGGAGGGATCATTTTGAAATCCTTAGATTTAGAAGGAGATGGGGTTGGTGAGGATGATATGTCTTCCTCAATGGTGGTGATGAATTTGGGTGAATTAGTGGGTTCTTCTAGTGGGATGAACCCCAGGCCAAATAGCTCAAAAGGTTTTTAAGTTTTGATGGAAGGTAACTAATGGGGTCCAGGTTTATAATGGTCAAGGCCAAATACCTTCCAGGCACACCTATGAATGTATAATCTAAAAAGGTTTGGTTTGTCCAAATAAGAGAAATTAGAGGTAAATGGTTAGATAAAAGAGGTGGTAGAGGAAGTAGGAAGTGGATGATCAAGTCCTCCATATGTGAAGTTGGTTTGGTGGTTGGGAAGCCTAAAAGGGATGATGGTTCTAATATTAGGGTCATAGTTGGGGTCATGGTCAAGGTTCCCATACTCTTGCATAGTAGGGAAGGCATCCAAAGCCAAAAGATGATACTCTCCCAGTGAGAGACATTGGAATGTAGGTTCGAAGGGGTCCTCTATGGTGATTTGAGAAGAAGGGATATATGATGTAGTTGAAGCTTCATCGATAGTAGGGGTAGAGTTGTTATTGGTTGGTAGTGAGTTGGTGTTGTTTTTGGTTGGTGGGGAGGTGGATGAGCAAGGAAGAAGAATGTCATTGGGTTGATATGTCATGTTTTAAGATATGAAAGGACTTGGGTTAGCTTGTATGGTGATGACTTGACCCTCATGTTTGAACTTGACACATTGATGCAATGTGGAAGGGAAATAACTCATGAAAAGGATCTAAGGGTATCTAAGCAAGATGCTATATTAGAACTTCCCTTCTATGATGTAGAAGAGATCTAAAATTATGTGAGGTCCCAAGTGAATGTGGAGGATGACTATTCGCAAGGTTGTGGTTATAGTATCATTAAAGAATGTGGCCATAGTATCATTAAAGGAGTGGAGGACCGTTGTGTCTTTTGACATGATATTCTTTGGCAACTATAATTGGTCATAAGTATAAGAGGAGATAATATTAATACTAGCTCTTCCATCAATCATCACCCTTTTGATGTGGGTTTGATTGATGTATGTAGTGATAAAGAGAGGTGGATCAGGATCTTTAGGATGAATAGAAGGCATTTTTGAATCCTTAAATGATAAGGGTGGGAAGTAAAAGAGATCTAATAAAGGCTACAAGAGGTTGAGGGTCTTTGGGTTGAACCTCTATAGATGGTAGGGATTCTATCAATGCTTGACGGTGATGGGGTGAGGTGTTGATTAGTTTGTATAGGCTCATCTTCACTAGGGTTTGGTGAAGCTAATTTAGAATTACTTGTTAGATATATTCACAAGGGTTGGAGGGAGAGGCACCCAAAATAGATATTTTGGGTTTTGGTGAAGGTGAAGGTAAAGGTAAAGCTAAAGGTGAAGGTGTTTGAGTTTGATTGAAAGATTGAGGGGTGGAAGTATATGTCCATAGAATGGACACTTTGGCCTTTCCCTTATCCTTTTTTTGGGTCCGAGATCAGGTGACCATATGGATAATGTGGATGAGGGGAAGTGTTGGGCTAGGAGGCTGCTTCGGTTACTCCTCTCTCTTGGGTGAGAGTGTGGGAGTAGGTAAATGTTGGAAAGGCTCATTTTGTGGTTGTGTTGATGATGGTATGGAGAGAGGTTCATCAGATAGTAGATCATCCTCATCCCATAAGGTATGGATAAGTTTTTAGAGAGATTTATAGTTCTCCATGTCATGTCTAGGTGTCTTATGGTATGAATAAATTAAAATGTCATCAAACCAAGATGGTTTGGGTTTTGAAGGGTCAAAGGGTATGATAGGTGGTAGGTTTAAGAGAAGCAGTTTGTAACAACCTTTGTAATATGATTGAATAAAATTTGAATAAAGATGTTGAGGCTGATGGATTTTTGGTTTTGGTGGTGGGTGCTTTCTTGGAAGTAGGCTTCACTGTGAGAGTTGTGGGTGGTAAAATGGTTTTGATAGGTGGGTTTGGTTGGGGTTGTGTGGTGTTAGATGGTTTTGAGGTGAAGGCTTTAAAGGTGAAAGATTTGGAGGTGGATGATTGAGAAGATGAAGGTTTGTAAATAGGTGGGAAGGTGGAGGTAGATAGTTTGGTTAAAAATGATGGGGAGGTTCATGTTTTAGGAAGGGTAGGTAAAGGTAAAATGAAAGGAGGAAGCTTATTTTAGGTAGTTTTGGGAGGTTTAACCTTCTTGAGAGAAGGATGGGATCTTAAGATGGAAGAAGGATGGGGTCCCAAGATAGAAGGTAAGAGAGAAATGGGTGGTATGGTTCTAGTTCTAGGTGGGAGTTTGGGTGGTTCCACCTTCTTGGTTGGTTTGGTTAAGGCTTTATTTAGTAGACTAGATGGGTTTAAATCCAATGTCAAAGATGGATGGGTAAGGATAAGAGTATGAAGTATCCCTAGGTTCTTTATAGGTTTGATTAAAGAGGTGTAAGGTGATTTGATAATTTTGGATGGAGGTGTTTTGGATGGTTCTTCCATGGTTTTGGAGGGAGAGGTGTTAGATGAATGGATTGACGTGATGATAGGTTTAATGGTGGATGCAAGTGAGGTTGAAGGTTCATTTTTATTTTGATAGGGGAGCCCAAGATTGTGCCAAAAGGTGGCTCGATCCAAAATGGGTTGAGAGGAGAATTCTAGGCTTTGGACTAGTCTAGAGAAGGGTTTGTAAACTAGTTTGGTTCCTTGGGAATCAGATTCAAAGATTAGGCCCATAGGTTGAGGTGAAGAGATGGTTTCTTCACCCTTGTCTTTAATGAAAGGTTCTAGGATTTGGGAGGATGGTTCCTCCATGGAGGGAGTGGGTAAAGTAATCTCTCCTTGTGGAATGGTTTCTAAAGAGAGAGTAGGTGATTCCATGATGGGGGAGGAAGGTATGATGTCAATGGTTGCCTCCTTTGGTATTTATATCAAAGGAGAGGTAGGTAAGTCTATTATCTCCTCAAGTTAAGGAGATGAGGTGGTTTTTTCCTTTGTTTGGGTATCCAAAGGAATGAAGGGTACTTCTACCCCTTCGTTAATTGTAGTAGAGGAAGAGATAGTTGAGGTAATGGTTTCCTCAATGATAGGTTCACTGATAATTACATTGACCATATGGACCTCACAAGCATGAGATGATTCTATTTTTTTATCATCATGATTGGTAGTAGGGGGATGATTGGGGAAAGGTTGTTGAAAGATGACAAGTGATTGATTTGAGGGTGTATTGGGATTGTATAATGTTGGTTCTCCCTTATCAATCAAGTTTTAGAAAATGGTATTAAAGGTGTTAAACCTACTAACATCATGTCCAATGACATGGTGGAAAGCACATAGATCATTCTCATTATACCAATCAGGCACAGGGTGAGAAGCATCGAATTATAGAAGAGGTTTGATGGGGGAAAGTTGTATGATGTTGGATTTGAGCAACTTATCCAAAACTAAAGCATATGACTCTAATAAAGGAGTGTATTATTTTGGGGTAGCCTGATTTTGATTTCAAGTTTGTTGATTGGAGGAGTTAGAGGAATTGGTTTGGTTGGGTTGGTTGACAAACAGAGGTGGGATAGTTTTAAGAATAATCATGTTTGTGGCTACCTTTGGTTTGGTGTTGGGGTAGTTGGATTGGTTGGTGGTTTTGGATGGGGAAGGGTCATTGGATTTTAAGCTAAAGTTCTTGTTTCTTAGTTTCAACTTCCCCTCATCAATGGATCTAATTTCTAGTTTGCGTGCCATGGTTAAATTCTCATCAAAAGTTTTGAAGGTTTGAACCTGTAGAGTAGGGGAAATATGTTTGGCATAAGAACAAGATAAAATTTCAATCAACTTGGGTTGGAGCAAAGAGAAATAGAGTTGGTTGACAATACCTCTCCATTGTGATATAAAATTGACAATTGATTCATCATCAAATTGCCTGATGGAGTAGAGGTCGGTAATAGAGACCTTAGATATATTGATTGAGAAGCTGTCTAAAATGGTTTGGGCAAGTTGGGAAAAGGAAAATATGGAGTGCTTGGTGAGATAACTATACCAATCCAATGCTAGTTCAGATAAAGACATAGGAAAGGTGCGAAGGAAAAAGGCATCATCATATGAAATCAAGTAACAAGAATGTCAAAATGCTCTTAAGTGTTGCTGGGGGTCCTCCTTGCTTTGAAACTTAGAAAATTTGGGTAATTCCCATTAAGGAGGATAAGGTCGGATAAGGATGGAAGGATGAATAGGTTCATTATAGAATTTTTCATAATATAGGAGGTTGTGAGCCCCAGAGATAGATGACTCTAGGTTGGTCATTTTGTCCATCAATAGTTTGACCAAATATGTTTGGGGTTGGGGAGTCCCATAATTGTATGGTAAGTTTTGTTGAGGTTTGGCAGATGCATTATATGGATAACTGGTAAAAGGTTGAGAGGATACCACATGTTGGTATGTGGTTATCGAGGGTTCAGATGATGCCACATAAATGTTAATGGGCACAAAATATTGGGTAGAAGGTGATACATATCTTTGTCGATTGTCATAGGTATTTATTGAGGGGTTGATATGGGTTGGTTTGTAGGTATAAACGAGTTGGTATTTTGGGGAATTGATATGGATTGGGTTAGAGGTATGGCTGAGTTAGTGGGTTAGGGGTGAGTGGTGACTCTTGTACTAATAGGTGGAATGGTAAAAGGTATAAAAAGCACCACATTTTGAAGTGGGTTGGAGATTGGTAGGTTGGAAGTGATGAGGGGAATAGTGGCAATATGGGTAGAAGGTATCCCTATGGTTGACGGGGTTTGGGTAACTAAAGGTAAGGTTATTCCTATGTTGGAGTTGTTGGTTGGTGTAGGGGGTGTTTGGTTATTGGTTGGGTTGTTTGATTGCATTTAGGTAGAGGTATTAGGTGGATTATTGGTAGAGGAAGAGGCTTGACTGGTCATAGGTTGGGTGGAGGTAGTGGTAACTATAAGATGGGAAGGCATCCCATAAGGTGGATCCATAGGAAGAACTAAAGTAGGGGTATGGTGAGATAAGGTGTTAAGGTAGTGTTAGAGGGCCACAAAGTTATTATCAAGGAAGGTGGCAAAATTTGTATCACATTGAGAAACTAAGGCATGGTATGGGGGTATAAAGATGGGGAGAACCCTCAACATCCAAGCTATACTCCATGGAGGAAGAAGAAGAGGAAGGTGGTTTTTGGTTGGTTTGGTTCCTCAACTATTGTCTAGTAAAAACCATATGAGAAACAATGAGGAATAAAGGAAATCTCACAACTCAAACACAAAGAAAAATATCTCAAAGCAATCGAACATACACTAAAGTGCATTTAAAATCCTAGGATATCATTTATCTCACTTTTGGCTTATGCCTTAGAAAGTGTGGAGAATAAGTTGGATTGTAGAATAGGTAATAGAAGGAAGTCTACAATTAGTTTTAGGTGTTCAAGGCTCTCAAAAGGATCTGTATTGGAAATCAATACATGTCTTGGTATTGGGGCCTACCCCCTCACTTCACACACCATAGTGAAAGGGGTATTGGGTTCTTAGCTAGTATATACCAATTTTTAGAGTTTAGACTCAACCAGAGAGTTGAGTTTTGGTTATCTTCTTGATAATGACCTCCAAGTAAGATAACAAAAGGGTGAAGGTGATTCACCTTGAGATGAAACCCTAGTTGGGTCTTATGTCAATTATTTTGATGTTTAATGGATTTAAGTGGTTTGTTATAGTGCGTGATAAATAAGTTAAACTATGATTGATTACTTTTCTTTAATTTTAACTACGTGAGCTAAACATGTAAACAATCAATGTATACAAGGTTTCTATTAAGCCCAATATTTTTTTTAATTTATTTATATGAGCATAGAATAAAGAAGAAAAGGGTACCTAGATGTTAATAGGTCTCATCAGATGTGCTAGAATGTTTCTCTCAATTTTTGCTTATTTCTATTTAAAGAAAAAATAAGAAACTAGTAATAAGGGTGTGGTAGAAAAACGTATTTGTTTGTGCACGCGTGATCTAGATAATTGTGAAGAGATCATCTTTTGTATTAGGAAGAATGAACTATAGATAAGAAAACACTCATGCAAAGGGGTTTTTATATGGGTAGCAAGGTGGATTTCCTAAAGTGAGCTAGATCCAAGAAGTGTTAGCTTACTAGGAGGCTATCAATCCACACTCTTAAAACAATTAGGTTGAAAGAAATGGAAATAAAGTACTTACATCAAATGATAGAAAATACTGAAAGGAAATGCAAGAAGAAATGAATGATTAAAAAAAGGAAAATAGACTAATTAATAAAATAATGAGCCAATACTAATGCTAAATAGGTCAGGTAGGGTTTAAAAAATAGGTGAGGTCTCTATGAATAGCTAAGAACATAGAAAATGGAATTTGGCTGAGGGTAGGTGGCTGGAAATAAGTTGTTATTTCCTACCATAGTGACTATTGACGGTCAGGGTGACCATCAATAGTAAATCTGACCATCAATAGTTGGGTGACCATCAATGGTTGAAGGTGACCATTGATGTTTGAGGTGACTATTGATGGTTCCTATGGGTTCTAAAAGTGTTCAAAAAAGGGTCTAATGTAGATTATAGAAAGGTGTCAGTAAGTAGTTTAGGATCTGGTCAAGGTCCAAGGGTTAGGAGATAAGATGTAGAAGGTCTGATGCGGGTAGGGAAGTCATAAATCAAATAAATAGAACTTGAAATACAAAATGTACCGAGTTTGTTACTTGATGGCTGATAGTCAATCTTGTAGCAATTTTGGCATAGTAACGGTGCTTTGCCTCTAGATCAATTTTGGTAGAGGTTCAGGTCTATTTTAGTTGTTGAGTTGATATAAGGGAGACCTACTAGTTGATAGCCTTATCACCTATGTGTTATAATGCTTGATTATGGATGCTTGGATTGTTAAAAACCTAGATATCTTTCACATCCTACTCCCCTCTTTTTATAGGCAAAGAGAAATGGAGGTAGAAGGTTCCATATGAGGTTTGGTTGGTTGTTGTGATGCATTATCTTTCCATCTATATTAAATTTTGGTGTGTTAGCTTGCATATAACTTGAGTTATTTTTGGCTAGATGAGGAAGGGCCTTGACCATCAATGGTCAGGGTGAGCATCAATGATCAAGGTGATCGTTGATGGTCAAGTGTTGAAGGTTAAGTGGGGTGAAAGGGTGGGTTTAGTTAGTTGGTCAAATTAACCATAGTTTTGGTTAGGGGTTAAAGGGTCAAATTGGTCCTAAGAGGGTCCTAAAATGGTCTAGGGGTTTTTGTGACATTTAGA
This sequence comes from Torreya grandis, assembly GCA_037957365.1. Taxonomy (NCBI): domain Eukaryota; kingdom Viridiplantae; phylum Streptophyta; class Pinopsida; order Cupressales; family Taxaceae; genus Torreya; species Torreya grandis. The sequence continues at coordinate 2,622,016 of JARHVA010001418.1, read as the reverse complement.
ACTATAGTGTGTAGAATTCTGATGTCTACAGGCATATCTAATTGGATTTGAACTTTCCCTTCTTCTTCATCTCGATTGTGGTGTTATTTTGGTTTTATTTGAGAATGAGATCCCTAAGCTTGAACTGTCTATGTTTTATCCATTGGTTATAGTGTCCATGGAACCTATTCTAGTATGCTTGAAGGTTGTTGACAGTAGCCATACATTTATCATCAAGTAACTCTAGCTCTTATGGGTAAGCTACTCGGTAATATTCATCATCCAAAACATGTTTTGATGAGATGCATAAAGAAGGTAACTTGAACTCAATGGGAAGGATGGCCTTAGTGCCATAAACTAGGGAATATGGAGTGGCTCCTTTTGGGTTATGGTAATTAGTGTGATATGCTCAGAGGGCATGAAATATTTGGAGGTGCTAATCATGACCAACATCATTGACAATATTTTTAAGGATGTTAACAATAGTTTTATTGGATGTTTCTACCTAGTCGTTACCTTGTGGGTAATATGTGGTAGAAAAATGTTGAGTAATGTTGTACTTGACACAAAGCATTTTGACATCTTTGTTTTTAAACAATATGCCATTATAAAATATAATGTTAGATGGGATACCGTAGTGGAAGATGAGATGATTGAAGATGAATTTAGAATTTTTTTTTTCCAATCATGTAAGTGATGGGTATAACTTCAACCCATTTAGTGAAATATTTGATAGCAGTAAGGATGTGTTTATGGCCATCAGATGAGGTTGGGTTAATCTTCCCAATGAGATCAAGTCCCCATGTAGCAAATGACCATGGAGTAACCATTGGTTTTAGTGTTTTAGCTTGGGTATGAATCAAATTAGCATGCCTTTGACACTTGTCATATCTTTTAACATACATAGCTGCATCTGCATCCATAGTTGGCCAATAATAATTGGTTCATAGGATATTTTTGGCTAGGATGGACCCACTAGTGTGGGCTCTACATATTCCTTCATTAAATTTGCATAACACTAATGTTGATTCCATTGAATTTAAACAATGAATCAAATTTCCATTAAAGCTTTGATGGTAAATGGTTGGTCCAAGTAAGGTATAATGTGTGGCCTAATGGGTAAAGGCCTTTTATTATTTTCATGCTAGGTCTAGTGGCATAATATGGTCATGAAGGTAGATAAAGAGTTTTGAATACCATATAGAGTTGGGACAAAAAATATCATAGATCATTGTGATGGTTAAAGGTTTAGGAGCTGAAATTAGAATATTTTCAACAAGAAATTAATATTTTTTTCCTTGTTGACATGGTAAATCAAAGATCCAATGGTGGCCATGGAATTTATTATTTTGTTACTATCTCGTGGTATGTATTCAAACTATATGTCAGCAATATGTTATTTGAGAGTGCCAATCATGGCCTTGTATGGCACTAGCTTATCATCTTTGGCCTAAAAGTAGTTTGTAACCTAATTGATGATTAACTAAGAATCACCATAAACCTTTACATGATGAATATTTCATTATAGTGCCTGGCAAAGCCCTGTAATGAGTGTTTCATAGTTGACCATGTTGTTGGTAGAAAGAAAGATGATTAAGAATAATTTAGGGATAATATCTCCTTATGGTGTAATAAATAATAGGCCTACCCCCAATCCATATTATGTGAATAATCCATCAAAATATAGATTCGAATGCTGCTCCTCAAGAGGTGTTTCAATGATGGTCATGATGGACTCATCTAGGAATTGAGAGGTTAGAGGTTTGATATTTATAAGGGGTGATTCTACAAGCTGATCTATAAAAACTTATCCATTGATAGCCTTTTAGTTAATGTATTCATTTTGAAACTCACTTAGAAGCATGATCCATTAACCATGCAACCTTGTAAAACTATCTTGGATAGTAGATACTTGAGCAGATATACTTTGGAAATAACCATGGTCTTGTTGTTTAGCATGTAATGTCACAACTTCTAGGCTATGAAGACCATAACTAAACATGATTTTTCTATGGGAGTATATTTGTGTTCATAGGTGACCAATATATAGCTTAAATAATACATGACATGTTCTTTTTCAGTGTCATCATGCTGATCTATAAGTGCCCCTAGGGCTTTGCTCATGGTAGATAAGTATAGTAGGAATGGATTTCCTAGCATAGGTGGTAAAAAAATAGGTAGATTGGTAAGATATTCTTTTAGGTGCTGAAAAGCTTTTTGACATTATTCATTATAATGAATTGTGACACCCTTCTTTAGAAAGTGTGTAAATAGATGGCATTTATCAGCTAAGTAAGAAGTGAAGTGTCTAATAGACTGAATCTTGCACTGCAAACTGTAGAGCTATTTTAAATTAGAAGGTGGGGGCATCTTGGTAATGGTTTATACTTTGGAAGGGTCGACTTTAATAACTCAATGAGAGATGATGAAACCTAATAAATTTCCTAAAGTAACTCCAAAAACACACTTATTAGGATTGAGTCTGACCTTGTATTCATGAAAACTCTCAAATATTTTTTGTAGTGTGGTTGGATGATTGGGCCTGATCTTTGATTTACCCAATATGTCATCAATATAGTATTCAACAATGTCATGCACCATATCATGAAATATGATGGTCATGGATCTTTGGTATGTGGCCCTAGTGTTCTTGATACCAAATGGCATAACTTGATAACAAAACATTCCCCATGGAGTGGTGAACATTTTCTTATGTTGGTCTTCTAGTGCAATCTAGATTTGGTTGTACCCTAAAAATCCATCCATTAGTGAAAGGATTTTTTACCCCATTGTGGAGTCAACTATCATGTCAATGTTTGTCAAAAGAAGTTCATCCTTGGGGTATGCCTTATTTATATCTCTAAAATCAATGTAGATTCTGATTCCTTCTATCTTCTTTCTAATTAACGCAACATTCAAGATCCACTCTAAGTAGTCGATCGGTTGAATATGTCTTACTTCTAAGAGTTTTTCTAATTCTTTCTTTACTAATATAATAATGTAAAGATGTATCTTGCACAATTTTTAATTCATAGGTTTGGCACCAAGATATACAATAAGGTGGTATACAACCAAGGCAAGGTCCAAATCTAGCATATTTGAGTAGGCCCAATCAAAGATGTCAACAAATTCCCTCAAAAGGGCTGTAAAGATTTCATGTTCTTCTTCAGTGAGGGATGCACCTAACTTGATCTATTTTGGGTTGTTCAGAGGCTTCATGTTGACTTTAATAGTGTTTTCTATGAGGAGAGTTGAACCATCTTTCAGAATGGTTGATAATGATTTGAATTGGCCTACAACTACAAACTCCTCTATTTGGACTAGCTTTTCAAGTTATCTTAAACAAGATGAATTAGAATCTCCCAATGGTAGGGATGGATATGTGACAAATACTATTGGAAAATCTTGAATAATTTGATCAAAGGCATGTTGTTCTTCAAGAACTAAACTTGGACCCAAAAGCAAGTTCATCATTGGTGGTCTCTTGAGCTATGTTTGAGGAAAGATGAACACCCCCATCTAATGGTGCTTGAAACAAGTTTTCATAAGAAGACTAGCCTTTCTCTTTACTTTTACCCTGGTCCAAAAGTGCCTCAAATAGGTTTTCACTTTGGGACCTCAATGTTTTGTTTATTCGTTTGTGTCTAAGGGTGTTCACCCACTCTCCAAAATAGGCTATAGGATCTAGTTTGATAGAGAACCCTTGTTTGTGGTCTCTCAATAGAATATTGTCTCTTAAGCCTAAAAAATTGTAAAAGGCCTCATCATCCTCAAAATCATCTACATGCACTATGGATTCTTGTTGGTCCCAGGTTATAAGTTAAGGGTAATTACAAGGAAGTGGATTATTGCAAATAACTAGGGTAAGAGTAAAAATGGCATGAGTGTCAAATAGATTGGTATTGGAAAGATCTTTGTAAATGTTGTGATTAAACTCTACTTCACTACTGGCATTATCATCACTAATTATTGGCATTGGAACATAAATAAGATACGTGGGGTCACCCCTAGGTGGTTTAAATTTGAGACCATAGGTTCCTTTGTATTGAGTGATAGAAATTGGCTCAAGTGTACCCTATTGTTCTGACCTGAGACCTCCTCTTTCATAAGCTTGATTCTCCATAATCTTGTTAGGAATAGGATGTTTGAAATTTTTGTAACAATCAGTCAATTTGTCATTGTATAACCATGTTTCATCATTTGCAAGTGGGTCCTCTTTTTGGCTAGTGGTTGGTGTGAAAATGATAGGAGGTGGACTATGAAGTTTGCCCTTTCCTTTTCATTGCCACTTTATGTAAGGTGACTTGGATTTATGTATTCCATAATACTTAGTGTTTTGTGGAAGTTTGGCAATATGAAATGTATCATGGGTCAAATATTCTCATAGGTTATTGACCAAAATGGTAAAATGATTGGACAATTCATGTGGTGGCATATGGGAAGATGAATCAAGGCTATTTGGGTCTATGCAATTGGTCTATGGTAAATAAACAAGTATTTCTTTGCCTTTGTCCCTTTTAGGAACCAAATCTAAGCCAAAATGGAAATTATATCTTTCATACTCAACCTCCAAATGTTTGCAATATTTGTAGGGTTGAAAATCTCCATTGATGGTGACTTCCATGCTGGAATGATAGAACTTGAGACACTGGTGCAATGTTGAAGGGATTTTACAAATTTCATGGATCTAAGGTCTACCCAAAAGTAAATTGTATGACAAATTGAGGTCTAATACATGGCATAGTATATCATGGCTCAAGGGCCCAACAATAATTAGCAAGTTGATGGTTCCTTGTGATTCCCATGCTTCATTGTCGTAGGCCTTAATAGTGAAAATTTATAGCTGTAGATCGGTTATTATATATCCAAGATGCTTAATGAGCTTCAGATACATAATATTTAGGCTTGATCCATTATCTATGAGGGCACATTTCAGTTTATGTCACATTATGACAGCTTTAATATACAATAAATTATTATGGAGAGGGCCAAGAGATGACATATCATTTTGGTTGAAGTTCAACTATTGGCCTAGGGCTAGATGTCCAACCAAATCTTGGAATTTGTTTAGGGTTATGTAATTTGGGACTTGGGATTGGCCTAGGAATTTTGTTAGGATGTTCTTGTGGATAGTAGATGTATGCAATAAATCTAGGATGGAGATATGTGCAGGTATATTCTAAAGTTATTCCATAATATCAAATGTATTTTTATTCACAATGATATATGGATTATTCCTAGCCATAATGGTGGGTTGGATTGGTTCATTGACAAATGGTTGTGGGCTGGGAATGGTAATATTTGACCATCAAATTATGATTACACAATAAAGATTAGATACAAGACTATTGTCGTTATAAAATGATGATGGAGGGGGGGCATATAAGATAAGTCTTGATTTTTGGTACACTTTTCTGTGGTCATGGGGTAATAATGAATTATTGATATAAGGTCCCAAAATAGTAATCCCTAGTTATTGGTGTGCCTATTTGCAGTCCCAAGTCAAGGAAAGATTATAGGCATAGATGGGTTGATTGGAATTATTTAACAATAGTCCTATTTTATTAGCACTTGTTATTGGATTAATGGTGATGGTGGAAATGTGACCTCCTAAAATATGACCTAAAAATTTGGTGTAGTCATGTGTAACTATATGGTAAGTCTGTTGGTTATTGGAATCATTTTTTCCTTAGTTCCATCCATTTAGTTGATGTTGTTGTTGTTACTGGTATTATTGTTATTATATTAGCTATTGATACTATTATTATTATTGGTTTGGCCTTTGTTGTTGTTATTATTGTTGGTGATTATTATTTTTATGTTGTAGGAAAAGGTTCTAGTAAATACCCAAGCTCTAATTAGATGTAGAATCTCCCCATTTTCCAACATATTTTCAATAAGGTATATGATCTACACACAATAACATAGATTATATCCATGAACATGATGTTATTCATAGAACTCATTTTATCTATACCAGTTTGGATACATAATACCCTCGAGATAGTGCTTTAAAATTGGCCAACTAATTAGATTAACAACTGCTAGCTTGTAAAATATGGATTCACTAGGTTATCTGAGGTTGCTAAATACTCGATGAGTAGGAAAATTTATCCTTAGAGGAGGGGTTTGAAAAGGTAATGGTTGCTACATTTGTTGAGCTAGTTAGGTTGTTATAAAGGCCATGCTTGTTGAATGGGTTGTTGATGAGGAGTAAGTTGCATTTGTGACGTTGGTTGAGTAGATGGTGTTTGTACCATTTAGACATGACATATTTGGTTACTCCATTTACAAAAACATTATTTTTGTAGTTGAATTATTTGTATTTTTCATAATTACTGGCTTGGGATGGTGATGATGCTTGTGCTTGGATTTGGTTTTGGTTTTGATTTTGGTCTAATCCTTGGTTTTGGTTTTGAATTTGGTTTTATGAGGTAAGATTGATAATCCCTTTTTTAATGAGGTCATTTTAAATTATCAAACCTTTATCGATGATCTCTTTAAAAGTGTGTGCACATTGAAGTTCCAGATGATAGGATATATCCTTGTGAAATTTTTTGGTAAACATAACAACCAATTATTTGTCTGGAAAGCTGTGAGTGAAATAACTAGTAAGAGATCTCCATTGCTGTATATAGCTTACAAAACTTTCACCAACCTTATGTTTGGCCTAGGTCAAATATATCAATGAAATCTCATGTTAAAGATTGTAGAAGAAATGCTACACAAATTTATTCAAGAGGTCATCAAATTTAGATACTGAATTCTTTGGCAATTTTAAGAACCACTCCAAAGCCTATCCTATTAGACTCTTTGGAAATAAGAGGAGTAAATAAATGTCACTGTAAGCCACTGACTAGAAATTAATAAATAATTCTATCAAATGGGCCTTAGGGTCCCCTTTACCCTTGTTTTTGTCAAATTTTAGTGGTTCATATCCTGAAATAAATAGTATTTGTAGATACTTCATGTTGAATAAATATGGACACATGTCATATAACTTGAACTTCTTGATTTATTTATCTACTTGAATGGTGAAAATTACATCCTTCATTTTCTATAGTTCTTATGCCAAGAAACTGGATGGAATATTGGTCTGAGGTGGAGGCTAGGTAGTTAAAGGTGGATTACCTTGATTGGGGTATAATGGAGGAATGATTTATTATGGAATGTTGGTTAGGTTAGGGAACTAAACAAGAATATGCTTTCATAGATTAGGATGTGATTTTTGAAATTGCATGCATTGTGGTGTGATATTTTAGTTTGGATTCAATAAATAGACCTAATTTTGAGGGAATTATGACTACAATGGAAAGATATGGATCTGGGTGAAGTACTATGCCTCTTGACGTTGAGTAAGGACTTGTTACCAACTAGTCAAACCTAGATGAATATGGGGAACTTATTGTGAACCAAGACCCTATATTTGGATCTATGGTATGTTTGGAATGAAAGTCAATTGTTACTTGATTTGTACTTATGGACCAGTGGTACCTCTTTATTACATGAACACTTATTGTGAATTAGATGCTTGTTAGATGTTTGACATTTATTGTTTAAAAATGGACATATATTTTTGATTAGACAAAATTTGTGATTATAAAGTCATGTTGGTCTATGATTGTTGAAGTACACTTATCACTACCTATCGAGGCAGAACATTGGTTCCCCTTATTGAGCTAGTGGAATGTTTTGCCTTTGCTACAATGGTATACTAGACTATTCCTATTGTTATGAAATGTTAGTCATCACCTATTGAGTTAGAGTAGAATTTGTCACATTTTATTGAGGCAAGGAACTAGTTGGTGCCTTATTACTTAAACCTTATGGTTTCATGCTTGAAGAAGCAGTTGGTTAAAGATTAGAGGTAACTTGTTATGGTTGGGATGTAGGAGTTCCTACCCCCTACTATTTCGAACCACTCATGGTATTAACTAAAGGTACTTATTTTGGACTATTTGTTAATGTATTTAAATCACTTTGACTTGGATTGGATGAAACTTACGTATTATCCACTATGTTTGGCATATTTTTCTATGTAGAAGTAGTAGATACTTATTTAATAGTTGGGATGTTAAACATGTCTCTAATTGAAGTGATTTATGTAAATGGATCTATACCCATATTATCTTGAATTTTTAATTCAATTAATACTCCTATTGAAGGAGCTAACTTGATGAGGGGGGTGTTTAACATGGCCATGTTATTAAAGTTGTGCACTAAGTTTAAATAGGTTTGATATGCTATTTGAATTTGTATAAAATGGTCCTCTATGAGGCCCTTTCCTATGACAATCATATTGGGGTTTGGATACGACATCGGTATGAGCTCTTGATGATTGATAGAAGTGGTTTATTCAATAGTTTGATTATAAGGTATGTTAAAAGGCACTCTAATTAGAATAGGTAAATTTTTGTGAGGGAAGTCTATTGGAAACTTGACCCCTACCTTCATAGCTCTGACTAAAACTTCATACTTATTTATAATCAAGTGATGATAAAAAAAATAAGGATCATATGTTGATGGAAACATAACATAATATGGTTATTATTGAATTTTTTTTACAACTAATGGTATGCTAGAAAGGTACTACATAGTTTGCTACTACAAAGTTTGCTCTTGGTCCTACTTCAAGTATGGAGGCATGTTATCCAGATAGTGGGTTAAGGGATCTTGGCTTTGTTCATCAGATTAAGCATTATAAGGATCCATCTCACAAACTACTCATCACCATAGGGGTCTTGAACAAATTCATATTATGTGTGATCATGTTATCATAACCTAGATTGTACATGTCTCCATTATGAGTGTAATGAGACATATCCAACTTAATGATGAACATTTCTTGAAAAAGGCCTAGAGTTATATAAAATCTTAAAGACAATGTCCAAAGGAAAAATGGTTCAAAATTGGTCTAACTTGGTCTAAGGATGGATCTATATTTCCAAAAGGGTCTATGCTAAAACTTGGTCTAAAATAGTCCAACATCAAATTTCTATCATAAAATTTATTACACAAAAGGGTCAAGTGGATGAAATAAAAATTTAAATTCCAAACCTTAGGTACAAAGTGTTTCAAACAAGTCTAAACTAGGTCTAAATAAATAAAGGTTTATAGGTCTTTTGGAAAATAAGGCACAAAAGCTAGGCTCAAAACATGTATTGCTAGGTCTTTTGGAAAACAAGGCACAAAAGGTAGGCTCAAAATAGGTATTTATAGGTCTTTTGGAAAAGGAACAAAATATAGACTTTAAACAAAATGAGGTCAAAAAAGCAAGAGAGTTAATCTAACAAATTTGAACCACTTTGACACAAATTAGGCATTCATATTTTTTAAACACAAACTTGATCAATTGGAAAAAGACATGGAAAACTAGGCATATGGAAGACATACCACTTCCCCATATTTAGGCATGAAAATAATCTTTAAATCGAGCAAAAAACTAACCCAAGTTACATAACCCAAAAGTGAAAAATCGACGTCTAGGCAAAATTTACATGAGGCATATGCATAAATCAATCAATGTTTGGATTTGAACTTGTGAAGGATAATTTAAAACTTGATTTATAAAACTAGGATTCTTAAAATAGACAAAAATATAGACATGAATGAATAACATGATGATACTAGGTATAGATCCAAAGGGCACACGTGGTTTTGGTTTAGAAATTAGAATTTGGACACAAGGCAATGAGTCTTCGAAATAGTTTGAGCAGTGTAACAATGCTATCATACTCTAAATATATGATAAATGGTTTGTTTCAAGACTCAAAGGCACAAGAATTGGAATGAAATGGGAAACATAATGATATCCTTTTTAAACAAGTGACACACATATAAACAATTTTAACAAAAGACCAAGGCAAATGTGTGATGTCAAATAGATGGCATAACACCACTTCAAACAATGAGTGATGTGTAAACAAGACTCATTTTGGATGTGGTATGATAAATAAATAGTTTCAAATCAAGACCATGTAAGTAAAAAGGACAAAATGACAAAAACAGTTAAGTGTAACATCCTAAATCTTAAAACTGACAAGGTTGCATCATATTGTCAAATTCCATCTATGTACTCACTCTTGAGAGGATTTTAAATTATTGATCTAAAAAGTAAAATCACATGAAAAGTATGTTTTTAAGCACCCTTTACTCTCAATATTTCATACTGTGACATGGAACTTTGGGCTACTCACCCTACATCAACAGTATGTCCGTGTCAAATGAGGTTGTCTAAACTATCAATTTTTGCTCATTTCTAGATGGTCCCATTATGTGACAAACACTAAGGAACAATAACATAATTTAGATCCATGTGAACTAGATTATTTGAAAACGTCTTGTACTTTGCACAACTACTACATCTATCAATTTATCAGTGTAGTGTGATGTTTGAGTTACCCTTATATTTTGAGCTTGAGTACCACTAATGGAGCTTGTTTTAACTACTCAAAACAAATGTCCTATGGGTCACCCTAAATTTATGTACCCCACCATGGAGTGGGGTTGATATGATGTTAGGAGATGAATTACTAAGTCAATGATTCCCTAGAGAACTTGTGAGGAGGTGATGAACTCCCACCCACAAGTTGGAATGCATGAAATAAAGACAAGTGGAAGGAATTTAGGGTCAATTTTGGATCACCCAAATCATACGTATTTTGGGGAGGGCCTTAGTGAATTTCCTTTTATTATTTTGGACCAAAGTGACAAAGGCAAATAATGAGCATTTTTTATCACCCAAGTTCCCTAAAGGGGATGGGGGGAGAGCATACACATGTCACTCAACTTATTAAATAAATACTTCAATAAACAAGCAATAAAAATGAAACTCTTACAAGTATATAGCTAATGTGAGATTTCATTTAATCACCAAAACAAAATTTATTATGAATTTTTATCCCCTTGGCATTTGTTGTTTGATAATTTTTAAAAGCTTCAATAACAACTTAAGAGATGAAAATAACTAAGTACTTTTTAAGCATCAAATACAATGTATGTATGATGTAACCATGTTTAAACTTTGCTTGTTTCACCTCATGGCCTATAATTTGTAAGAGGGTTTACTTGCTTAGAAGCTCAAATTCAAGTGAGAAAATAACATTTAAAAATTATCTCTCAGGTTTTCTATTTTCTATCTCAGATACCAATCATCATTGCTCCACAGAGATCGATGTTGCCACAAAAATTGACATTGATCAAGTAGATCATCGATTTTTCCTATTAAAACATAGAAAAAAAATCTTATTTTTATAGAAAAATGGTTAATACATGAGATTTAAAAACCAAAATATTTCACTGCATCCTATAATAAATGGGTTGGACAAACACTCTATAGATCATCTATGACAAAATGAAAGCAAGAAAAATCAAGTAAAACCATTGTTAGCTATGTTCCCAGCCATGTTCTATTTTTCACATAGGGATTGTGGTCGATTCTATGAATTGATGTCAATCTAGAAAATTGATGTTGATCTCTGTACCTTATGACTGAAAACCAATGTCGATCCCTACAACTTGTGATTTGTTTAAGTTAAAAAGACATAAAAAATGAAGTCAAAATTTGAAATTTGAAGATTTTTATGCATCTATTAGAAAAACTAAAAGTTTCAAATCAATCTCCTTGATTATATGGGATGCTTGGTCCATCAGGCATGCCAACATGTGTACAAGGAATACATAGAGGGGAGGTTAGTCTTATGTTAGTCTAAGAAATAAAACTCAAATAAACACACTAATATCCTAACACTTCTAGCCTAGACACTAGGGAGAGCATATGTGATAAACATGCATATGAAAACACAAATAAAACATAAAAGAAAACCTTATTTTACCTTCTTTGGAACTATAAATGGCTTGCTTGACTTTTGCATCAAGAAGTCTCTAACAATGAAGCTTATTTGGCCCCTTCTATCCTTGGGACCTTGGATTTGATTACTTGGATTAATATTTGGGCATGGTAACATTACTTGTATGAGGCTTATGGAGTAAATCTTACATAATAACTCTATAATATTCGAGCTTAAAAATTAAGGGGTATGGCCTTGTATTTATAGCCTCAAGAATGAACTCTCACCCAAGGTGAGTTAAGGTTGAGTTTAAACATGGAATGGGTTCAAACTAACCTAAGTGAGTTGAGACTAACTCCAGTTGAGTTAATATTTGTCATGTAATTATGATTTTTAATTACTAGGCATGGTTTTCAAATTAAATATTTTGGGATATTTTGGAAGAACTTGACAACTCATAAAGGCAATGATGAAAATGCTTGATATTTTGATTTTTTAGAATTTTCATTTTTAGATATTCATTAATTGTAAATATATAATTAAACTAAGAATTTAATATTGTTTAATTAGATGATTAATTTTGATTAGAATTTTATCTCTTTCAAGATTTGATCAAGTACCCTGCTTAATGGAGATGCAGGCTAAATTGATATTTGTTATGTCATAAAGGGATGAATCTATGAGAGGTTATTGTTGCATATGGGATAGTACCCAAATAGGTATGCCTCAACATGATTATGAGAATTGATGAATGATGCACAAATAAATTTGGGACATTTAGTGATTCCTAGGCTTAATTTGTAATGGTTGGTAGGAATTAATCTGAAGTTCGATTGGAAGCCAATTGTGGCTAGAATTAGGTGTCTAAAATAACTACCTATTACTAGACCCATCAAAACACTTGGTTACAACCTAATTTATTTATTAAATCATGCAATAACGACCATTCCATTACATCTATAGTTTCATTATAGTCTTGTCATATTTATATAATGGTTCTAAAACAACCTTATACATTTTATTTATTTATATAATTATATGTGTAAACACCCATTTTTAGGTCAACCCAAAACAAGATGCTAGGATTTCAATTTGGGTTCACATATATTTTTTAATTATAAGAAGTTGATGTCAATTTATTTTTTCAATGATAGATCAAAGAGAGACCTAATTATTCATGATTCTAGAGTTAATACAATATTAACTTAACAAAGAGTTATTAAAAAAAAAAAAAAAAAATTGCTTACATATATAGAAACCTCATAAATATAACATTAGGGATGTAGTATTAAGTATATGTATACATTGCCGACATAACTAAGGTTAATTTTTTTTTAAAGAAGTCATTAAGGTGTTTACCCCTATATAATATAATGGTTGATACATTTAGCTTTGAGAGCAACATATAAAACTACATATTACTACATCCCCATTCTATTTTTATGAAGTTTCTATATATGTAAGTAATATTATTTTATTGTCATTTTTTAATAACTCTTTGCAATATTAAAATTATAATAACTCTCAAGTCACAAAGAACTAGAACTTTCTCTCCAAATTCATTGGTCCAAAACTTGATAACTACATCTCTTTTGCCATGTTCATTTACCATGTAATGTACATCCTTGGATTGAACTTTGTCAAAATTCCAACTAGGGGATGATTAAATTATTTACTCAAAATTATTTTCAATGGTTTTTTATAGAGAATAATAAGGGAAAAGAGGCCCCTTTGTGTTACAATTTTTTTTAACTATAAGATCAACCCAAAAAAGAATAAAAAGTCTCCACAAGAATATAAGGAGATAGGCATAAGCCCCAAAAGCCAAGCAACTAGAAAGCCAACTAGCCAGTAACAAGAGAGAAGACCATAAGCCTAACAACTTCATAAAGAAAAACACTAAACCATAAAATAAATATCATCCTAGAGAATTCCAAGAGTGTATGATGGAAACATCACCATGGACCAAATTAGAGAAGGCAAAAAAACACCACCACCAAAATTCAAGGTCACAAAAAACTAGAACGTCTCGAAATTATGCAATCAAACCAAGAAGCTAAAATAAGTAGGAAGACCTAAGGCTACAATAAATTCTCTGAAGGCCATGCCACTAATGCCTTCAATGGTAGTTTTAACAAATAATAAGATGAAATCAGGTCATGTCTTTGCTAATTAATTCTCTATATTATTCCTAAGGAGGGTTACCTTCATAATGCCAATCTTCATTAGGTGAAAAGTGAAGAGATTTGAAGTTAGCCAGGAAATCCACTAGAGAATTAGTCTCTTGATAGTTGTGGGAGAAATAAATATCCATAAAAAATGGAATGACACATAAGATATGTTGAATGATTGAATTGAGATGTCATTGATCAAATATTGTTGATTTGACAACATTGATAATCAAGAGAGAATCACCTTTCATAAGTAATTTCCTAAAATTGGGCTCAATAGAGGTTCTCAAACCTCTTAGAAGATTAGTGCCTTAACTAAATTATTTGAAGACCATGGCATATTAAAGGCATAATATTAAATAACTTGACCCAAATTATCTCTGAATATTCCTCCACCTCTAAAATACATGGATTACTTTGGGATGCCCTATCGAATTAAGATTGACATAATTATTACTCAAGGGCTTCCAAGAGGCCATTAGCCTTATTTTATTTGAGGAGGGAGATAAAAGTTTTTTTTCAATAGATTACATTTTAAAAGAATACAACATTCATCCCCTATGATTTTATTTTTTGGAGCTAGAACTTTAGCCTTAAAAACCTCTTGAAGGAGTGCCTCAATTTTAATAGTGATAATTTCTTCAAAGAGGGATAGGTTCTCAAAGAATCTATTATTTATTTCTTTCCATAATCTCCAAATGATCAAAGATGGGGCCATGACCTAAATACTAATAATTTGATTCCCACCCTCTTATATCTAGTCAATCAAAAGTTCTTGAATAGAACTTGCTATTACCCAAATTATGTTCATTTATTAAATAAGAAAAACCAAATTCTCCAAGAAAAATTTCAATGAAGGAGGACGTGGTCTGGGTTTTCATAATTATTCTTACAAAATATGCATCAAGAGGGCCCCTAAAAACCAATCCTATGAAGTTTGTCCCAAAAAATAGATTTTTTATTCATGATAAACCACATATTTACATTGGCTTTATGAAGTCCTTGAGGGACCCATTAATTTTTCAAAATGTAATAATCATGTATTAGTAGGAGAGATTAACTTATTATAACCTTGTTTCACTGAGAAATTTCCAAATGGATCGCCATTCCATTTTAAGATATCAATCTCCCTAGAGCTACTGATATGATGAGGGTTTATGAATAATTAGAAATTAATTAGATGATTAGAGGAATGGTTGGCTATAAAAAGACTTGGATTTTTCTAAATTCTTTGAGGTCCCCATGCATATTGAATTTCAACCAAAGAATTAAAAACTATAGGTCCATTTAGGTTTGAAAACTAGTCTTCTAAAATGCTAAAGGAAGGCTGATTACAGAGAAAACCCAAACTAGATCAAACATCCTTCCTAAAGTTAAAAATTCTATCATTTTTAACATCATAATAGAGGTTGTTAAAGATAACGTATCTAAATTTCGCAATGGAGTTCTAGATATGAAAACCATACATAAAACCTTAGTATTAAAAATACAATCAAGATCATCAACATTATCAAGATAATTTGTTTGGAACAAGATGTTTCAAGTGTTGTCTTTGTCTTAATAGATTCTAGAAGTTTTGCTCCTAGAGCTTTAATCATCTTTAATTTTTTTTTAATGCTTGTTGACCAATTTTGACCCCCAAGGTCAAAAGGTTAACCCCTATAGGTGAAAAATTGAGTGTCATGTCTTGATAACCTAGTTCAAAGTATTTTCATACCTTATATGGTCTCTAAAAAGTCTTTCTAAAACCTTGTTAGCATTGTTTAAGGTTAATTTGATAAAATTTAGGTAACTCTTTGTCTTTGTTTTAGACTAATCTAGACATGCCATGGAGTGATGAAAATTCATCAAGTGGTGTCATAGGTCCTTAGGTGTCTCTTCAATTCATTTTATGCCTCAACCAACTTGTATAAACATTTCATGTTGATTTGGAAAGTTTAAGGTTATTTTATGGACTTCAAGCTAATGTTTTATGAGGAAAAAGGTGATTTTTGGCTAATTCTAATGTAAGAAAAATCTCCCCAAGAGAATAATCCATACAAGCACAATTTTCAAGGTCCTTAAAGTAGATCCATAGCTACCATATATGTCAACAAGTTAGAAATGGTTAGAATCTTGATTTTCAATGCTTAGAAGGGAGTTTTGGGCACTTGTATAGTCTTAGGAGATCAGTTTACAAGTAAAAATAGTTTTAGAGAGTCTCTCAGGCTTCTATAGGTTAGTTTTAATCTTATCACTAAATTTTAGGTTATAAAAGTGAAAAAAAATCTCTCTCCTCCATCACTCTCATCACAAGCTCATGAGGGCCATTTTTAATTGAATGGTATAGGCCATACAGGTGGAGTTGAAGTCTAATATTTTGAATAGAGTTGGGCACCCCTATGGAATCTTAATTAGTGGAATTGGTTTTTTGATTGAGATCCTTTACTTTATGAACAATCACTAAGGAACTAGGGTGTTTTTTTGAGTTACAAAACTATGATAGGGTCAGTTTTGGGTCTCTCAAGTGAAAAAATGAACTTGTTGAAGCATGAAATTAGTTTTTAATGATCCTTAGTAGTCTAAAAATCACTCTCATAACATTATCTAACACTTACTTAGCATGTGTGGCCCCAATTTGGTAAGAAATCTCTATTGTACATAGTCTAAAAATTTGACTGTCATGGTATATATTTTCTCCAACATTTGTTATGTTTGAAGGGCTGAAATGAGGCCTCTCATCATATTGTAATTCTCCTCAATTTAGGTACAAGTTCATAAAGGGCTCTATTCACCTCAATACCGCCTTCTTCAAGCAACAAGTAGTGGTCTAGTTTCTTTTATACTATGTGTAACTCCAAGAAAAAAAGTGGATTGAGATGTGATAGGATGTTTCATACCTCAACAAACTCATTTCAATATTAATAACATAAAAATTTCTTGGCAAAACACTCAAACTATATCTCATACCTAAACTAGGGTTTTTGATCATTTCATGGTTGACCTATCCATACAGGGTCTCATGAGATGAATATTGGCATAGAAGTTTGTATTGACATGGGAAAATTGAATCACACACTTCCAAAAAGTTTCACATGTTTGAGAGTGATTGTAGGCCAAAACTTAGTTTCTAGGCAAGGAGGCCTAATTAAGGAGAGAAAATGGGATAAAAAGATACACCCGCTCAAAGTCAGGACCTAGAATTTGGCATGGACCTGTAAAGCCATATGGGGCCCTCAAGAATGTGCTCATTTTCCAAATATCCTCCATATATTCTTCTACACAAGGAAGTTTACAAGTTTTTAGGGATATAAGGAATGAGTCTAAATGATAGCTTTTGGTGAAAAATGAGTCCTTGGGGGTGGTTTAAAACCTCTAAATGAGTTGTTATAGGTTTGATATGATGTGAAGATGCCTTTCATGGAGATAAAATGCATTGGAAAAGATGAACTCAAGTTTTGAAACTTGTAAGCAAGATTGGCCTAGTGAGATGAAGGGCTTTCAAGACACCTAAGGAGATGGATGATGATTGCCATTGAGATGTCAGCTAGAGAACCTTCATAGATCAGATGAAAGATATCAAGAGAAGAGAAAGAGATCAGTTCAACATGACATAACGATTAATAAAGCCACTTGTCATTCCACAAACCAAGGCAAAGGGAAATTTTGAAGAGCAAATGCAAGGTGTCAAGCCAAGTTTCAAACTTCCACACCACTTATAGGAGGAGTATCTTTAGGAGAGTACACTTGTTTTCTAATACCTATTGAGATAGTTTCATAATTATCATCTTGATTGTAACTCTCTTTGACACTTGTCTATCTCTCTCTTGTATGCCCTTCTCCCTTATCCTCTCTCTTTCTATATATATTGAGCCTTGATAGGCTAAGTTTGTATCCTCAACCTGGGTATGGTGAATCCCTTCTCATTTTTATCCTTTGATCAATATTAAAATGCCATTCAACCTATTTCATTGACTATTTTTAATATGTATGCTTTATTAGTTGATCTTGCTAAGTGATAGTCTTGCTTCCTTGGCATGTTTATCCTTTCTTGCATTAATATTCAACTTAGAATCCTTTTTGTAGGTCTTGTGAAGTGTCTAAGTGAGGTGTAATGGTTTAGTGAATTATATTTTCAATAGTGTCATGTTATGACCTCTTGACTAGTCCTCCTAACTCAAGCATTCTTCAAAACCTTCATGAGAATTATTGATGTAGAGAGGCAGATTTGGATAAGACTTTGTTGCAGGTTAGTCTCTTATTTTAAGTGTATTTATAGTTGGTTGGTAGTAGTCAAATCATATTTGGTGTATCATTAGAATAAGTTTATATTACTTTTCCTAATAGGTGGTAGATTAGTGTTTGATCCTAGGTGATTCATCAAGGGGAGCTAGCCCTTCAATCTAGATATTTATCTCTCTAATAGTTCACCGATAAAATTGAGGTGTTTTAATGTTACACCAAATTAAAGGAGGCTAGAGTAGCCCTCCTTAAGGTGAAAATTTGGTTGATAACAATTTTGACATGCCTGATGGGACTAAGGTCCAAAGTAGTGGAAGACTTTTTGGTGTTGTTCTTTTACTTATCAGAGTTTAGAGGCATTAAAAACATCAATGGCGACTCTGTACATAATCAGTTGGTTCTAGCTACCCAGTAACTTGTTCAAAGTAAGTTGTGTTTTTATTTCATTATCTTGATGAGGTTGTTCTGGCTGAGTTTAAAGTAGAGTTCAATTTCATGCAAGTTGGTGAAGCTCCTCAATTTTATAACACTCCCTACTAGCCTCAATATAATCCTGACTAGTCTTATAACAAACCTTATGAGCAACATGATGGTTGATATCAGTCCTATAGTACTCTTTACTAGCCTCCTTAATATCCTAAATATATACCTCAACAACCTTATGAATCTTATCATCCTTATTACTACCAAAAACATCATTCTTACCCCCATTGTGATCCATATCACTCTTATGATCAACCCACATCATCCCCATATGGATATGAAAAACCTTGTCTTCAACCATGCTATCCTTCTTCTCCACCTCCACTAGCTTCCCAAGATTTTCAAGATGGAATGGATGAAATGGAGAGTAAAGAACTAGAATTATTAAGAAAAGGTTTATTCAAATTTTTAATACAAAGAAGTAACTGGGTGGTTTTAAATTGTATCTAATGATCCATTAGAGAAGAATGACTTATGTGATTTTATATTGGAGAGGATGGTGATTTGGGAAAGTAAATAAAGTGAGTTTGATCAAGAGTTTCAAGAGCCCCTTTTTTTCCTTATCAACCTTCCTATGCTCCATATCCTCAAGAAGATCCTCCAAAATAGCCAATCCAATATCCAAGAGAACCTACTAGTGTCAAATTCCCAACTTGGAACCAAGTAGTAAAGTCTGTTAGGTTGTGGAGCTAAAAGCTTCACCAGGATGCAAACAGGGGAAGTTAAGGAGGATCCAGAGTTGCGAGAGTTGCAGATTTAGTTACAGGAAAAAATGGCATTAGTCTGATCAATCGACATCAGTCAGATAGCAAAGAGGAAGCAACCGACGTCGGTCACCAGTCGGCCGACATCGGTCATGTAGGAGCCGATGTCGGCAGCCTGTGCGAGAACAGGCAGTTCACACGTTGATCCCGAGGAGTCTATTTTAAGACTGTCAGTTTGCATGTTGAAGGCTAATCTTAGTCTTGAGTTACGAGTCTAATTATTTTAATTAGGTTAGTCTAATTATTGTAAGCATGAGATCTATATATGGACTCATGGGCTGTATTGTTAGTGTGTGCTAGAAAGCCATTGGGCTTGTGGAGAGAGCTAGTGTAGTTCTTCCTAGCTACCAAATAGGAGTACTGAGAGTGTATGATCAGAGAGAGTTGCAGGTGTGCAAGTTCTTGGAGAGGATCCACCGGGGTACTGGTTGAAGAATCATAAGGACTTGGTGAGGCAAGGACAAGGGTTCTTCAGGTGTGTAGAAAGACATCTACATGGTGAGTATGATCTAGTTATTTGCAGGTAGCAGCAGAGAGCAGGGGATCTACTTTAAGTACAGATGTGTACTTGGTGAACTAGCAGCGTGTTACTGACTGGTTAGAGAGGTGAACATCAATTCTGTATTGGAATTGATTGTTGTGACCAAGAGAGAGAGGGAAGAGGATCTTGAGGAGTGACGAACCTTTGAGGTGGAAGAAGAAGTGACATCTTCTTTATTGTATATTCTTCTGAGTGATTATTAATACAATTGTGTATTGTCTCTCAATTCTTGTTGTTTCATATTTCTAGTTACTTTATATTTCTGGTTAAATTCCGTGTTTAGTTGCTAATACGAGAAGTAGTCATATGTGCTCTAATTGTGGTGGAGCAAAGATCCTGACAAGTGGTATCAGAGCATGTTTGTTGTTCTAGGTACCAACAAGTGGTATCAGAGCCTTGGTTGTAGGTTCAAGAGCTGATACCAACAATTGGTATCAGAGCTTTTGGTTGGGTTGACTAATAGGTGGTTTCAGATCTGGTAGTGTTTTTGATTATAGGTCACTCACAGGGGTCTCAAATTGAGTGGGAGTATAGCAACGGCAGAAGATAGTAAGCTACGAATGGAGAAACTAAATAGCACGAATGGTTTGATTGATGGAAAGAAGGAGCAGGTTAAAAGAGATCGTTGGTCGGTAGCAGATCAGCTGGTGGAAGTATATGTTGCAGGTAATATTAAACAGGATGTTCTGGATAAAGTGGAATCTTTGTTTACAGATTCTTTTGCCTCTTTCCATGCAGCCCGAAATAGAGCATCTTTTCATGGGTATGTCTTTGGAGACTTTGGAGAGATTTATTTAGGGATTGGAGAACCTTATCAGATTATAGACAAAGGGGAAGTGAAGCTGAAATTGCAGGCGGATTACTCACAGTGGTTGGAGGAAGTCATGCAGGTACCAGTCTTGGAGATGAATCTAATTTCTTCAAGAAATTTGGGTGATGAGAGATGCACTTTGACTCTCACAGTGGATACACTTGAATTAGATGATGGTAAGAAAGTAGGTATCCTTTATCTATCTACTTATATTGTTGATTCACCTTCTGTTGCAGAGATGTGGCTTCATAGGCTTGGCCACATATGTAGGAGGAGAATGCAGGTTTTGAAGCGGAGGTTAGATGTCTTTGACAAGCTAGAGAACTAGAAAGCCTTGGTGTTCATGGAGGAGATGACAGACAAAGATCAGGTGAGGAGACTGAATCATTCTAAGCAGAGCAGGGTTGATTTGATTAGGATTTTGATCCATGGAGAGCTCACGGGTAAAAAGTTGTCACTCACAGACAAACACAGGTACCGGCATCGGTCAGACAGTAACTGATGTCGACAACAGGAAGACCGACGTCGGTCATGAAGGAACCGACATCAGTAGGAGGGACACTGGTGTCAGCCAGGGAAATGACGTCGGCAATCAGGTTCAGTACAGGGAGCTGACATCGGTCGGAAATAGACTGGGAGATGACCAAGATTGGTCACTAGAACGGATAGTGGGCGAACAGTAAGTCTCAAATGCTCATGTCGAGGTCATGATTGGTAAGTGAACCTCATATTCATTGTTCACCTTCTTTATATTGCTTACTGATGGTCATGAACCAGGAAGATGGAAGAAGCAGTGCAGGTAGAATCCAGAAACAGTGGGAGCTTGGCATGGATGAGGAGTGAGTCCTTGGAGAAGAACCAAACAGGTATTTGTTGGTAGATTTGTCAGCTGGAAGTAAGCACTGAGAGATGGAATGGATTCCCATTTTAAAGAAGAGAGTGGATGGATACAAGAGACAGAAGGCTATGGCATATAGTCTTGAGGAAGCTGCAGGACAGTGGTACAGGGTTTGACAGGTGGATGACTAAGCATGGCTTCAGTCAATGTCAGTGTAACTATTGTGGTTTTATCTTACCAAGTGGATGATGAGTCACAACATTATCCAGTTACTGTATGTGGGTTATTTGCTAGCAGGTTTGTACATATAGGGGATTTGCTGAGCTAAAGGTAAGGTTAGTTCAGAGGCGTCTCATGAAGAATTTGGAGCAGCGAAATTCTTTGGCATAAGAGACATGGAGATTTTATCTCCAGTGGGAGCTGATGTGAAGACGGTGTTGGCAAAGTTCATGATGAAGGATGCAGAATCGAAAAGCACACCAAGGGCTGGACAGTTCAAGCTTAGCTTGAAACAGGGTTTGAAATCACATGAGGTCTAGTGTAGACCTAAGCGTTTTCCCAATCAATGGGGGTTGTTAGAAAGTATGGAGCCAATTCGGGGAAGGAGTACTGGAGGGCAGTTCAGTGGGACTAGCAGCAGGGTTTCTTGTTATGCAGGGTCAAGTTCTTCACTACATGGGTATGTAGGTTCAGATGCGGCAGGTTACTTGAATGACAGGTGTAGCATCACAGGTTTTGTGGTGGTCGGTCTTCAGGGTTGATCTTGAAGAGGAATACAAGCCAGGGAATAATTTAGACGGTGTACAGGTACAAGTACAGGTGCAGTTTTTTATCTCCAAGTGGGAGATTGTTAGGTTTTGGAGCTAAAAACTTCACCAGGATGCAAACAGGGGAAGTTAAGGAGGATCCAGAGTTGCGGGAGTTGCAGATTTAGTTGTAGGAAAAAATGGCATCGATCTGATCAACCGACGTCGGTCAGATAGCAAAGAGGAAGCAACCGATGTTGGTCACCAGTCGGCCGACATCGGTCATGTAGGAGCCGACGTCGGCAGCTTGTGCGAGAATAGGTAGTTCGCACGTTGATCTCGAGGAGTCTATTTTAAGACTGTCAGTTTGCATGTTGAAGGCTAATCTTAGTCTTGAGTTGCGAGTCTAATTATTGTAATTAGGTTAGTCTAATTATTGTAAGCATGAGATCTATATATGGACTCATGGGTTGTATTGTTAGTGTGTGCTAGAAAGCCATTGGGCTTGTGGAGAGAGCTAGTGTAGTTCTTCCTAGCTACCAAATAGGAGTACTTAGAGTGTATGATCAGAGAGAGTTGCAGGTGTGCAAGTTCTTGGAGAGGATCCACCGGGGTACTGGTTGAAGAATCATAAGGACTTGGTGAGGCAAGGACAAGGGTTCTTCAGGTGTGTAGAAAGACATTTACATGGTGAGTATGATCTAGTTATTTGCAGGTAGCAGCAGAGAGCAAGGGATCTACTTTAAGTACAGATGTGTACTTGGTGAACTAGCAGTGTGTTACTGACTGGTTGGAGAGGTGAACATCAATTCTGTATTGGAATTTATTGTTGTGACCAAGAGAGAGAGGGAAGAGGATCTTGAGGAGTGACGAACCTTTGAGGTGGAAGAAGAAGTGACATCTTCTTTATTGTATATTCTTCTGAGTGATTATTAATACAATTATGTATTGTCTCTCAATTCCTATGTTGTTTCATATTTCTAGTTACTTTATATTTCTGGTTAAATTCCGTGTTTAGTTGCTAATATGAGAAGTAGTCATATGTGCTCTAATTGTGGTGGAGCAAAGATCCTGACAAGTGGTATCAGAGCATGTTTGTTATTCCAGGTACCAACAAGTGGTATCAGAGCCTTGGTTGTAGGTTCAAGAGCTGATACCAATAATTGGTATCAGAGATTTTGGTTGGGTTGACTAACAGGTGGTTTCAGATCTGGTAGTGTTTTTGATTACAGGTCACTCACAGGGGTCTCAAATTGAGTGGGAGTATAGCAACGGCAGAAGATAGTAAGCTACGAATGGAGAAACTGAATAGCACGAATGGTCTGATTGATGGAAAGAAGGAGCAGGTTAAAAGAGATCGTTGGTCGGTAGCAGATCAGCTGGTGGAAGCATATGTTGCAGGTAATATTGCACAGGATGTTCTGGATAAAGTGGAATCTTTGTTTACAGATTCTTTTGCCTCTTTCCATGCAGCCCGAAATAGAGCATCTTTTCATGGGTATGTCTTTGGAGACTTTGGAGAGATTTATTTAGGGGTTGGAGAGCCTTATCAGATTATAGACAAAGGGGAAGTGAAGCTGAAATTGCAGGCGGATTACTCACAGTGGTTGGAGGAAGTCATGCAGGTACCAGTCTTGGAGATGAGTCTAATTTCTTCAATAAATTTGGGTGATGAGAGATGCACTTTAACTCTCACAGCGGATACACTTGAATTAGATGATGGTAAGAAAGTAGGTATCCTTTATCTATCTACTTATATTAGAGAAGAATGACTTATATTAGAGAAGAAGGTGGTTTTAAATTGTATCTAATGATCCATTAGAGAAGAATGACTTATGTGATTTTATATTGGAGAGGATGGTGATTTGGGAAAGCAAATAAAGTGAGTTTGATCAAGAGTTTCAAGAGCCCCTTTTTTTCCTTATCAACCTTCCTATGCTCCATATCCTCAAGAAGATCCTCCAAAATAGCCAATCCAATATCCAAGAGAACCTACTAGTGTCAAATTCCCAACTTGGAACCAAGTAGTAAAGTCTTGGGAGAAGTAAGAGGAAGAGAGCCAAGTTCAAGATATTGAAGTCAAAGAAAATCTTGAGCCTATTCATACCCCATTTCCCTCTCATCAAGAATCCAAATCTAATCAATATTTGAGGTCTATCCAAGAAAATTTTCAAAATAAGGAGGTCCTAATTGAGATCTTGAAAATTAATTTATAGCTATGAATGAACTTCAAGAAGACTAAAATAAGAGTGAAGTGCTTATTAAATAGAACAAAGTCTCCATTGTCCAACTCAAGTTGATTTCCCTCTAAGAGTTCCTAAAAGAGTCTTCCATATTTAAGGCCCCAAATTGAAATAATACTCCCTCCATTCCTAAACCCATTCATGATCCATCTACCATAATTCATACTTCCTCTCTAAATCATGAAACTATTCATCACATTCACACCATCTCCCTTCTTGAGAAAGAACTTGTACTATGATAGATGAATGAAGAAGAAGTTGCAGCTACAAGTGAGGCCCAAATAGAGTGTGATGAATATTCTTCAAGTTAATTTAATGAGTATATATTAATTGGTAATCCACTTGGGGAAGAGAAATGAAAATCAGTTTTCAAACAGGAGGTTATAGAAAATGGTCTGATGGTATGCTTTAAGAAGGAGATCCAATTTCATCTAAATTTATTGAGGTTACAATTGATATTGAGGTTGAAGGATTTCTAAGAAATAAATTTGAGGTTATGAATGATATTTACATAGTTCATAATGAACAACAAGATGAACTTGAAAAATCTACCTTGCAATCACATCATGCCTGCATAGAAGGATTTGAAACTCTTATCAGTCCTATAGACCTTGAGGAGAAATATGAAGATGCTCTTCTAGTTGGTTTTGTTCATGTTGATCAAAGAGAAGAGGATAAAGATGATTGGAAATAGTATATTTAACTTCTTCAAGAGATTGAATGCATTTGCAAAGGTATGTTACCTACTAAAGATCATGCTCATAGGAGATTGAAAAATATGTGCCCATTGAGGACAATCCTGCAACTTGGTGTGAGTATGCAAAACTCCTTGAAGTGCTTGATGAGCTTGAAGGTTGGTAATAAGTATGATGCACTCAAGATGTCATTGAGACCCAAGAAGCATGCCTAGATAGAACATCATTATTTGAGGTTGCATATAAGGAGCATCTTGAGAAGGATATTGAAGCACAAGATGAGTATGTGTTCATAGGTGATTGGTTTGCAACTATCACTTCACTTGAGAACATGATAAGAGGATTGGAAAACAAGGAAAGGATGAAGAAAACAAGACCAAATATCAATAGGCAACTTGCTTCAATCTATTCTTCATCTTATGGAGTAAAAGATATCATAAACTTGCCCTTTGACCCAAGATTAAGAAGAAGAATTCAAGTCAATTGTATATAGTTAGTTTCTTTCCTATTAATTATGTTCCCTAAGTGCTTTGCTATCACATGTCTGTGTTTTGTTGCTTTGATTTGTGTGTGTTGGAGGTCAAATAAATTTGTTTCATCATGGTCAAGGTTTGGTCAAGTTTGAATACGAGTGAAAATGACTCCATTGCCCAATGGAAAGACAAGCCTACTAGTCTATTTAGCATAGTAGGCATGTTACCCTCATGAATTGCCAATTTATTGACCCCAAAGGTCAAAAGTTCAACCCCTATATGTGAAAACTTGAGTGTAATGTCTGGATAACCTAGTTCAAAATCTTTTCATGCCTTATATGGTCTTTATAAAACCTTATTAACATTGTTTAAGGTTAATTTGATAAAATTAAGGTAACTCTTTGCCTTTATTTTAGACTAGTCTAGACATGTCATGGAGTGATGAAAATTGGTCAAGTGGTCTCATAGATACTTAGGTGTCTCTTCAAGTCATTTTATGCCTTAACCAACTTGTATAGACATTTCATGTTGATTTGGAAAATTTAAGGTTCTTTTGTGGACTTTGAGGTAATATTTTATGAGGAAAAAGGTGTTTTTGTCTAATTCTAACATATGACAAAGCTCCCCAAGAGAATAATACATATAATCACTCTTTATAAGGTCCTTGGAGTAGTTACATAATTTCCATATATGTCAACAAGTTAGAAACAATCAAAATCTTGATTTTAAATTCTTAGAAGGGAATTTTGGGTACTTGTAAAACCTTAGGAGATCAATTTATAGGTGAAAATAGTTTGAGTCTCTTGGGATTCCATAGGCAAGTTTCAATCTTGGGATCAAGTTTTAGGTCCTAAAAGTGAAAAAAACTCTCTCTTTCCTCCATCGATCTCTTCAAAAACTCATGAGGGATATTTTTAAGTGAATGATATAGGTTGTACAAGTGGATTTGGAGTCTAATATTTTGATCAGAGTTGGGGCCTCCTATGGACTCTCAATTAGTGGCATTGGTTATTTGATTGAGCTCCTTAGCTTTATGAACAATCGCTAAGGATTTAGGGTGATTTTTTGAGGTGAAAAACCATGATAGGGTTAATTTTGGGCCTATTAGGTGAAAAATTAACTTGTTGAAACATGGAAATAGTTTTTAATGATTTTTAGAAGTTTTCAAGTAACTCTGATAACATTTCCCAACACTTAGTATGTGTGGCCTCAATTTGGCAAGAAATCTCCATTATACATAGGGTGAAAATTTGACTGTCATGGTCTCTATTTGATCCAAGTTTTTTGATGTTTGAATGGGTGAAATGAGTTCTCTCATCATATTGTCATTTTGCTCAATGTAGGTACAAATTCATAAAGGGCTCTACTATTCACTTTAATACCACTTTATTCAAGCAATAAGTAGTGGTTTGATTTGTTTTGGACTATGTGTAGCTACAAGAAAAAAAGTGGATTGAGATATGATAAGATGTTTTAGACCTCAAAAAACTCATTCCAATCTTTAGAACCTAAAAATTTCTTGGTAAAACACTCAAATTGTCTCTTATGCATGTCAAATGCCTAAACTAGGGTTTTTGACCATTTCATGGTTAACCTATCTATATAGGGTCTCAAGAGTTGAAAATTGGAATGGAGGTTGGTATTGGAATGGAGAAATTTAATCACACACTTCCCCAAATTTTCACACAAGTGGGAGTGATTTTATGCCAAAACTTAGTTTCTAGGCAAGGAGGCCTAATTGAGGAGAGAGAATGGGCTAAAAAATACACTTCCATTTAGAGTTAGGACCTAAAATTTGGCATGGAGATATAAATAAATATTGGGTCATAAAATATTTTATTATTTTACCAAGATAATTCATACATTTTTCTACACAAGGAGGTTTACATGTTTTCAAGGCTTCAAGGAATGGGTCTAAATGAGAGCTTTTGGTGCAAAACAAGTTCTTGGAGGTAGTTTGAGACATACAAATAAGTTTTTATAGGTCTGATATAATGTGCATATGCTTTACATGGAGATATAATTCATTAGATTATATGAACTCAAGTTTTGACACTTGTAAGCAAGATTAACATAGTCAGATGAAGGGGTTTTAGGACACCTAAGGAGATGGATGATGATTTACACTGAGATGTTAGTTGGAGAACATTAATAGATCATATGAAAGTTATCAAGATAAAATAAAGAGATTAGTTCAACATGACCTAACCATCAATGAATCCCATTATCATTCCACAAGCCAAGGTAAAGGGTAGTTTCGAAGAGTAAATGTAAGGTGTCAATCTAAGTTTTAAACTTCCATGCCACTTGTAGGAGGAGAGCATATTTAGGAGAGGACACTTATATTCTAAGACCTATTGAGATAGTTTAATAACTCCTCTCTTGATTATAACTCTTTGATCTATAAACACCACTGATAAACTCAAAGTGAAATTTTAAAAGTATGGATTCTAAATATCTCAACTTATAAGATGTTGGAATGATTAAAAACTGATGAAAATCTGATCTAAATCAAGTTTCAAAATTGAAATAAAGGTGAATTGATAGATCACATTAATTATCCATTGAAACCATCAAAATTTACCAAATTCTTGATTTTATCCAATTTCCCATAAATGACCAAATGATTAATTTTTGCATTTTGATTAAAATCTGAATTATAATCTACAAATTAATGAAATGCAAAAAATGAATTCAAAGATCAAAACACATAAATTGTTTACGGGGTTCATAATTCCTACATCCTCGAGTTCTTATCAAACTGATCCATTAATGTTGCTAAATTTTAAAGCCAAAATAATACTTACAATCAAAAAAATATATCTACTCTCTGTAAAAATAGTGTTTCAGACCTTCGAAAGACATTGGCTGACTCAGCATGTCCTTCACCTTCCTGAATCACACGCAGAGGCTTCTCCAAATTGAAATTGGTAAATTATATAGCTCAAAATGGCATCACCAAATCTCCAAAATGGGCAAATTAATATACTACATAGAGTGTATCGGAATTATAAACAACTTTTTAGTTTACTCTGAGCTCTGGTTCGGCCTCTAAGGGCTCCAAAATGACCAAATACAACAAACTGGTCTATATTTTCCAATACACAGTCGGCCAGAAGCTTACCTTTAAATAGAAGTTCACTCTTTTAAAAACACTTAGAAATATATAGCCTAAGTATTCAAGGCCTATCTCTTTTTCATGGGAGGTCGGTGGTTCAAGTCTTTAGCCTTCTATTTAGGTGCTTTAGTCTTATCTTTATCCCACATTTGTTGGGGAAGAACGAATTTCATACTAAAAATAGGTATGCAGCCTCCTTGGTATATGCCAACATTCCATTTTATAGGAGACTTAGGTGATAAACTTAGTATATATGCTAATCCTTGTCTACTTCTCATGGCATAGGACGTGGTCTCATCTCTAATCTCGAGGCATGTGGCAAGGCCAGACATGGTATGCTCTCATGGTTTCCAATGCATGGTATGCAATCTTGAGGTCTATGGCGTGGCTTTGAATTAGAAATGCATTGGATGGCATGGAAAGTTTATTCTCCTTTTTACTACCATGTGTCACCCCCTTTATTGGTCCACTTGGTGTGTCCACATTGTGCCACATCATTTTGCGACACCACATTTTCCCTGTCGAACTAGAACTTTAGAGACCTATAACTTTTGCATACGGTGTCTGTTTTGTAAACCATGAAAAGTGTCAAAAAGATATCGATGAGCTCTATGCTGTAAAATTGGTTTCATCATGATTTATAAACTTTTTTTGAAATGAACTCTGGATCACACCTCCCTACAAAAGAGGCTTTTGGTCTCTAAAAGTTGACTATCTCCTGAAATCTTATAATTGGTCTATTGCATCACATCACACAGAACCCAATCATAGAAAAGATAAATATTGGAAAAATAAATGATTCGCAACTCAACTAAAAAAATGCCTAATCCAAAAGGCATGAGTAAGTGAATCTACAATTTCCAAAGAGATTACAACATATCAAATTGCCTGCCCAAATGTCACATCCTGTAAAGCGGTGAATTGCCAAAAACTAAAACAACTCCCAATCTAAATGCAAGACAAGTTTATAATACTGTCAACATATAATTAATGTTTTAGGCATGTTGAAATGCATTTCCCTAAATGGGACTTACAATACTAAGTAAAATACAAACAACCAAGAGTGTATGTTGCCTATCATCTAAACATGCCCATAGGGTCTTATAATGCATCTATACATCCATGTGCCAAAATAGATACATCCAAAATAGTAGTCTAACTATCAAATGCTGTAAATAAATAACTCACAACATCACTCTGATATATCCCCAACTATTTCAAATGAGTTAATGTCTTATCCATTATTAGACTACCCATACAGTATATTCTGGAGATCAAAAACTTAGAGTTATCAAAAAGTGAGAATTGAAAAACTTCATATGGTAAACCTATCTTGAAGTGTTCCCATAAACTCTAATCTACATCTATCAAAGCTTGTTCATTCCCTTAGGTGAATTCTTAACCATGCTTTGCAAAAATAATGTAGTGATAATCCACTTAACCAATTCTTTCTTCCTAGTGAAATTAATTGTCTCTGTGGATTCATTATCAATTGCATACTTTATCAATTTGGGCTTTGCCATATGTAATTGAAAAAATTATTGACTTAACCTCTTAAATGGATTTTCACTTGTAGGTTTTACCTTATCCTGGGTTGTAATGTCAACTACATTATGGATTGAATTAGCTTCATTAACCTTAGTGAGAGGTTTGTAAATCATCTTAGTTTTAACATTACTTGAATGTGAAGATGAATGAAGCTTAAAACATCTATCAATCCTATGTCCACTCACTTTACAATGAGTGCAAACATCCTTCTTAGGTTAGGGTCCCCTTTCGCCAATTCCCAAATTAACAGGAGAATGGTCTTTCAAATATGCAATTTGCTTAAACAAAGCTTTTTGTTTCCAACAAGTCTTAACATTATGGTTATTCATCCCACAAAAAGTGCATGGAAATGATTGCATTATCATTTTACATTATATCCAAACTTCTTAAAAGTATCAATTGGATCAAAAGATTTAGTGAAAGAATCAGGAGGTGGAATATCAATACGTCTTTTACCTTTACACTTTTGAACTAGTGGCCTAGAACCTTCACTATTGGAAGATCGTCTACCTTTAGCCATGGAAGAAACTTTTCCATCATCCACCTGCACACTAGTATAACCCAAACCTGCATGAAGAGGTCTATGCTCAACCTAAATTAGGTTAGATATACATTGGCTATCTCTACCAAGTCCTCCTCTATTATAACCCATTTTAAACAAAAATTTAGATCTTATGCCCTTAGTGTATCTTTCAAAATCACCAAAAACAATATTACTAGAATCTGAATTTGAAATGGTAGAAGAAGATGAAGATTCTTATGGTGAAAAACTTATAGTGCACTCAGTCATAGTCTCTACATTTGAAATTTAAGGCTTTACCTTTTCACACTCACCACATTGCAATCTAATCAAGAGCTCATCCTTGGATTTGAGCTTTGATTTTAACTTTGCCACTTGTAATTCAAGTGCAAATTTCTAGCATCTTAAGATTACATTTTCATCTTTGATGGCCTCAATCTATGACAACTTGCCCATGGTTTCTTGCAAACACCTGATTCCACATTGCACACTGTAATATAATAAATTTGCAAACCAATAATCCAACTATTCTAGAAGCAACTGTCAATACACAACTAGAAGTAATCCCTGCATTCTAATTGCTCTGATACCAATTTGATCTATAAACACCACTGATAAAGTCAAAGTGAAGTTTTAAAAGTATAGATTCTAAATTTCTCAACTTATAAGATGTTGGAATGATTAAAAACTGATGAAAATCTAATCTAAATCAAGTTTCAAAACTGAAATAAAGGTGAATTGATAGATCACATTAATTATCCATTGAAACTATCAAAATTTACCAAATTCTTGATTTTATCCAATTTCCCATAAATGATCAAATGATTAATTTTTGCATTCTAATTAAAATATGAATTATAATCTACAAATTAATGAAATGCAAAAACTAAATTCAAAGATCAAAACACAGAAATTGTTTACGGGGTTCAAAATTCCTACATCCCCAGGTTCTTATCGAACCAATCCATTAATGTTGCTAAATTTTCAAGACAAAATAATACTTACAATCAACAAAATAGATCCACTCTTTGTAAAAATAGTGTTTCAGACCTTTGAAAGACCTTGGCTGACTCAACATGTCCTTCACCTTCCTGAATCACATGCAGAGGCTTCTCTAAATTGAAATTGGTAACTTTTATAGCTCAAAATGGCATCACCAAATCTCTAAAATGGGAAAATGAATATACTACATAGAGTGTATCAGAATTCTAAACAACTTTGTAGTTTACTCTGAGCTATGGTTCGGCCTCTAAGGGCTCCAAAATGACCAAATACAACAAACTGGTCTATATTTTCCAATACACAGTCGGCCAAAAGCTTATATTTAAATACAAGTTCGCTCCTTTAAAAACACTTGAAAGTATATAGCCTAAGTGGTCAAGGCCTATCTCTTTTTCATGGGAGGTTGGTGGTTCAAGTCTTTAGTCTTCTATTTAGGCGCTTTAGTCTTATCTTTATCCCACATTTGTTGGGGAAGAATGGATTTCATACTAAAAATAGGTATGCAGCCTCCTTGGTATGTGCCAACGTCCCCTTTTGTAGGATACTTAGGTGCTAAGCTTAGTATATACACTAAGCCTTGTCCTCTTCTCACAACATAGGACATGGTCTCATCTCTAATCTTGAGGCATGTGGCAAGGCCAGACGTGGTACACTCTCATGATTTCCAATGCATGGTATGTAATCCTAAGGTCTATGGCATGGCTTTGACTTGGAAATGCATTAGATGGAGTGGAAAATTGGTTCTCCCATTAACTACCATGTGTCACCTCCTTATTGGTCCACTTGGTGTGTCCACATTGTGCCATGTCATCTTGTGACACCACATTTTCCCTATTGAACTAGAACTTCAACGGCCTATAACTTTTGCATACGGTGTCTATTTTTCAAATCACGAAAAGTGTAGGAAAACTCTCGATGAGCTCTACACTGTGAAATTGGTTTCATCATTATTTGGAAACTTTTTTTGAAATGAACTCTAGATCACACCTCCAAAAAAATAAATATCCTATTGAGATAGTTTAATAACTCCTCTCTTGATTGTAACTCTCTTTGACACTTGTCTCTCTCTCTCTCTCTCTCTCTCTCTCTCTCTCTCTCTCTCTCTCTCTCTCTCTCTCTCTCTCTCTCTCTCTCTCTCTCTCTCTTATCCTCTCTCTTTCTCTATATATTAAGCCTTGATAGGCTAATTTTGTATCCTCAACCTGGGTATGGTGAATACCTTCCCATTTTTAGCCTTTAATAAATATGAAACTACTATTTAGTCTCCTTCATTGACTAGTTTTAATATGTATGCTTGACTATTTGATCTTGCTAAGTGATAGTCTTGCTTCCTTGGCATGTTTATCCTTTCTTGCATTCATGTTCAGTTTGGAA
The DNA here is from genome assembly GCA_037957365.1 of Torreya grandis. NCBI lineage: Eukaryota > Viridiplantae > Streptophyta > Pinopsida > Cupressales > Taxaceae > Torreya > Torreya grandis. Next base: position 2,588,700 of record JARHVA010001418.1, on the reverse strand, counting down.
TCCTTTTTTTAGGTCTTGTGAATTTTTTAAGTGAGGTGTAATGGTTTAGTGAATTATATTTTCAATAGTGTCATGACATGACCTCTTGACTAGTCCTCCTAACTCAAGCATTCTTCACAACTTTCATGAGAAGTATTGATGTAGAGAGGTAGATTTGGAGAAGTGTTTGTTGCAGGTTAGTCTCTTATTTGAAGTGCATTTATAGCTCATTGGTAGTGGTAAAACCATATTTGGTGCATCACCCATTAGAATAGGTTTCTCTCCCCTTTTATAACAAGTGGTAGATTAATGTTTGATCTTAAGTGATTCATCAAGGGGAGCTATCCCTTCAATCTAGCTATTCACCTCTCTAATAGATCACCCATAAACTTGAGGTGTTTCAATGTTACACCAAATTGAAGGAGGCTAGATTACCCCTCCTTAAGGTGAAAAATTTGGTTAATAACAATATCTAATTTACATTTTTTATTTATGAAATTAGACCTCTTCCCATTTCATTGAAGAAATTTTCTTGGACTCGGAAGGACCATTCCATAGATTTTTTCATAATGTTAGTTAATCTAGAATTAACACTAGTAGGAGATTTCAACACTGACATCATGTATATTGGTAGTAATTAGAGAAAAAAATTAATGAATTATATTTTTTATACCTAAGAGAGCCATTTCAATTTCCAAGAATCTAGTTTATTCTGGAACGTAGTGGTCACATTGTCCCAGAATTATTTTTTGGGCCAACCTTCAAATAAGGGAATCCCCAAGTATTTAATAGGAAGAGAACCTACATAAAAACCAAGAAATTGTGTAATATTATTTTTTTCTATGGATTGAAGTGTGTAAGAATAATATCTTAGATTTAAATAGGTTAATCTCCTAAAATGAAGCATGTTGATACCAATCTAGAATTTTATTCAGCTTCTCGAATGAGCTCATAGTTGAGTTTCCTAGAGTATTATCATCCACAAACTAGCCATGAGAGATATTAATATTCTCCATAATGTTAAATTTGCTAATGATATTTAGAAATTTTTCCTTTTAGAAGGCTCTACCTAGGGATCTGCCATGATGATGCAAAGGTAGGATGAGATAGGATCTCCTTGATAGAGACCTCTTAGATTATTAAAAAAAACCAGCCAAGACTCTGTTTACTAGTATTGAAAACATAGGAGTATAGATGAAAGATTTGATCCAATCATACCAAGCCTTAGAGAACCCATATTAATCAAATATTTTGGAAACAAAATCCAAATTTACCCTGACATAAGCTTTGTTAATTGTAGATACTTAAATTCTACCACATTTAGTGTTGACATTAACCTTGCTAAATATTGACACAAATTCATTTATTTCACACTAATTCAACCATCATCCTAAATTTAAATTTCATCGTAAAATTATTTCCCTCCCTTTTTAAAATAAATAAATTAATCAATATTAATTAATTAATCATGCAAACATATTCCATAAAAGTAATTGAAAATACATAATTTATATGTCACCAAACATCTTCCACAATTTTCTCAACCAAGAGTTGAGTCATCCAACCATATCCTTAAATTACTTAGCCAACTATTGAGTAATCATTGAACCTTTCAACCAACTTGGTGAGTAATCTAACTACCTTGACTCATTCATTAGATATTTTCAACTACCAACTAACTTTCCTCTTTTATATCAAACACATGAAGAAATGGTCTCTTCCACTTGAATGAGGACTCAAATCCAACAATCCATTCTCATTAAAAATCCTATAAGTTGAAGTGTTATGATTGTTGATCATCCACTATCAAGTTATGAAAGTGATACCAAAATCATCTTGTGCATCCATAATAAAATCAATAAATCATGTCCATGTGCTACTAATATTTCCTTTGCTTGGAGAATGAATTGAGCATCCACATATAACATTATCAGAGAAAATCAAAGTTCATCAATAGAGAAGATGATTTACTTTGTTGATAAGATGGTACATTGTAAGTATTCTTTGTCTTGTTTATTTTGATTCAATAGTTTTAAATGAGGTTTTAGTTTAGTCTTAAAATAGGGGGTTAATTGGTCATCTTATTTCCTAGATACCATAGGTTCTAAAATTATAGCTATCACATTATAACATGCACAATGGGACATTTCCCAAATCTTGTTCATCATAATTGCATTCTTTAGGATTTTTTAGTCATTTCTAGATTTTTTTCATGGTGCATAGTTCCTTAATTTTGGTCTAGAAGGTTGTTTTTATTATTTTAGGAGCTACTTTTGGATTTTTATAAGTTTCTATAGTGATGGTTTTGTCCAACATATTGGCAATTTTATGATGTGTAACAATGGGTTTGTTTAGCTTAACAATAGTTTCATTCTATAGAATGTCAGGTTTATCTTGCATAATGATGATTTTGTTTCTAGTTTATTTATGATTTTTTTAATCTATTTTCAACTTTCTATTTTAGTTATGTAGCTTTTATAGCTGGTCACATCCTATTTTCTATATTTGCTTTTGGATTATTGTTTTCTATTTTTTGGTTTTCTTGTAGAATAATAGTTTTGTTACACAAAACAATGACTTCGTAGCAAAATTCAGCAATTTTGTTTTGAAGAATAATGATTTCATTCTGTGAAATGATGGTTTTGTTTTAAGTTTATTTCTACCTCTTAATTTCTGACATTAGCTTATTGTTTCCTATCTTTCTTTCTTTGTTAGCTTTCTAACACTCATTATTTATTGTTTTTCCTATTCTTGAATTGTTATTTTCTATTTTTGGCTTTTTCTACATAACAATAGTTTTGTCAAACAAAACAAAAAATTCATTACACATAATAGTAGTTTTGTAAAACACTTCGACATTTTGTTTCATATTTAGGTGATTTTATGAGTAGTACTTTTTCTCTATTTTTAACTTATTTTACGTTTTCATTATTTTCCTTCTCTGCATAATAGTAGTTTTATTCTAGAGAGTAGTTTTTTTTACCTTAATGTTTCTTTTTTTTCTTATTTTGGCCAAATTTTAGGTCTTTTTAGATTGCCTAAATATTTTCATATAAACTACTAATGATTTTTATGTAGGATCACTTTTCAAAGACCTAAAAACTAAACTAAAAATCAATTTTCCTTTATTTTTGCTAACCATGCTTTATTTTTAAAGTTTTGTTTAATTAATTAAATTAGTAATTAATACATTTCATTTCTTTTCAATTTTTTCTTGTTTGTATCATAATAATTATGTATGTTATTTCCTTGCATCACACTGGTGATGAGCCTTATCAATCAAAAGAAATTCTTGTAATTTTGTGTTTCTTAGGTTATTCTCACATATGTTCTTTCCTTGTGTTACATTGGTGATGAACATTGGAAATTAGAAATGAGACTAGTCGATCTCTTTCTTTTTCCTTTTGAGGGCTCTATCAACTATAGATTTCACCAATATGTAGTAGGACAAACCCCATGTACCAACAATGTATACAAATTGAAGATTAGTCATTTAAATTACTTAAGCAGTTATATGTTTTAAGTACACCATGGCGTGAGGGAGTTTCATCCTCCAATACTAAGGGTTTTAACAACTACTTTGACACCTAATTTTTGATGTCACTCTAATGAAATCATACGAATGGAGTGGGGACATAGGGACTAGACCCTTTTGTGCAATCCAATAATCAAATTATTCTATGGTCTTGGGACTCAATGTACTGAAGGGTATATAGAGGACATACCCTAGTTGAACTTGTATAAACTATAAGCCTTATTTAGCCATTCAATAGTTTCACTTGTGGTACACTTAAAATGAGTGCATCACCTAGGGAAGTTACTTTCATTGTACCCTTGAAATTAAGATTAATGGGCTATAGGTATGGCATTACCTCCATAGTCAGTACTGTGAAATATTGAGTTATCATTATTCAAGGGAAAGTAAGTATTAATTAAATCTCACAATTTATTTTAGTCCCTTATGTAGTTTTTATCCTTTTATGTGACTTTTAATCTCTCTGTATCTAGTTAGATCTTGTGTGATACCTTTTTTTATCTAATTGTGGAAAAAATTAATTAATTATTTTTTGTTTTGAAAATAAAATATTATCTCTTGAAATAAAACCAAGTCCTTATTTTTAAAAGCAAGACCCTTAATCAAGAAAATTATATACAAATAAATCTAAGACTAAGTAACTCAAATATCTTGTAAGATAATTATATTTTTAGTTTGATTCATATATTTTTGAGTCAAGTATAACATTTAAATAATGTCTCTAATTGTTAGGCATCAAACCTTGTTGAACAATTCTCAGTATATAGAATGACCCTTTGGAAATGACCCTTTTCAATTTGATAATCAAGACAACATGGTGAGATAAATGATAATGATAAAAATGATAACAAAACCTATCAATATAAATACAAAAATGATGTTCATCTACCTAAGGAACCATCATCTCTAGTTATCGATTACCTCTTATAAAATAAAAATGAAGTCATATTACACCTCTTAGGTTTAAGAGCTAAGTTTCTACCATATTTTGTTCCCAAGGACTTACCTCTCCTAGTTGATAAAAAATATGAAACATATCCTACACATGATCAAGGAACATCTAATGAATCCTTAGGAAATAACAAATATATCATAGGTCCATCCAATTAAAATTCTAAAAATGTTTCCCATGCCCATGTGGATAAGGTAAAATCAGTTCTAGATGATGCAAACCAACAAAGTCATGTATTTTAAATTATAGACCATGTCAAAATATTAACCAAATAATTAGTTTATCTTCATATAATTTGTCAAATAATCCTTTAAATCCACTAATCAAAAAATCCAACGAATAATCTGAGCTATCTTAATAATAATTCTTCCCAAACAAATCTAAACCCAAATACAAAAAAAAGAATCAAAATCAAAATAAAAACTAAAACCAATCATCATATTCACTACTCAAAGACTTAACATTTATCTGATAATGGAAAAACATGAAGGATCATATCTAGGGATTACAATATGGAAGCCTTTCCTAAAGCAAAAAAATTAAGTTTGAGAATTTGTGTCCTTATCCATTTGACATAAACACAATGAAGGTACCTTTTTGCTACCCATTTTTAACCTCCAAAATTTAACAAATAGAAAGGATAAGGTTATTCTAGGGATCGCATTAAAGAGTTTGATATGGCATGTCAAGAGGTTGCTTATAGTGATAATTATTTACTTAGACTCTTTTCATGTAGCCTATAAGGTCAAACCTTATAATGGTTCTTATGTATACTTAAGGGATCAATCACCACTTTTTCAAATATTTTTGAGAGGTTTGTGCAACACTTTTATTATAATGTTGAACATGTGTTGACTATGTTGGACTTATTTAACAATAAAAAAAATAATGTTTAAATATTCACCTCTTTCCTAAAAATATGGAATGCACTAGCAAGTTGGTTTCTATGTTAACATTTAAATATTCACGTCTTTCTTAAAAATATGGATTGCACTAGCAAGTTGGTTTCTATGTTAACTTCCTGAAAAACAACTCATTACAATCTTCACAAAAAATCTCAATGCTGAAATAACCTTTCAACTTCAACTCCATTGTGCTACTTCATTTTCAAATGAAATAATTTAAAACATAGTTCAAATTGAAAGGGCACTCATTGATAAGGGCTCTGTCAATATTTTCATCAAATCCAACCAAAACCACAATCAAAATGATAAACCCAAGTTTTTCATCAAGAAAAATAAGGTGGTAGCTGATGTTGTAACCAATGTTAAACAAGTCCAAAAAATCCAATGTATCAAAAAAATTAGTATACCTAGCGGCCAACCTAAATAATTTTAGAAAATAACTTATACCCCCTTTGGGGAACCACTTGAAGTAGTCCTTTATAATTTGGTAGCCACTAACATGATCATATTTCTAAACAAAAAACCCTTTGATGAACATACTCCAAACCCTAAATGGTATAGAGAAAATGAATATTGTGAATATCATAAGATCAAAGGGCATTAAAAAAATTGATGTATGAGACTTAAAAATTATGTATAATAATTAATTGATCATGGTGACATATCAATAAAGAATCAAGCATCCACATCTAATAATCAAAATCTAGGGATATATCAAGATCCCTTCCCAAAACATAAGCAAGGTTGTACTAAACAAATTCAAGATCACAATCAAACTAATAATGTTAATCAAACTAGTCATCTATTTGAGTCCACTATATATCATAGCCAACATATGGATACTAATGTTTATGTCATTAAAATCAAAAGCCAAGATTGTGCCATCACTGTGAGGCATGGAAAAATTACTATTCCAAGTGCTCCTTTACCCACTCTTGAAGGTAAGTACAACATCATCAAACAACTTGAAAAAACATTGACCCAAATTTATATTATGGACCTTCTCATGACATCCACCACCTACAAATACATTTTAAAAAAAACCTTATAAGAGTCAAAATTCCTAGAAAACATTGATCCATCCAACTTCTAAGCACTTGTAGGACATCTATCCTCTAATAATCAAGTGAATTTTGACAATACTAATATTTACTCCATTAGTCCATCCCTTAACTTACCATTGGAAATTTAAGTCCTTATATCCAAACACAAAGTGAAAAAGGCATTTATATATAATGGGTATGACTTAAATATTTGTACCTTAAGTTGTATAAAACATTTGGGATATTCAACAGTAACACTAGATACCAACACTATCACTATAAATGCCTATGAAAAACATAATGATAGTCAATTTTGACTATATATATTCCATTTATGGTGGGGCCTATTATCCAAAAAACCTTAATCCATTTCCTAGATATTTATCTACCATACAACTTACTCCTCTATCATCAATGGATCCATACTATGAATGTTGTTCCATCTACCCTCCATGAGTGTCTCAATTTTTCTCTCTAGTATGGAAGTTAATATTCCTAGTGATCCTCAACCTTTTAAACATTATAAATTATTGGAAGGATGATAATGAAATGCTAACTATTTACCATTTACTAAAGATACTTATGAATCTACTGAGGAATTGCCAAAGTTATCAAACCACATCCATCTAGATGATATACCTTATACTTTGGAAAACCAACCATCTAAATCTAAAATTCAACCATCCATGTCCAAGATAATAACTCCTACATCCAAGTTTACCATTTTGGATAAAGGTATGGATAATATGAAATTCATGACACCCACTATCTATGAAAAATCCATAGTTCTCCCAATAATCATGGCATGCCCCATCATAATAAGCAAGCATAAGTAGTTTGACGATTTAGAAAATCATATTTCATTAAAGGAAAATTCCTTTCTAAAGAATATATCAAAGATTTTATTCCTTCTTAGCTATATAGTGATGAATTTCACACATGTTTCCATAATAACCAATATCCCATATCCAAAGCTATCATTAGCGTAATTATGAATTATGAGGGAAAAGGCCTTGGTTTTCATGAATAAAGAGTTGTAGAACCTATAATATCTAAAACAAACAAAGCTTCTTGAGGAATTGGGTTTAGACCACCTAGTGTGAACCTATATGATTATAAAAAATGATTCTTTTATCTCATCTAAGGAGTCCTTTTCTGACACACAAACAATTTCCATACATAACTACTATGAAGACATTTCCACCACAAACATTTTCCATGACATAGTTGTTTTGACCCTTGAAATTGCATATCCACAACTTACATCATGGGACCAAAAAAATCCACCCTCACTTGACCACTTTCAAAATTATGAAACGATTTATTACTTCATGAGGCTTGGATATTATATTCTAGTTGGATACCATGAAAAAGGTCTTTCAACCCACTTAAATAATTTAACATAATTTAGGGAGCTTATAGATTCTAATAATTTGTACCATAATCAAATCTGTATAATTAATTTGATATAAATATTAGATGAAGAAGCTCAAAATCTAGAAGACATTGATGAGGACCTTATCTTCCTAAAAAGTTTCAAGAAGAGTCTACTTTATTAATTGAAAATACCTTTGATGTAAACATTAGAACTGATGAAAAGCCTAGAATCATGAAGCTTGCCACTTCTCTTGATCCTAAAGAACAATCAAAATTTAACTCTCATTCTCAAATAATTTTTATACGTGTTCACTTAGTCATACCCAAATATTCCTACATTGGACCAAGTGAAGGAATAATTAAAAAAACAATTGGAAGTTGGATTCATTAGACCCATATATTATTCATAGTGGATCTCTAACATGATGCTAGTTATAAAAAAAACTATAAATCAGAGTTTTTACATATTTTTGAGACATTAATAAAGCATTTATAAAAGATAAATTTCCACTTATAAATATTGACATAATTGTAAACTCTACATCAGGTCATGAAATGTTATCATTAATGGATAGTTTCTAAGGGTATAATTAGATCAAAATTGCACCGAAAAACCAACACAAAACAACATTCATCACACCTTGGGGTACATTTTGTTACCAAGTCATGCCATTTTGTCTCAATAAAGTTGTATCCACATATCAACATGCTATGAAAGTCATTTTTCACTACATGCTTCATGACATTGTCAAATATTATGTAGATGATATTTTGGCCAAATCAAGAACATGAGCAAATCATCCCATAGTGATATGCAAAATATTTGAGTGGTGGAATATAAGGTTCACCTAAATCCAAATAAATATGTGTTTGAGGTAACAACAAGGAATATTTTGGTTTTCATTGTGTTAAGGATAGGTATAAAAATGGATCCAACATAGGTCACAACTATAAAAGAGATGCCTCCACCTACCAATCTCAAGTAGCTTCATTATTTACAAATGAACATTAAGGCTATCCATAGATTCATATCTCCAATTGTATACATACACCATCCATTCACTTACCCATTTAAAAATAATGTTGATTTTAAATAGAATGAAGATTAAAAATAGGCATTTGAAAATCTCAAGAAATATTAATTGAAAATACCTTTGATGTAAACATTAGAACTGATGAAAAGCCTAGAATCATGAAGCTTGCCACTTCTCTTGATCCTAAAGAACAATCAATATTAACTCTCATTCTCAAATAATTTTTATACGTGTTCACTTAGTCATACCCAAATATGCCTACATTGGACCAAGTGAAGGAATAATTAAAAAACAATTGGAAGTTGGATTCATTAGACCCATATATTATTCAGAGTGGATCTCTAACAAGATGCTAGTTATAAAAAAAAACTATAAATCAGAGTTTTTACATATTTTTGAGACATTAATAAAGCATTTATAAAAGATAAATTTCCACTTATAAATATTGACATGATTGTAAACTCTACATCAGGTCATGAAATGTTATCATTAATGGATAGTTTCTAAGGGTATAATCAGATCAAAATTGCACCGAAAAACCAACACAAAACAACATTCATCACACCTTGGGGTACATTTTGTTACCAAGTCATTCCATTTTGTCTCAATAAATTTGTATCCACATATCAACATGATATGAAATTCATTTTTCACTACATGCTTCATGACATTGTCAAATATTATGTAGATGATATTTTGGCCAAATCAAGAACATGAGCAAATCATCCCATAGTGATATGCAAAATATTTGAGTGGTGGAATATAAGGTTCACCTAAATCCAAATAAATATGTGTTTTAGGTAACAACATGGAATATTTTGGTTTTCATTGTGTCAAGGATAGGTATAAAAATGGATCCAACATAGGTCACAACTATAAAAGAGATGCCTCCACCTACCAATCTCAAGTAGCTTCATTATTTACAAATGAAAATTAAGGCTATCCATAGATCCATATCTCCAATTGTATACATACACCATCCATTCACTTACCCATTTAAAAATAATGTTGATTTTAAATAGAATGAAGATTAAAAATAGGCATTTGAAAATCTCAAGCAATATCTTTCAAAACCACCAATGTTAATGCCACCTACTTAGGGTAAATCTTTATTGTTATATATTTTATCTAGACAATATGCCTTAGGGGAATTATTAGCATAACATGATGATCATGGAATTAAAAAAGTAGTGTACTATTTGATTATGACCTTGGTATCTTATGAATCAAACTACTCTGCCATTGAAAAGGCATGTCTAGCCATTATTTTTGCTTCCAAAAAACTTAACCATTACATGCTTAATAATCAAACTAAAATCATTACAAAGGTTGATCCTATAAAATATATCCTTTCAAAATCATCTCAAACAAGGAAAATGGCTAAGTAGGTCATGTTACTAAGTGAGTTTGATATTGCGCAGGTTAATCATAAGCCCAAAACATTAATAGATGCACCATTAATAGATGTACAACATTTAACCAAAAAATTTAATGATGAAGTTATTTTATCCTATAGAAGAGTTAACATAAAGGTAATTATATTTTGATGGATCCTTCACCAATCATGGCTTGGAGGTAGGCATTTTGTTCATCACTCCACAAGGTGATATTATTAAAAAATAAAATAAAATAAGATTTGTTTACACTAACATAGTGAAGTATGAAGATCTTGTTTCTATTCTAAAACTAGCAATTTAATAGAGCATTCAACATCTCTCAGTTCATGGAGATTCAAATCTTATTATCTACCAATTTAATGATGAATATCAAACAAAATATGATAATCTAATTCACTATAAAAGAATGGTGGACAATCTAAAGTAATATTTCATGTATATATAATTTGAGCAGGTTCCTCATCTAAATAATAGAGTAGTTGATGCTATGACAACAATCAGTTCCCTTCTTAACATACATTTAGAGGCTGATCACAATTAGTTCTTTGTTGAGAAGTTAATGCTAAAATCTTATGATGTACCTAAATCTAAAATGGTTGGTAATATTGTTGATCTTGATTCCCCTTGGTATTAATACATTTATGCTTACCTCCATGACAATATTATCCCTTCTAACTTGTTTCACAATCATAATAAATCATTCATCCAACATGCTTTCTAATTCACAATCCTTGGAAATACCCTATACCATAGAGGCTATGATGAAACTTTTTTGTCGTGTTTAAACTCTAATGAGGGGGCCTAAGTCATTAAATAAGTTCATGATGATATCTATGGTGCATCCATAAGTGGCATCATCCTTGTTAGAAATATTATTAGAATAAGATATTATTGTCTTATAATGAAAATTGATTCCTACCAATATCTCAATAAATGTATTCCATGCTAAAGATATGAGACCTAATCCCTAGCCCATCACAAGCCTTACAATGTATTTCCATGACATGCCCCTTTTCCACATGGGGGTTAGTCCTCATTGGTAAAATTAATCCCAATTCTTTTGACAACCACAAGCATATCATTATTGCCACTGAGTACTTCACCAAATGGGTGGAGGCCTTTACATACATAATAGGCAAACAAATCTCTAAGTTTATCTTGAACCATATCATTTATCATTATGGTATTACATCCACCATAATTTATGATAACAATAAGTATTTAAAAAATGTGAAATACCTTTGTCAAACTTATCACATCAAGTATAAATGGTGAACACCATATTATCTCTAAGGAAATGATCAAGTAGAGGCATCCAATAAAATATCCTCAAAATATTTAAATGAGTTGTCAATGATGCTAGTCATGATTGGATTTTAAAAATTTACCCTAATCTATGGGATTATCGTAGAATCATCTAACCACCCATAGGGGCAACCCTACACTATCTTATTTATGACATTGAGTTTATCTTACCTTTTTAGGTTGAGATCCCTTCATTATGCATTTCATTAAAAAACCTAGTTGATGATGAATAATACCATAACTCATGAATATGTGAGATTGACCTCTTATATGAGAAACACCTTCAATCCCTCAGTCACCTACATGAATACCAAAACTACCTACATTGTAGTTACAAAAAATAAAAAGAGATAAAGAGTTTAACTTTATAGGTCTTATTCTAAACTAAAACTAATAGAATAAAAATGCTGATTGTGAAAAGAAGGGAATATTTGAACCTAATTGGTTAGGTCCTTATATTTTCATTTCCAAGTATGGATCTAGTGCGTACAAACTGGCTAATGAAGATGGTGAAGATCTTGATGAGAAAATGAAAATCATGCATCTCAAGTGCTTCCATACCTAAATCACTCTAGTGTTATTATATATATATATATATATATATATATAATAAAAAACAAAGATACAAGAGAAAGAAAAATAATCCATCCAAAAGTTAAAACCATTATTATGGCACTTTGTGAAAATACCATGATGAAAACCAATTTATGACACCATGTGTACCATTGTCTATACACACCCTAGTTACTTGAGGGCATCTCATATCACCCTATTCATCCTTTGTCCATTTTTATATATCCCATTTCTTATTCACTCATGACATTTTAGTCTAGGTTTTGATCTTGGAGGTCACATGCATAAAACTTTTTTCATGTTTTAGAAACATCTTATTTATATGGATTTCATGTTGCAATCCTTGGATACTCACTCACCAATCCATAAAAAACACCCATCCATAATAAAATCCCCCTTTATTTATGTTTCATATTATATAAGTGGTTTTCATTTATGTATATAGCTTAGGTATCCATCCCAAAAAACCATAAAAATCTAAAAAAATAAAAAAAATAAAAATTAAAAAAACCAAAAATCATTTATCCTTGGTTATGTACTATTGTCATGCCTTATGTAGATTACATTTTATAAAGTTATCATTATCAAATATATCACATACCAAAGGGTTTCTAATCTATCAAAGGACATCAATAAAAGATATTTGTTTACTTGTTTGTATCATTGCCCATTTTTTTATATAGTTGTTTAATTTCATGATTGTGCAAGTTGTGTTTTACTTACCTATTTGAATATATGTTTATTTTATTCCTTCTTTTTTTAATTACTTGGTTTGTGCAAATGATTTTTTATATTTTTTAAAATATTTCTTTTGGTCTAGATCACTATGTGCATAGCAACAATGTTATTATGATCTTCCATATCATGATGCATTATGTCTTACATTTGTGATTCTATCAGTCCCTACATGATATTCATCATGCTTATTTCATACCATTATTGCATAGTGTCTTACATGACATGAAAAATAATGTTGCTAAATTCATATAAGATATAATGTTAGAAATTTAAGCAAATACTATTAAAAATAATTATTAAACCATCTCATCCTCATAAACACATTGTTACATTAATTGTATACACACAATAATAATATTAATATTACTAACATGTGTCAAATATTAAATGCAGATGAGACAATCATATGCACATACATCTATCTATCTATACATCCATATACATAAATAAAACATCCATAAACATGATAAAATCCATAACATAATCACATGCCAAAATAAATCATGTATATATATGTCAATCATGTATAATACATTACATTAATTCATCTCATGTCTACATCTCAAAACTAAATGTCTATCATCTATCCCCTAGATCTTACTCTCTCCCTCTGTTGGGGCATCTAGGGTTGATCTCAAACAAGGTCACTATGGTTTACTCCTTAGAGGACCCATGATGTCTTGAGAAGAGTGATCTATAGATCACTCATAGGCTATCATCTATACTATCCTAGTTGATCCTAACCTCCTTCTAGAATACTCTCTAAATGATGGTGTTCACTACTTGCTCATAAAGGCTCTAGTGAAAATATATATCAGTGAGTGAGTGAAACTAGTGAAAATATATATGCATTCTTAGTAGTATATCCTATCCTCCATGGCTGTACCCTAAAATACTTGTATAATCTCCCCCTTTATGTTATAGGATGTTTATGAGGTACTATCAATCTCAAAGGATGTGTCTAATCCCATCATATTGTATAAGCATCAATCACCCTTGGATTTATCACATCCATCCTTGGATGATATGGTAAAATTTTTATATGAACCAAGTTATGATCTTCTACCCTTAGGTATATACCTAGTCCCCATGATGTTATATCTTATTCTACCCTATAAAAACATGTGGCCCTACTTAAATATCATGATATATCCCAAACTTCCTAAAAAACCTATCTATTCTATAACAGTCTATGACATACTCATGCCTACCAATAATGTATCTATTAGAGTGATAAACACTCTCAACCAATATTAGATAAACATGCCATTACCACAATGATAAATCCCACATATACAAAGCTAATGCAAATTATCTATTTCTCAACTAGCTTATTACAATGAAGGATTCTCTTCACACTCTCATTATTTTTATCCATATCTCCTCTTACTCATCTATAGATGCACTCTAAGAGTGATCATAATATAGGGGAGAGAGAGTATGAGGTGGTATCCCAAAGTTGGAATGACAACATTATGTCAACTTATTATGCACACCTAAGGTAAGGTAGACATCTCATGTGCAAGCTATTAATCCCTTAATTATAAATTAACCTAAATAGAGATCATATTACTCCAAAATCCTCCCTTAAGTGAACGTTAGGGAGATAAATCACACAACATAAATGGGTCCTAAATAATGGGCCTGATAACCACCAATGCATAGTGAAATACTAATTATCCCTATGGTAACCAATCCATCTTACTAGAATACATGGATGTCAAGTTGTTATAACCACCAAGTCAAATATAAATTTATACATTATAAGAGGCTCACCCAATACAAAACATTGACAAAGAAACCAAAAAAAAAGTGGAGAGAAAACTTATACTATAAGGTTTTTCAAGAATCACGACTCAAAGACTCAACATAATGCTAAAGTAACTACACTAGATAAAATAATGTCCATAAAATAAAAATACACTTTTTGGAATCTAAAGTCATAATAGAACTTAGATTTTCATTAGTGGTCTAGATCCACTACTCAATCACAAAAAAAACTAACACTAGAATTCACCAGAATAACTCTTACAAAAAGAGACTTTTAGAGAAGTAAATAGTGCAAAAAAGGTTCACCACATGAATTTGATCTACTGACATAAGATATAGTACACAAAGGGTTAGCAACGAACATGATAATTGAAGATGTAAGATCTGCACCATACCACCCCCCTCCCCCCCACCCATATTATTGAATGGGTGGAGTGATGATTTTTTTTATGAGTGGACTAAATCCAGTACTCAAACACTGACATGCTAATAATGTATTCCATAGAATATATCCATATCACACTAAAAGAGACTATCAAACTTTTTAAAAATTATCAAAGATACATATCAAATATCTCTCAAGAATATGGCCCTAGTGGTGATGGGAAAGTCAAGAAACTAAAGGAGCGAAAAGGATCCCAATATAGACCACACACATGCAGGTAAATAAGGATAAATCAATAAACCCCCATGGTAGTTTATAACTCAGTACAAGTACAAAACAATCCAAAATTAAAAAACACTATATGACAAAAGAAATTATAGAATGCTATCAATCTGTAGAAGATGCCATCATATTTCAAGAGAGTTACTCCTAAAATAAGGGAAATATATGCAATAAAGGAAGCTAAATAGTGGAGGAACCTCACCTATGGAGTCTTGTAAAAAAATGCTTATGTTACCACTACAAGTGATCTAAAATCCATCCCAAATAAATATAGATGGTGGATGATGATTCTTAAAAAATCCTCTGAATATGCACCAAGGTGATCATGTTTGATAACTATAAAATTAGGTTGCTCAAACTTGAGTGAAAGGTGCAACATAACTCATTTTATTCAACATCCTCATGAATAAAGGAACATACAAAAAAATAGGAGCTATGTCATCAAAATATCCCATTAAAGATGCAATACCTGCTGAATAACCAATGCCATGCTGAGACATCCATGTAACAAGCTATATAGGGGTAGTAATGCCCTATAGATGCTTTTCAATGTTCATAAGTCTAGTAGTGTGACCTATGTAATAAAGCATTTGATAGCTAAAAAATACTGGTATGATTATCCAAAGAGGTAGGCATGTATGCAGGTAGAATTGGATGGGAGATTTAGAGTGTGCAACAATAGTAGGCCTAGAATCATTAGTTGTAATAATATGAGAAATGTATGGCAAAAAACACAATTGGCAAAAAAATCATAATAAAAAATGTGAGACATTAGGACCTATCAAAAATTCATCCATAAGTGTATAAGTGAAAAGTGGATAGGATGTGGGGGATTAGGGTGCGGGGGTCTAGGGGTGACAAAAAATATCAATTTGTCATTGAAAATGCCCCCTAGAATGGATGTTGATTAACTCCAAAAATGCATCCATGAGAACAATAATCTGTGCCAAGAGGGTAAAATGAGTAACAACCTCTAAAAATAAAGGTGAGATCAAGAAACATGTTTATTTTTCTTATGAATGTGTTTGACCTCTTGTTAGACCAGACCTCACCCTCTATTTTCATCAGTTGAGATAGAAGGTAAATGCAAAAGCCAATACTTTTTCTCTTTATGATAATGCTCACCCATTTTATATTTTTGTTCCATTTATAATTTATCCTACTTTAATAAGCACCCCCTCTTTTACAATAATTATGCCTCCCACTAAAATAATTTACTCAACCTAGGTATAAATTGTCCTCCGCATTAAAATGGACCACCACATAAAGTGATGTCAACCACATATTAAAATTCACCCCAAAAAAGGTGACATGACAACTAAAATAAAGTGCATCCTATATGCAAATGAAAATGCAATTGATCTATTAATCAATCCTATCTCAGAGAAGATAAATCCTAATTACACTTCTGATTGTTGATACATTATATATTCAGAGTCATGACCAAGATGGATCCACTAAACCCAACCAAAGGATATCTTACCACAATAACATTACAGAGAGGGTCATAAAGCCTCTAATCAAGCAACACTATGAAATAACCCTAGCTAGGTCCTATGTTTTCATATTCATAAAGTAAATGACAAGTAAAGTAAAGTCTAATCTAGTACTCACCAAAGCTTGTGGTACAAAGTGGGAGTAATAAAAATAAAAAGTAAACATGCATAGAAGATCTATACTCATATCAACGTATATGAAATCCTAATTCATATGAGATAAGTATAAATGTTAATCTATCCACTATTACAAAGGATTAAAAAAGTTAGGAATGTTTACCTTTAAATATGAACCCACCAAGCTTCAATCTCTCCCTTGGCCAAGGTGCTTTTCAAGAGGTTGTTGTGGTATGTAAGGATAATAAGGATAAGTCAACTCTAGGCTACACAACCTCTCTATGAATCCAAAAGACTTCTCCATAAGAAAAGATCCATATCTCCAAAGAAAGTATTAAAACCCTAAGCTATGCTTCTTAAGTAGAATGGTGGATAAACATATGCAAAATATAATATTATTCTTCTTCTCTTCATCATAAATGGCATAAATGAATTTGTATAAATAGATGAATCTAACCCTAAACCATTCTAAAAGTTTAGTTGACATGGTCAACCCAATCGACTATATATCGTTAATTACTAAAAAAAGTTAGGTCTCAATCTACGTCAGCTAGAGCTAACCTAGACTTGCAACATGATTTTATCAATTTAAATATGGGGTTGATGGGGTTGATAGTGTAATGTAAATCATCAAAAAGGATTTTAGGATTAGGAAGGGGCTAAGTAAGGTGGTTAAATCTTGGAGGAGTGTTTAAGAGAGGAGAAAAGGCTTAGGGAAGTGTATCAGAGAAGGTTGTGTATTTAGTAAGTGGTAGTATAATGGATAACAAGCCTATGAAACACCAATGGTCTATTTACCCCTTTCCTAATGCACCCTTTAAGTCATTCTCTTAGAGATATTGAGACTTGATAGGTTCCTGTAATAGATAAATCATTAGTAATTGATAAAATTTAAAAATATGATGTGTATACATATGCTCCACTAGAAGCTCATCATGTGTCACCTAGGTGTAATAGGGGATGGTGCTTTGGGAAAAAAACATAGCAACACACAACACTGAAGCTAAATAAATTGGAGTAAGAAGCAAGTAAGATAAATGAAAGGACATAATTGAAAAATACGTACCTTTACTTACCTTAGTGTTTTAGACAAGGAATTAATTGAAATAAATGTGAAGGTTTCCAATGTTAGGAGCATTAGGAGAACCTATAGAGATTAACGAAAAAGAGTGAAAAATTGATTTTTTTGCAAAATGTATATGTAATAAAAGATTTTGTATGATGTCAAGATTCTAGAACATTTTATGGTTCAAAATGAGAGATAGTAGAAACAAATATATGATCAAAAAAATGGAATCTAGGGGTAAATATTTGACAGGAAAAGAATTTTGAATAGTAAATATAAATAGGGTGAAAAACAATTTATTTGTTATTTTTACTATTTTAAGTAAATAGAGCTCTGAGAGACCCAGTGCAAGACTAGATAGAAATCATGGTGAGGAGATGACAACTGAGATGGGGAGGATGCATGGTAGATGCAACAAGTTTAACATAGGTAAGCAAACATGAATTTTAATTTTTGTAAGTATTTTTTTTTGAAATTGAACTAGATATAGAAAATTTATTGGTAGGAAAAATCTAGACACCAAAACTGACCCTAGGAAATTTTTAGGTAGACTACGAGTAGAATGGGGTACTAGGTAGGAAGAAGCTAGACCAATAAATACCTAAGAAATTTATGGTAAATGGTCAAAAATTCACTACATGGAAATAATAGAGTTGACCTAGTTGACTCAGTTTGTAAGGCAAGCAAAAGACATGGGGCTGACTATGTAGTAATGAGACGATATAGTATTGCTAAAGGTGTATGACTACATAGTAGTGGGTCAATGTAGCTTGAAATGAAGAGATGGATGATTATCTACCTTTTAGATGATGTGGTTGGTAGTAAGTGGCTAATACAATTTGTTAAAGATGGTCAAATGTACACTAGAGGGACAATGTAGCATGCTAAAGTTGAGGAAAGTCCAATTTAGTATTAAAAGGATGATTTAATTAGAAAGAATAGGGATTGATTTAATATCAAATAGGCTGATTGTGTGTAACAAGATGGGCACAAGGTAGATTTAGTATCAAATGGGTTGATTATGTATATAAATAAGAAAATATAAGAAACTAAATCAAACTAAGTGGAGAAGTAGTTAATGTGTAAATTTTTAAGAATGTATTGTAATTATTTATGACATGGAGATATAATACATCTTTTATTATTTGATATTTTGTAGAGATACCAGAGATATTGGTGCTTGGTAGATGCATCATAGCCACCATATTTTCTGAATCATTTGATAGATGTGGATAGAGCTCAACTGATCACCTTGGGTTTTGACAACATCATAGAGATGGGACAAATCCTTTTGAGTGCTGATCTTGTTATCATGTTCCTAATAGCATGGAAATGGTTGACCAACACTTTATGATGGGAGGTGAATGGGGACAACATTGAGGTGGGTATCACTCTAGAGGATGTCCATTATTTTCTTAAAATTTTGGTAGGTGGGACACTAGTGATTAATGATACACTAGAGGATGAAGATGAGAGATGAAAATTAGCCTCTTGGGCTACTTGATTAGATAAGATTCACCCTAGGTTGAGGGTGAGTTTGTTTGACATTTATATTTTGGCCACTATAAACATACAAAATGTGGTGATAGGACTTGTGATAACATGCATGTTGTGTCATAATTCAAATGATAAGGTACCACTATATGTGATAGTCTTATGTGAGTCTATATTGGATTAGGGAGCACTTTATGATTTTAGGTCTATCATCTGGGTTAAGCTCATGCATGATATGTATGGGATGATGTATATAGGGTAAAATACTATAGGGCTTGTGATTTTACTAAATGCATGGATATATGAGAGGTTTCCCATGTATCGACCAGTTGGGTTACCCCACGTGGTTGATGATATGTTGTCTCTAGTCTTGAGATGAAGACATGACCATGTAGTATAGGTAATTCCCCATGTGATATATTTATAGATGATCACATGAGGGGAGACCATGTGGTATCCTTACACACACATAGATGTTCTATGGCCTAGTTAGTTGACCATTATGGTAGGGTTGGCACAGGTGCAGATCATGAGCCACTACACATCAGGGTGGGGTCACATCGAGTGGCATGTTTATCAAGATAGTTTGGACTCCCCCATCTAGTGTACCCTCTAGTAATATCTTCATATTAGTAATGACATGCTAGAGAGATGAGAGGAAGTGGAGGTAGAGGGGTACTTGTGGAGATACTGGTGATCAAGCCTCAATGCGCTAGATCATGGATTGGTCGAGCATGATGGTAGGTGACAATATAGACAATAGGGGGAAAGATGATGGATGTATATGTGGGGGAAAAATAGGCACCATAATAGAGGAAATAATGACCACCATGTCCTCATTAGAGATGAAGGCACCATCAGTGCAAGGAGACACAAATGCTAACTATTGCATAGGGGGACCCAAAAATAACTCCTGGACATAGTTGGTCCATAGAGGCACCCCTAAAGAGAGGATTATGGTGGGCTTGAGTGGTGACTCTTAGGTTTTCACTAGTGTAAAGGTCGATAATAGAGGAGGTGCTCAACATATGAACAAATGGGGAGACTGTGATCAGTGACAACACTGGTGAGAAATATTTTAATTTTGATTTAAGTTTTTGATATAAGATACTAGTTACATTGTTATTATGATAGATAGATAATTTGATATATATATGTGATTTGATGCCCATCTAGTTTTGGTTTTGTAGATCCTATGATAAATGAGATCAGATGGGTACCCTGGTTATGGATTCACACCATGACATTTTGGATGGGGTGTTAACACCATACAACCCCACCACATTAGATGATCTTGTGGTTTCATCTACCCCAACCCAAGTAGGCTGGTTTAGACTAGTGGCAGAGGCCATAAGGTAACTATAGATATGTAGTGATAGGCTATAGACACTGATAGAGGTTAAATAAAGAGAGGCATAGGCTTGGTAGACCTTGGCATAGGATAAATCCACACATATGGTGACCACCATCTAGATAGTATAGGTGTAGACCCAGGTGGCCAATTTATAGCGATAGGTTGTTGGATTGAGATATCAAAATTCCTCTTTACAATTCACCATTTAGAGGGGATAGTTGTAGGCATGTATGGGTAGCGTGACTAGGCCACATGATAGACATGACGTATCCCAACCTTAGAGATTGAGCTATTGTATTTTGTATAAAACACATGATATATATATATATATATATATATATATATATATATATATATATATATATATAGAGTTGTACTTAGATTTGGATGTAGACACATGGACATATTTATTTCTAGCACATGTATTTAAATTTTGTTGTATATGCTATGGGAAATATGCGATGCATGTTTTATTTTATAACATTCTATGATACACATGCATGGTTAAAAATAAAAAAGGCATGGTGTTTTTTAAAGGTATAAGTAATAAAAAATAAATGTACTACACACTATATCATGATGGGAAATATGTAATAACAAAAGATGACTAAATATAATAAACCAAAACTGGTAAAAAGAAACAAATGTTTTTAAACCATGTAAAAGATTTACACCAAGTTAAAACAAATAAAAATAACACTATATCATGTTTTAAAGTATGAAAATATTGTAAAAAAATGGAAGGCACATGAAAAAATAATGGTATAAAAACAATACTAAGTCAATAAATCATATTAAATCATGTTGGAAAGTAAAAAAAAGAAAGACAAAAATGGAAAATGAAATTAAATTGATCACACTAATTCAATATGGGAAGTATGCAAAATTTAATAAAATGGTTGTAAACATATATGAAATCAAAAAATTAAAAGATAAAAGTGAAATATTAATTAAGCATAAAACATACTAAATCAAGCTAAGAAGCATGCCAAAGATGTGTAACTCATAATCAAACACTACTTATCTCAAATTTGATGCATGTAATTTCATTATAACTTGGGTATTGGAATATTTTATGAGGAGGGCCTGGTCCTATCCATGGTCTTACACTTGAACTCACAAAAGGAACACAAATGAGGTGAAAATAATGGTGGGAATGATTAGAGGAGATGTTTGCAATGTGTTAATTTGTGAGGAAGGCTTGGTCTTATTCATGGTCTTACACTACAACTCGTAAAGGGAAACATTAGAGGGAATTCAAAACAATATTTATCAAGGGAAAACATTATAAATGTTGTAAATGATAAAGGGAATGTAAAAAGCAATACATAGGTGTCTATGAGGAGACCTTAGGAAACATGAGGCATACTAGGTACACAAGAAAGACACTAAAAGTCTAGTGACTATCAAAATATAAAGGATACTCATTCATAATAAGAAAAAAAATGTATAGGAAAATAGATGAAATACTAAGATCAGCTCATGTTGGTTATATGAAAAAAAAAATTAAAATGGACATACCTTCCTACAACATGTCCCCCACTCCATAGGACCTCTTATAGAGCCATCAGTCTATTATGAAGATTGGATACTTGTGTGAGAAAGTAGGTATCACTACAAGATTTTTTTTATTCCCCTTTCCTAATCTATTGGCCTACCACACTCAAATGGACCTCAAATCTATTATGAGGCCAAATATGGAGTTTGAGATTCAATTAGACAAAGGAGATGTGCTATGAGTCATGTATTTCAGTGTAACTGGAATTTTTAAAATTTGTATGTTGCCTTTTATATCATTGCCTTTTGTTTAAATGATTTGGTTTTTATATTTTATGGCTTTTATGATTCCTACTTCATACAAATTTATAATAACCAACATGAGAGATGGAAGTGATACACATGATTGATCTTTAGACTTTGGTTAAAATAAGTTAAGTATCCAAATATATGATTGATTAAACACTTAGGCTTACCTATGAACCAATATGTTATATCAAGTTTCAATCGTATGTATGTTTAGTATGCAAAAGGATATAAGGGAATAAAGGGAGATCCAAAATATATCAATAAAATAGGATTATAATTAGATGCCTTGTTTGATAAAAGATCACCTGGTAAATAAATATTACTAAGGGGATCAAGGTTTGTATAACCAAGTCACAATAATAATTATATGAGTCGTTAAGATAAGGTAGAAAATAATCATAGGAAAGATAAATATATCCATAAGAGAAATGAATTCATAAATATAAACATGCAATTATGGAAAGAATGAAAATAAGCCATAAGAAAAGATGAAAGAAATTGAAACCTATACAACACATAATGCATAATATAAAGATACATGCAAAATAGATAAAATATTGATTTGACATAGTCAAATGATATAAGATATATAAAAGTGGATCACAAGTCTAATCTAAAATAATAATAGAGAACAAAGTGAAGGAACACTATATATGCAATAAGAAGTGCATCAGTCTATAAATTAATCCTAACTCATAGAAGATAGATCATACTTACACTTTCGATTGGGGATAAGTTAGATAATCAAGAACATGACCAATATGGGGATCTACTAGACCCAATTAGGGGATCTTTAACCAAAATAAATGATGCTAGGGAGGGTTCCAAAGCCTCTAGTCAATCATAATCATGCAATATACCTATGTAGATCCTATGTTTTCATATTTCACTAAACTAATAACAAGTAAAGTAAAGAAATCTAGTCTAGTACTCATCAAATCTTGTGGACTAAAGTGGTAGTAGGAAACAAAAAATTAAACATGCATAAGAGACATATGATCACATCAATGTATACAAAATCCTAATGCATGGAAGAGAAGTATAAATGTACACACACACACACACACAAAGGAGGAACAAAGTTAGGAATAATTACCTTTGAAGGTGAACATGTCAAGCCTCAAAATCTCCCTTGGCCAAGGTGATTTGTAAGAGGTTGTTGTGGTATGTAAGGATGACAAGGATAAATGAGTTCTAGGCTGCAAAACCTATTAATTCATCCAAAAGACTTCTCCATAAGACAAGATCCATATCTTCAAAGAAAGTTTGGAACCCTAAGATTGATACTCAAGTAGAATAGTGGATAAGCAAATGCATAATATCTCTTACTTCTTCTTTTCTTCTTCTAAATAATGGTGAAATGATATTGTATATATAGGTGGATTTAACCCTAAGAACTTATAAAATTTTCAACCGATAGGTTGAGCCAATTGACCTAGTACAGTTATGGAAAAAAATTCACTAGTTCATGGGCTAGGTCAGCCAAGAGCCGAACTAGACCCTAAATAAATTTTACCTAAAACAATACAGGGTCAACCTAATAAACCTAGTATAGTGAATAATAAAAAGGGGATTAAGGCTAGGAAAAGGGGGAAAAAGGTAGGAAATGATTGAGGAGTGTAAATAGAGAATAATAAACTTAGAAACATGGTTTTCATAAGACACGTGTGTAGATAACAAGTGGAAAAAGGGACGACAATCTTAAAAATCACCAATGGTCTACCCATCCCTTTCCTAGTGCACCCTTAAGGCATGCATTCAGAGATATTGAGACTCAATAGGTTTTTTCAAGATAGAGAACATCAGTAATTGATAAAAAAAATTATGTGTAAACATATTCCCCACTCAAATCTCATCACGTGTCACATGAGTACAACACGAGATGGTGTTTTAGGAATAGAACATGATAACACATAACATTGATGTTAAGTAAAATGTAGTAAGGAGAAAAAAAGATAAATGAAAAGATAGATTTGAAAAAAAACATACCTTTACTTACCTTAGTGATATAGATAAAAAAATAAATTGTGAGAGAAGTGAAGGCATCCAATGTGAAGAACATTAGGTGAACCTATAGAGATTAGTGCAAATAATAGTGAAAAATCATTTCTTTTGGAATGTATGAATATAGTAGTGGAAAATATTCTCTATGACATCATGATTTTAGAACATTTTATGGTTCAAAAAATGGGTTAGTAAAAAAAAGATATGAGCAAAACAAGGAATCCGATGAAAAATATTTGAAAGATAAAGAATTGTGAAAAATAAGTTTAAATAAGGTGAAAGGAAAGTCATTTTCTTATTGTTTGACTTGTTTTGAGAGAAAAATAGAGATATGAGAGATGAAACAAAAGGAAATAGAACTAAGATGGTGAGGAGATGATAACCAAGATGAGAGGGATGCCTAATGGCTATAACATAGTTAAGCAACCAAGAATTTCAAATTTATTTTTGAATATTTTATTAAAATTAAGTGTTTTATAAAAATTTGCAAATTAGACCAATTGTAGAGATTGAAATGAAATTGAGAAAGCTAATAAGGGTACTAAAAACCAAAAGGGGAATGGGTCAAAAAGAATTGATGTAATAAATTTTGAAGTCATTTATTACAAGCAAGGAAAGGGGTCAGCAGTCAGAACCAACTAGGTCAACCTAGTTGATCTAAATGTGAAATCCACATTACCAACTTAGTAGGTATGTGTTGACTTAGTTTGTTTTGCATGTTATTGACTTAATACCTCACTGCCAACTTAATGGAGTAATCTACTCTACCAACTTAGTATTACGGGGGGAAAAAGTAAAGGGTCAACTTAGTTTGTTAAGTCAAATTGGTCAAAATGAGGAAAATTTGGTCAACCTAATGTTTGATTAGGTGACCCAAATAGTATGAAAATGTGAGACAGAGGTCAAAAGAGTATTAGAAAGGCCCATAATGGCTGACTGAGTATGAAAATGGCCAAGTAGGATAAAAATTGGTTAAATTGGTTAAAAATGGATAGATTAAGATAAATTAGGCTTATTTTTGTTAAAATTTAAAAGAATGTATTTAATTATAAGTGACATGGAGGTCTAATACATCTTTTGTTATTTAATGGTTACAAGGGTGCTCAAGATTTTGACACTTGGTAGATGTGGCATGAATCCCAAACCTTTTGGCATGAGTGACAATTAAGGATTGATTTAGGTTGGTTATACTAGGTCTAAGAGGGATTATGGATATGTGTCAAGTCCCATTAAGTTCTAATCTGATAGTCATGATTTTGGGAGCTTAGGAATGATCAACTAACACATTTAGATGAGAGGTGGATGGGGATACCAAGGAGGTGGGTATCACCCTAGAAGATGTTTGTACAATTTTTAAACTTATGATAAGAGGTACATCAGTGCTCATGGGAGTACCAGATGTATAAGAGAATATGTGATCCTTAGCCTTGTGGGCAATGGGCTTAGATAGGATATATTCGGGGCTAAGAGTTAGCCTCTTTAACATATATATAGCTCAGATTCTAGATATCTAGAAGGTAGTTGTAAGACTTGTGATATCATGGGTTCTATGTCACAAGTTGAATGTTAAGGTATGCCTATACATGATAGCCTTATGCAATTCCATTTTAGATCATGGGGAATTCTATGATATAGGTTCTATCATCTAGGTCCAATTTATGCATGACATGTTGTTCAAAGGAAAAAGACCATGGGACTAATTATTTTGTTGAGTTTTTAGATATATGAGAGGTTTTTGATGTATCAACCAAATAGGTTACCCCATGTGACCAATGATCAATTGCCTTGGGTATAGAGGTGGTAATAGGATCATGTATCATATGTCGTGCCCCATGTGCCATTGTTATAGATAGTTATGTGAGCATACATCATGTGGTATCTATATGCGTACATTATTATAATATGGCTAAGTTGGATCATAGTGGTACCAACATTAGCATGGGTACAAATTATAGGCCACTACACCTAATGTATAGAGTTGCATCTAATGACACACATACCAAGATAGATGGGAATCCCTCATCCAATGGATTTGATAGTTGTGCCCATATTTTGGGCTAGATATGTGAGAGAGATGAGGGGGAGAGTAGGATTAGGACCACCAATGGTTAGACCAAATATCAAATCATAGTGAGAGAGACTATGGATAGGTTGAACATAATGACCAGTAGATAGAGAGGAGATAGATGTGGATGCATGAGTGATAGAGGTACCACAACTAGAACCATAATAGTAAGAGAAGTAACTACCTTGTTTGTACCATAGATGACACCGACATTGAGAGAGAGTAGAGAGGGTGGTCATCCTAGATGACCCATCAGAAAACCAAATAGAGTTGGAGATAGAGGTACCAATCAGGTGTATCCTAAGATGGGAATGAGTGGTGACCTTGGGATTTAAATTAGGGAGGTGACCTAAAAATAAGGTATTCATAGGATGAGTTGATGGAAAGATCATGTTCAATTATCATACAAATGGGGAAATGGTAGTAGGTAACACTCAAATAAGTAATAATAGATGGTTTGAAATTTTCTTAAGTTATTTGAGATATATCAATGATCTAATATCTATCTAGTTTGAATTTTGTAGATCCTATGGAGGAGGAGACCAGATGGGTATCTTAGGTGATGGGAGCATTCTATGAGATCTTTGATAAGGTGCTAATGCCATATGATCCTATGACATTGGAGGATCCTGTGATAGTGTCTACCCTAGATAGCGAGTTTAGATTGGTAGGAAAGGTTATGAGATGAGTACGAGTGTGTAGGGAAGATCCATAACCACCAATAGGGGTGGGAGTGGTAGAGGCACATGCATGGAAGGCCTTGGCTCAGAAGAGAGTTGTGTATATGATTACTATGACCTAGTTGGCATAGGTATAGGCCCATATGGCCAACCTATAGGGATAGGTGATAGGTCTAAGGTCTTGAACAACCTCTTTACAACATAATATTC
This sequence comes from Torreya grandis, assembly GCA_037957365.1. Classification (NCBI taxonomy): domain Eukaryota; kingdom Viridiplantae; phylum Streptophyta; class Pinopsida; order Cupressales; family Taxaceae; genus Torreya; species Torreya grandis. The sequence continues at coordinate 2,561,133 of JARHVA010001418.1, read as the reverse complement.
AGAGGTGTCTATTTGAGGAATCTATGGGCAATGTGGCTAGGCCATGAGATAAATAGGATAGAGCCCAACCATAGATTTGGAATGGTGTATATTGTTATACTTTTGATAACAAAACACATGATATATACACACACACACACACACACACACACACATATATATATATGTATATGTATATATATATGCATATGTATATATATGTGTGTATGTATATATGTGTGTGTGTATATATATATATATATATATATATATGTATGTATGTATGTATATATATATGTGTGTGTGTATATATATATTTATATATGTGTGTGTGTGTGTACATACATAAATACATACATATATACATACATATATATATACACACACATACATATATACATACATACATACATACATACATACATACATACATACATACATACATACATACATACATACATACATACATACATATATATATATATATACATACATACATACATACATACATACATACATACATACATACATACATACATACATATATATATATATATATATATATATCGTTTTGGCAGCCAGATTTTGACCTTATGTGTTTGTATTATGGTTGTGGTTGTGGATGCATAGATATATTTCATTCTAGCACATGTATTTAGCTTTTGTTGTATATGCTATAGGAAATATATGTGTTGTGGTTTCTTTTCTAGCATTATGTAGTACACATGCATGGTTAAAAAGAAACAAATGAAAAAGACTTGGCTAAGTATAATTAATCAAAAATAAATGTAATACACACTATGTCACATTGAGAAATGTGTAATAACAATAAAATGACTAAGTATAAGAAACTAAAGGGTGGTAAACAAGATGGAAAAAAGTTTGTTTTTAAATCAAGAGAAAGATTGACACCAAATTAAAACAAGTAAGATCACACTAAATCATGTTGGAAAGTATGACAGTAATGTAATAAAGTGTAAAACATGTAAAATAAAAAATGGTATATAAAAAAGATCACTTAAGTCAATTAATCATACTAAATCATGTTAGGAAGTATAAAAGAGAAACAACATTGGCAAAATTGGTCTTAAATTTATCACACTAATTCAAGATAGGAAGTATGAAAAATTCAAGAAATGGTTGGATTCTTACATGCAATCTGAAAATAAGAAGATAAAAGTGAAAGAGTAATGAAGTAATCATAAAACATACTAAATCAAGATGGGAAGCATGTCAATGATGTGTACCTTCATGGTCAATGAAATATTACCTCATATTTGATACATATAATTTTGTTGTAATTTGGATTATTGGAAAATTTGTGAGGAAGGCCAATGAGGTGGAAATAATATGAAAATATGGTAAAAATGGATGTTGGTAATAGGAAGGTGAAATGGTGTTAATTTGTGAGGAAGGTCAGGGCCTATCCATGGTCTTACAATGCAACTCATAAATAAAATCCCTATGGGAGTGAACAGTGAACAAAATAATATTTCTCAAGAAGAAATATGAGGAATGTAGGGAGTGTAAAAATAAAAATGTAGGCATCTTATGAGAAGACCTTAGGAGATAGGAGGCATACTAAGGGCATGAGAAGACACTAAGTGACTAGTGACCATTAATGTACAATAGAAACTTATTCGTTATAACAACAAAACTATGTAGGAAAATAAGCATGATACTAAGATCAACTCATGAAGGTAGATTAGTATAAGAAAAGAAAAATGGGCCTACCTTTTTATGATGTGTTCCTTGTTCTTCAGGATCCCTTACAGAGTTGTTAGTCTACTACAAAGATTGGGTACTTGTATGAGAAAGTACGTAGCACTAAAAGATTTTTTTTAATTTTCCTTTTCTAATCTATTGGCCTATCACACCCCAATGGACCTTGACTCTATTATGAGGCCAACTATGGAGATTGAGATTTGAATAAAAGAAGGAGATTTGTTTTTAATCACATCTTTTATTGTGATTTGACTTTTTAAATTTTTGAAGGTTGCTTTTTTGGATCATTGCCTTTTGTTAAAAGATTTGGATTTTGAATATTTTTATGGATTTTAAGATTCCTCCTTCATATAGACTTGGAATGACCAATCATGAGAGATATAGTGATACCCATGAATGAGATTTAGGCTTTGGATAAATGAATCTAAGAAAATAAAGACAAGACTAACTAGGACACTTAGGATTAACAATGAACCAACATGTTATCTCAAGTCTCAACCATGTGTATGCTTAAGTTACAAAAGGGAATAAAGGGGAAGAAAGGAGATCCAAAGTGGATTAGTAAAAGGAGATTATAATGAGATGAATTATTTTCTAACTAATCACTTGGTAAAGAAGGAATGAATAAAGGGAACAAGGTTTGCATAATGAAGTCACAATAATAATTATCCATGTTTATAGAGATAAGATAACAAACAATCAAGAAAAAAAGGGATTTTTAAGAAAGAAAATCATGCATAAAAAGAAATCAATAATAAATAAGACATTCATAAGAAAACATAAATGACATTATGAGAAATATAAAGTGTGAAATTAAAGTCACCATATAAGATATATAAGAATTTGACACAATGTCGAATAATAGAACAAATAGATAAATATAAAATTGGAGCACACATCCAATCCAATTGAAAACGTAAGAACACCATTATGTGCTCATAAGTATTGATAGATTTGACCACACACATTATAAATAAAATATGATAAGTATCTATGATGTTGGATGTGAAAAGTAGCTAATGTCTCATCTATCTTTAGAAAACACTAGTAAAATACTTTACATCTAATCTCCTAAATAGAAAAGGTAGGAATGATTGATGGATCATGCTGAGGAGGGCTATCAAGAAAGGGATGTTTAGAAGAATACATGGGAATGGAATCTATAGGAGATGAAAGGATCACTAGTGGGGTAGGATCCATAGGTGAGGGACTCATAGATGGAAAAGGATCTATAGGTGAGGGAAGGTCTATGGGTGAAGGATTCACAAGTGGAGGAACAAGAGGTGAAGAAGGGACCACAAGAGGAGTGGAACCATGGGGGAAGAAGGGGGAACCTTTTTATTAGAATGACCTATGAGAGGAATGGTAGAAGGTGAAAGAATGGTTAAAAGGTGATCTTTAAGATACTACTGAAGGATGTGATAATGATATATATGATGGGTGTCACATTGGTTACAAAAAAAATATATCTTTCCATAATTAAGAATATATTTAGGTAGTACCTTTGGGGGAGGTATGGCCTTGTCTAAGGTCTGAGGGGTAGAAATATGCAAAGTATCAATATATTATTACAACTTGTGGTAATGCATAGATGAATTGTTATCTATGCTATGGAAGTAATAAATACACCTATGAGTAGGTTTGGTAGAGGTACTCACAAGAAGAGGTGTAATAGAAGTAAAATGAGTCTGGGAAGGCTCATCGACCCATTTATGGAAAAAAGAGCTAACTATGGTAAAGGAAACAAACCATCACTGAGAGAAGGCAGTCTTGGTAAAGGGACTGGACTAAGCTCAATAGAATGAGAAATAGGATTATAATCTAGAGTGGGCTCTACTAGGGGAGGGGTAGGATCTACAAAAGGATGAAGGAAAGTTACATGCATCTCAGGGATAAGTAGGCTATAGGGGTCATGATACCTAGCAACATGATAGGGCCCAATCATTTCATGATCTATAAGCATACTCCTATGAGGTTATTCAAAAATTGGAGGTGTCTACACCATCTCTATCCTATGGTAAAGAGGAAAAATGCTAAAATTAGGAACTATATATGATGGAATATGAGAAGATACATGAAAAGACTAAAGTAAAGAGGAATGATAATGGATAATCTTAGCATCATGGGCTTGAATAATACCTCCTAAAAATAGATCATCTAAGGTATAACCATCATAATAATTAGGTGTATGAAGATCAATGACATAAGTAGGGATGACATTATCATTTGATGAGGTGTGATGAATAGAATTCCAAATCTTAGTTAAGACAATGGGGATGTGATCACAAGGGGGTTTATGAGAACAAGGTTGAAATGAAGTGAGAATCTAAGAGATGAAATGAGGTGAGACATCAAAAGTTTTAATATTGAGATTGATCTCATCAGGATCATCATCATCAAAATCTAAGAAGTTAGGGGGATATGTCCAATGAGTTTGGGATGACCATTGTAACCTCAAGTGGAATTTATGGGAAAGTTAAATCATTGAGACTCATGAAATGGAACACTAGGCAATGGTTCAAGAGTAGGAATCTTGAATACACCCTGATCTTTTAATTATTCAAAATTCAAGTGATTGGTGTCACCCTAAATCATATAGATGGATCCATTGTGAGGGAATTTAATTCATTGGCAAGTGGAAGAAGTAATTACTCTCATATGATGAGTCTATGGTCTACCAAAAAAAAAGTTGTAAGATAAAGGAAAGTTAAATATCATCACCTTCATGTGAATGATGATAGGTGTGATGGTAATGGGGAGACACACACAACCTAAATTAGGAATTTACCTTAGATTATAGCCTTAACATGTGCTACATGTAGATTTTAGATTTCATTTAGAATATCCAATGGTTTTGATAAAATTGAGAGAGGCAACATAAGTGTTAGAACCCTCATCAATCAAGGCACACTTGACTTGGATATCACTAATTTGAACACTAATGAGTAGAGGAGGATCATCTTCATGAAGTATAATATCATCGATAATCATGGAAGTGATGGGAAATTTGAGGGAAAGAGAAGTTTCCATTGTTTCATCAACATGTATGGACATCTCTTCATATTGTTGAAATATGCTATCTTCATATCTAGATAATGTTGCTTCACATCTTGCTAGGGGAGGACGAGGGATGTTCATTTCAAAAAAAAGGTTGCATAATATGGTTATGATGATCCATAGAGGTCCTCATAAGCTCAAGAAATGGGATTTGGGATGGGAGATTAGTGAGTTTTGTGATAGGATCCCACTCATCATTACCCATTATAAGATTGTTAGAAATAGATGAATAATGTTGAAGGAGGTCCTTGAAAAGAAGAGCCAAAGTACATTGGAATTTATGTTGATAAGAGGGAGAAGGTTTATGGAGAGGATAAATTTATAGATTGTATTGATAAGATGAGGTAATTGATGCAAGTTAGTTTTGAGAAGTGCTAGAATAAGTGTTGATAAAAGATTGAGTGTTATTAGTGTTAGGTAAAGAATATGGAAGGATGGTAGAAATAGTATGAGTGTTATCCAAGGGAGGAGTTGGAATTAGTTCATCAATTGTTATAAGGTCATCTTTCCCCAAATAATTTAAGTGAGTTGGAGAAAAATCTTGGATAACATGAAATGTGTGAGACATTGGAGGTGTGTAAATAGGTTGAGGATCAATAAAAGAAACCACCCTTCGCATATTGGTCATATTAACCATAGTATCTTCAGGAGTTGGGTCAATAAGACTTTCAACATTGTTGGTAGAAGGGGTGAGCTTTTTTAGGTTATCTTGGTGATTTAGAAGAGGGGATTTATAAATGGCCAAATTAACATTAGCTTGATTCAAAGCTTGAGTTTTAGTATTTGTTTCATGAGCTTTGAAAGCAATGACATAGACTTGTTGGAATTTATAAATGATAGAATCATGGTCAAAATTAAGACCAAGAAGAAAATCCATAGCCTAATAATGAAGCTACCTACAGGTCTCATGAGAATTAACCCAACTAGCATGAAACCAACAAATTTTAATAAGATCATACCAAGATTTATTAGGATGAGTGGGATCATGTTCTTGTGGAAGAGGCCTACGTAGATGTTTTAATAATTCTACTAAGGATAAAGGTTTGTGAACATTGATGTTATTAGGTGAAGATAAATGAGGATTGATGAATTTTTAAGGAGGAGCTGGTTTTGAAGATTGACTAGGAACAACAACTTGAATAACATGAATGGTGTCATAAGAGTCTATGAGACCATCATTGGTAGCATGATGATTATTTTTATTGAGTAATATATGAGTAACTATAGAAGGTTGGGGTGGATTGAATTTATGAATAAGGAAATCTTGATGTTTAGCTTGGTTAATAACCTCCTCTAAAGTACATGGAGAGAGAGTCTGGACCTGATATTAAAACTTGGGAAAGAGAGCATTGGTAAAAAGATGAAAAATGTTATCAATGGCCATGTTATGTTCACATTTGTTGGATAATATTTTACACCTTTTAACAAAACCTTAGGCAGTTTCATTTTCAAGTTGCTTATAATTGATAAAATGGGCCAAGGGGAATTCTTGGACTAGATCATTTACTAAACTTCCAAACTATTAATAGAATGAGTTTTAAGTTGGTTTTATAGATCTAAAGCATGACCCATGAGATTTTTGGCTAATAGCTTGGTAGAGGTAAAGGTGTTTAATTTGACCCAATCTTTATATATATTTTGAAATGTTTTTAAGTGAAGAGTGGGGTTAGTTGACCCATTTTAAGAAATGGTAGGGGTGATACCTCCTATATCAATATTAGCAATTTGAGATATTAGAGTCTCATTTTGAAGATGCTTTATTGTCTTGTTGACAAAAGGAGTTTGAGGGATGAGATTACCATGGGAATACCTAAGAGGAGGTGGGGGAACATTTTGATTGTGCATGTCCCATGACATTTTTTAAGGGTAGGTTTGAAGATGGATAAGGTGGTTTTGTATTCACATCATTTGATTTGCATTATGAGCTTGAAAATTATTCATTTGTAATAGAAATTTATGGGTTTGAGTTGCATTGTTAGTATTGTTTGAAGCATTATAATTAGAATTAGTGTCTTGGGTACCACTGTGGGTATTAGTGGGAGCTTGAGAAGAGCTATTAGAATGTGAGTAACTAGTGGAAAAATTTGCTTGTATAGAAAAATATGTACTAATAAGGGGATGAGAAGAGGAAGCACTAGAAGCATGATTACCATGGGTATAAAATGATTCACTAGTGGAATAATTGAGGAGAGTGGGTTTTGGAAGAGGCCCACTAGATGTAGAACCTACCATGTTAGTGGAGATACTAGGCAGTCAAGTAGAAGAAGTCATGGTATGAGGAGGGGTCAAAATAGAGGGAAGAGGCTGAGAATCAAAGAAACTAGTATCCCCAAATATATGTGAAAATGTGGGAGAAGGTGAATGAGGCTCTTCAACATGACCACTAATCATGAGATGGTAAGTGGTAGAATGATCCTTTGCTCAATGTTGAGGAAATTTATAGATAAAGAAGATCATTTTAGGTGTATAATTTAATTTAGATTGATATTCAAGTGAGAAGAGAGGATTGAAAAGTGAAGAGGAATGAAGAGGTGTCTCATAGTTCATTATGCGAGTGGATATATGAACATTAATCTCATCCAAAAGAGGAGCCCTAATCTACTTATGGGAGACCCTATGAGGATTTATAAGACTCATCTAATCCATTAAATTCAACTCAGTGTTATCTTTAAATCGAAAGTTCATGATGGAGGAAGACTAGATAAGGCCAATGTGATGCAAAAGAAAGGAAATAACAAGGGGTAGATAAGAGTATATATTCAATTGGGTCAACTTAGTACTAAAAATAGGGGCTTAAAATTGAGAAAATAGGGATACAGAGTTAACATGGTTGACCTAGTTATATAACTTGGGTAAAAAATAGATAGAAAAAGATACATAGTCGATAGGGTCGACCTAGTACTGTATCTTGAGGGTTAGAGAAGAATACTATGTCAACAGGGTCAACCTAATATTATAGGCAAGGGAAAAAAATAGTCTATAAGAGACTATGTCAAGTAGAATGACTATGTACTAAAACAAAACAAAATTTGCTATTCCTTTTAAAAGCATGAAGTGAAAGGAAACACACAATCAATTGGGTCAATGAGGATGATCCAATTGAAGCACACAACACAAAACCTTATACTAATGCTAGCCAATGCAAGTTTTTGTAATACACCATATAATTTAGCAACGAGAAAATGGTTAACTTGGAAAAAAATGCTAAATAACTGGTCATCCTAAATGTTATTGGATTATTATAGTATGATTTTAAGTGTGATGGGGAGTTGACTATAAATAAAGAACTAGAAAGCAATCTATGGATGGTTTCAAAATGTTTAGGCTAAAAGGGATCTATGTTGGCAATGGTATTGGCTTACTATTGGGGCCTACCCCCTCACTTAACACACCAAAATGATAAGGGTGTCAGGTGATTTTCTAATATATACCATTAACCACATGTTTATACTTGGCCATAAAACCAAGTCAGCTTCCCCCTTGGTGATCAAATCCAAGTAGGTAAGCCTTGGGTAGAAATTTTTTTAAATGCATTTTAAGATTATGTGACTTGGTAGTGTGTAAATAAAAGAGAAAAATAGTGAAACTAAATGGTATATTGAAAAACCACCTACTTAGACTATGTGATCTATTCTAAGCATGCAAGAAATTAAAAGTGAAAGTGTGAGCTAATTACTAGCATATAAGTGTTAATCTCAATTTTGAAACATAGTAAAATTTCAATTCAAATGATAATTTATATAGATATTATAGAATAGATTCGATAGGGTCACTATTATACTATTGAAGTAAGGGTTTATTAAGAACTGCATCAATAGTGTTGACCTAGTCTTTTAGATAGAAGATAAAATAAAGAACTAGGTCGATAGTGTGGACCTAGTTTGCTGTCTAGGGGAAAATTTAAAGAATGCAAACTATGGAAAATACAAATGTAATGAATAGAAAAAATAAAAGAGAAAGAGAGAAATTAACCTTGGTGGGTTGGAAGATGTAGAGGAAAGTGAAATTTATACTGAAGTGCATTGATTTTTACTTGTAAATTATGCCAATAGTGTCGATTGGGTCGACCTAGTTCTATAGTTCCCTATTTATTGAAACCTGTAAAGAATACTATGTTGGTAGTGTTGACCTAGTATGTTTTATAAAATTATGGAAGTGTACTATGTCGATTGTGTCAACCTAGTAGCTTGTCTAGAATTCTGAAAGTATATTGTGTTGATTATGTCGACCTAACACCCTATACTTAATAAAAAAATTGCATAAATATAATAGAGTTGTATTGATGCAACTATTTATTAAACCTATGCATAGAAGTTAGAAAGTATACCAAAACTATTGACCCAATATTACAAATATATAAAAATAATAAATAAAATAATGAAAAATGTGAAATAAAACCTACAAGGGTTAGATTCATTTCAGGTTCACCATAATGTATGCAATTAATAATGCATCATGTTTATAAATCAATTCTAAATTAGAGAAGATAGATCATACTTACACTTCTAATTGAGGATACATTATATAATCAAGAACATGACTAATATGGGGATCTATTAGACCCAATTAGGGTATTTATTACCATAATAAATGATACTAGGGAGGGTTACAAAACCTCCAGTCAATCACAATCATGCAATAATAGGTCTTATATTTTCATATTTCACTAAACTAATAATAATTAAAGTAAAGAAATCTAATCTAGTGCTCACTAAAGCTTGTGGCATAAAGTGGGGGTAAAAAACAACAAAATTAAACATACATAAGAGACATATAATGACATAAATGTATACATAATACTAATGCATGGAAGAGAATTATAAATGCATATCTATCTACTCTTACAAAGGAGGAATAAAGTTAAGAATATTTGCCTTTGAAGATGAACCTACTGATTCTCAATCTCTCCCTTAGCTGAGCTACTTAATAAGAGGTTGTTGTGGTATGTATGGATGACAAGGATAAATCAATGCTAGGTTACGCAACCTATCAATTCATCCAAAAGACTTATCCACAGGACAAGATCCATATCTCCAAAGAAAGTATGAAACCCTAAGCTTGTTCCTCAAGTAGAATGGTGGATAAGCAGATGTGCAATAGATCTTACTTCTTCTTCTCTTTTTCTAAATAATGGAAAAATGATCTTGTATATATAGTTGGATTTAACCCTAAGCCCTTATAAAAGTTTTGGCTGATAGGGTCAACCAAGTTGACCTAGTACAATTATGGACAAAAAATTACTAGGTCTTGGGTTAGGTCAGTGAAGAGCTGACCTAGACCCTAAATGAAATTTACCCAAAATAGTACATGGTTGACCCATTTGACCTAGTATAGTGAATAGTCAAAGGGGGCTTAAGGCTAGGAAAAAAGGGATAAAAGGTAGGAAATGACTGAGGAGTGTGTAATAGAGAAGAACAAGCTTAGGGATATGGTTTTTAGGAGGCAATTGTGTAGATAACAAGTGGTAAAAGGGACAACAATCTTACAAAGCACTAATGATCCACCCACCCCTTTCCTAGTGCACCCCTTAGGGCATGCAGTTAGAGAGATTGAGACTCGACAGGTTGCTACAAGATAGAAAACATTAATAATTGATAAAAATTTTAAAATATTATTTGTATACACACCATGCCATGTTCATAAATACTGATAAATTTGTTTACAAATGTTATCCATGACATCAAAAATATCTCTATGAAATTGGATCTTAATGGTAACTAGAGTTTCATTTATCCTCATAAAAAGCTATGAAAAGACCTCTCATCAAATCTACTCAACATAAAATGTAGGCGTAGATGAAGGATCACGCTCATGAGGGATCCTATACATAGAATACTCAAAGAGGGGAATAGATGATGGAATAGGAATGGTAGATGGAGTACAAAAATGTGGAACCACCAATGGAGAAGAAAACACAAGTGGGGAAGAAGTTAATGGTGAATAAGGAACCGCAAGAGAAGAAGGGGGAGCCTTCTTATATTAGAGAACTATGGACAAAGGAATAGTGGGCACATGAATCATCATAAGGTGATCATGAAGATGTTGATAAATAATGTGGCAAAGATAGGTATAATAGATACTGCAATGGTGCCAAAGATAATATATCTCCCTATATTTAGGGATATACTTAGATAACAACTTGGGAGGAGGTATAGCCTTGTCTTTGGGTTGAGGAAGGGTAGGATGCAATGTCTCAATATATTATCAAATATTTCAACAATGGGTAGAAGAATGGTTATATATGCCATGAAATTAATAGATGTACTTGTTAGAAGACTTTGGGGGTCTAATAATGGGAGAGGTAAAAGAAAAAACTAGGGAAGGATGAGATAAGTAGTAGTCTCTAGTCTAATGATCATTAATTTTGTGAATATCACAGTAAGGTTGATCAGCCTATTAGATGAGCATGGGATCAAGTTATAATAAAGGAAGAAGGACATCACCAAGGGAAGGCAGGGCTGGTGTAAATACTGGGTTGGGATCATCTAAAAGTAAAGCAAAATTATATATAGGATGAGGATCAGCTAAAGGTAGATCAGGATGAGGGCCCAAACTACATTCAACTGAAGGTGAGGCAAGATGTACAAAAGGCTTAAGAGTAGTAGCTAACATCTCTAGGGGAAGTAAATTAGAAATATATTGGTATTTAATAAAATGATAAGGACTAGTCATGGCATGATCCATAAGCATGTTTATAAGAGTCTTTACTAAAATTGGAGTTGTACCATGTGATCGCTCCATATCTACCCTATGAAAAATAGGAAGAATACTAGAATTAGGTATTATGAAAGAAAGAATATAATAATATGAATGGAAATACTAAAATAAAGAAGTACGATACTAAATAATCTCAACATCTCTAGCCTAAACAATTTATCTTAAAAATGGATCATCTAAAGCATAACCATCATCATAATTAGGTGTATGCAAGTTGATGGTATAGGTAGGTATGATCTTGTCATCAAAGTTGCATGATGAATGCAATACTTAGTCTTGTTTAAGACCATGCATATGTAATAGATATGAGGCTAATGGGAGTGCAAATTCAAAGATAGTGAGTTGGGTGATGAGATGAGGGGATAGATCTAAAGTTTTGATGTTAAGGATGATCTCATCCAAGTCATCATCATCAAAATCAAGGAGGTTAGGTGTTATGTTCTCAATGATTTTAGGGTGACCATGATAACCTTAGGTAGAATTGATGAGATAATTGAAACATTGATATTCCTTACAAGGGATACTAGGCAAGGGTTCAAGGGTAATAACTTTAAAGACACCATGGTCTTAGAATTATTCAAAATTCTAAGGGTTTGTGTCTTCTTAAATCTTGTGGATAACACCATTATGGGGTAATTTAATGCATTGGTAGGTAGATGAGGTGAAAAACCTCATATAATGATTCTAAGGTCTTCTAATCAAGATGTTATAATCAAGGGAAAAATTAAATATCATAAATTTTATGCAAATGGTGATAGGAGGGATGGTAATAGGAAGCCACATGAAACCTAAAGGAATCATTTACCTTCTATCATAACCTTAACATGTAATGCATGTGGAATTTATATTGAACTCAAAATATCCAAGAGTTTTAATGAAATCAATGGAGGTGATGTGTACCTAAACCCTCATCAATCAAATCACATTTAACTTGGATATCACTGATTTGAATGCTAATAAATAGGGGAGGATCATTTGGGTGAAATAGAATTTCATATGGGATCATGGAAGCTATAGGAAACTTAAGGGAAAGAGAAGTTTCCATTATTTCATCAACATGTGTGGACATCTCTTTGCATTATTTTAGTATACTATCTTCAGATCTAGACAAGGTAACTTCACATCCTACTAGGGGAGGATATGGGATGTTCATTTTAAATAATAATTGCATCAAATAGTTGAAATTATGGGGGAGATTTAAATTAGTTGTAGGAAAGGTAATTAAGATGGGAGATGAGAAAGTTATGTTATGGGGTCCCATTCATCATAACCCATGGGGGGATTACTAGATAGAGGCACATAATTTTATAGGAGCTCTTGGGAAGGAGGGTTAGAAGTGTAGTCAAAATTGTGTTGGTAAGATGTGGTTAGTTTAGTTTGAGGACAAATAGGTTGATTTTATTTAGATGGTGGGATAGTTGATTTAGGTATTTCTTGTGATTGAGTTGAATAAATACTATTAAAATTTTGGGGAATGTTGTCAATGTGTGTAGATGTTGGAGGAATGGTAGAGATAATGTGAGAGGTATTATCTAGTTGAGATGATGGAAGTGGTTCTTGAAAAGATTAAGGTCCTCTTGCCCCAACTCTGTGAGATGAGATGGGGAATATTTTTGGATGACAAAAATTGTTTGGGAGGTTTGGTGCATGTGTGTTGGATTAGAATGAATAAAAGTGGCTACCCTTCGCATGCTAGTCATATTGACCACATTTTATTTAGTAGTGAGGTCTATAATACTTTAAACATTATTTGTGGAAAGAGTAGGCTTATCATTTATATCTTAATTATTAATAAGAGGATATTTATATATAAAAAGATGAACATCATCTTGGTTTAAAGATTAAGTTTTGTTTTGTGTTTTGTGAGCTTTAAATTCTATGTCATATACTTGTTGGCACTTACGAATGAGTGATTTATGGTAAAAGTTTGGGCCAAGAATAAAATCCATATCTAGATTATGTAATTATCTACAAGTCTCATGAGAGTGGCCCCAACTTGTATGAAACCAACAAAATTTATTTAGATCATACCATGATTTAATAGGACAAGTGGGGTCAAGATATCATGGTAGAGGCTTAGGAAGATGATTTTAAAGCTCAGCTAAAGATAATGGGTTATGTACATTAATGTTGTTTGGATGGGAAAATGTAGGATTAAGAGTGTTGTTTGAAGGGGGATCATACTTCACAACATTGTTGGGAGTGATGGCTTGGATGTTATCTATAGTGTAACAAGTATCAGTGACACCATCATTGGTAGCATGACAATTTTTGTTTTTAATGAACATGCAAGTTCTCATGGGAGGTTAGGATGGTTCAAATTGGTGAATGAGAAAATCTTGACACTTATCTAGGTCAAGGGCTTCTTCCAAAGTTATTGAAGAGAAATTCCTACCCTGATATTACAACTTTGGGTAGAGAACATTAGGGAATAGATGAAAGAGATTATCACCTACCATGTTATGCTCACATTTATTAGACAAGTTCTTTCATATTTTGATGAAATATTGTGTCATTTTAGTTTCATGTTACTTATAATTTATGAAGTGAGCTAAGGTATTCTCAAGGAGATCACTATTTTGAAACTCTTGTACTAGGGAGTTAACCATATCTTCCAAGTTAGTGATAAATGGGATTTTAGTTGAATATATTAATCTAAAGCATCTCTAAAGAGTGTTTAAACTAATATTTTGATAGCAACAAGTGTATTGAGTTAGAACTAATATTTATAGTGATTACCAAATGTTATTAAATGTAATGTGGGATTAGTGGACCCATTATAACTGATGGTAGGTGTGATACCTATGATGTCAATGTTGGAAATTTGAGGGACAATAGATTAATTTTGGAGACGTTTGATCATTTTATTAATGAGGGGTGGTTGAGAATTGAGGTTACCATGGGAATCCCTAAGGGAGGGTGGGGGGGGGAATTTATACTTTGCACTCCCCATGGAACTTGTTTGGGTTGAATTTAAAGGTGAATGAGATTATTTTACATTTGCATCATTTGATTGGCATTATTGGTTTGAAAAGTGTTAATTTTATTGAGTGTTTGCGATAAGAATTGGTGAGTTGGGGCTATATTTTGACTAGTGTGGATGATATGTAAATCACTGGTATTGGTATTAGTGGCTTGAGTTTCACTATGAGTAGTGGCATGTATGACACTAATGGCATGAGAAGCATTGGTAGAAAAAGGAAACACTAGTAGCATGATTATCATATGTATCAAGAGATACACTAGTGTCATGATTAACATTAGAATAAAAATAAGCACTAGTAGTATGATTAACATTTGTAGCAAATGATGCACTAGTGGCTTGATTGAGGAGGAGGATCTTTAGAAAAGGCCCACTAGATGTTGAACCCACCATGTTAGTGGAGATACTTGGCATGGGGGTTGAAGAGATCATATAAAAAGAGGTTATGGTGTGAGAAAGAGTCAAAATATAAGGGAAAGGTTGAGAAGTAACTAAAGTTTCACCCCCAAATCTATGAAAGAATGGAGGGGAGGGTGAAAGAGGTTCTTCTACTTGAGCACCTATCATCATATTATAGATGGTTGAAGGGTCTTTTCTTCTATTTGAGGAAAATTATTAATGAAAAAGAGCATTTTAGGTGTGTACTCTAAATGAGGCTCATCTTCTAAGGAGAAAAGAGGATTATGAACTGATGATGAATGAGGAGTCATCCCATAATTCATATTATGAGTGGTAATATGCATATTACTTTCATCTAAAGTGGAAGCCATAAGCTATTTTTGGGGAAACCTATTAATATGGGTAAAACTCATCATGTTTGTTGGATTTAAATATGTATTATCCTCATACAAAAAAATCATGATGAGAAAAGGAGGCTAAAGAGGTGATGAAAAGGAATTTTTTAGAAAATAGGATACAAAATCAAATTGGTCAACTTTGTTTTGTAAACTAGGGAATAAAATAGAAAAAAAGAAAACACAACTGTATAAGTTGACTATGTAATATTAAACATGGAACAAGACAAGAAATAAGAAGACACAATTGAATAGGTTAACTATGTACGATTTAGATAGGGGACTAAACAAGAAGATAAGGAGACACAATTGGACATGTCAACTATATACTGTAGGTATATATGCTAAATAGTCTATAAGAGTCTGTGTCTATATGGATGACAGTGTTCAAAAAAAGGGAAAGGTTTGACAAGATAATATCTATGAAAATGAATTTAAGCACACAAGTAATTGGATCAATATGACTGATCCAATTGAAACACAACAAAAACCTTACCTTAACACTGACTAATGCAAGTTTTGTAATACAAAATACAATGATCAAATAACAAACAATAAATTGAAAGTAAATGCTAACTAATTGGTGATTCTTAAGTGTTATTAAGTTATAATGAAGTTTAATTTTAATGTGATTAGGAATTTGTTTATAATGAGGAACTAAAAAGCAATTTAAGGTTGGTTTCAGGAAGCTTAGGCTAAAAGGGATCTATAATTATGAAGGTAATGTCTTGGTATTGGGGCCTAACCCCTCACTTCATAATACTATAGTGATAAGGGTGTTAGGTTCTTTGCCAATATATACCATCAACCACATGTTTATACTTGTCCAGAAAACCAAGTTGCATTTGTTATGAAATCCAAGTAGGTAGACCTTAGAAGTGTGTGCAAAGGAGAAAAATAGTGTGAATAAAATGGTAATTTAAAAACTAGTTATTTAATCTATGTTTTTTACTCTAAGCATGCAAGCAACTAAAAGGAAAAGTGAATCAATTACTATAAAAAGAGGTTAATTCCTTTATTGTGAATAATATAGAGTTAGTTTAGGTGACACTGTATGAAAATAATACAAAACAGAGTCGACTGAGTCATTATTGTTATGTAGATTCAAGATCTGCAAGAACATGGTCAAATAGGTCAACTATGTCTTCGAGATAGAAGACAACCTATAAAACTATGTTGAGTTAGTTGACCCAGTTGATTGTAGGGTTGCAATTTTACAAACTACAAACTTGTGAAAAATAGTACTAAAAAGGAAGAATTGAAATGACAAAGAGAGTAAGAATGAACCTTGGTGGGTTTGAAGTTGTTTAGATTGTAAACTTTTATGCTATGATGTTTAAATGATGATTTAAAAATTCTGCTAACAAATTTTGCAAAGCCTTTGTGCTAAAAAATAATTTGAAAATAGAGTTGATCAACTCGACTATGTTTGTATACTTGTATTCTAAAATAAGAGAATTGTGAATAGAGTAAATTGGTTGGACTATGTATGAAAATATAGAACTAAAAAATAAGACTGTGCCAAACTGATCAATCTAGTCACCTATATTTAGAGAAGACCTGCATAGAAATAACAAAGTCATTTTGCAGTGAATGTGTGTTAAAACTATGCATAGACTGTTAGAACTATACCAATAGGTTTGATACAATACTATATATATATATATATATATATATTCTAATGAACTTGATGTGAATCAATCCTTTGTAGGTATGTATATATATATATATTCTAATGAACCTGATGTGAATCAATCCTTTGTAGGTTTTCTTTCACAATCTCATCTTATCACTATATAGTGATAAGATGAGATTGTGAAAGAAAACCTACAAAGGATTGATTCACATCAGGTTCATTAGAATATATATATATATATACATACCTACAAAGGATTGATTCACATCAAGTTCATTAGAATATATATATATATATATATATATATATATATATATATATATATATATATATATATATATATATATATATATATATATATAAGATGAGATTGTGAAAGAAAACCTACAAAGGATTGATTCACATCAGGTTCATTAGAATCTATGCAAAGGGAAATGCAATTGATCTAATAATCAATCCTAGTTCGTAAAAGATAAATCTTACTTATAATTTTGATTGTTGATTCATTAGATATTTGAGGTGATGACCAAAATGGATCCACTAGACCCAACCAAGGGATATCTTACCATAATAACATTACTAGAGAGGGTTCCACAGCCTCTTGTCAAGAAACACTATGCAATAACCCTAGCTAGGTATTATGTTTTCATATTCACAAAGTAAATGATAATTAAATTAAAGTCTAATTTAGTGCTCACCAAAGCTTGTGGCATAAAATGGGAGTAATAAATATAAAATGTAAACATGCATAGAAGATCTATACTCACATCAATATATAAGAAATAATAATGCATGGGAGAGAAGTACAAATTCTAATCTATCTACTCTTACAAAGGAGGAACAAAGTTAGGATTACTTACCTTTGAAGACAAACTTATCGAGCCTCAATCTCTCCCTTGGCCAAGGTGCTTCACAAGAGGTTTTTTTGGTATGTAAGGTTAACAAGGATAAGTCATCTTTAGGCTACACAACCTTTCTATGCATTCAAAAGACTTCTCCACAAGACAAGATATAAATCTCTAAAGAAAGTATTAAAACCCTAAGTTAAGATCCTCAAGTAAAATCATGGACAAGCATATGTACAATATAATATTCTTATTCTTCTCTTCCTCATAAATGGTGGAAATGAATGTGTATATATAGATGAATCTAAACGTAAACCTTTCTAAAAGTTTAGTCTTTAGGTTCAGGCCAATCAACTCTATATTTTTAATTGATAAAAATAAGTTAGGTCTTAGTCTAGTTGGCTCTGTAATGTGATTTTGTCAATTTGATTGCAAGGTCAATAGGGCCGAGAATGTAATGTGAACCATCAAAAAGGGTTTTATGATTAGGAAGGAGATAAGTAAGGTAGTGAAATCTTAGAAGAGTGTGCAAGAAAAGAAGTAAGGATTAGGTAAGTGTGGATGATAAGGTTGTGTATATAACAAGTGGTGGTATAAAGGACAACAATACTGTGAAACACCAATGGTCTACCCACCCCTTTCCTAGTACACCCTTTAAGGTTTACACTTAAAGAGATTGAGACTCGATAGGTTCTTGCAAGAGAGAAAACATTAATAATTGATAAAGTTTGAAAATATTGTGTAACACACTCCATTTAAAAAAATGAATTGTCCCCTTTATAATGCTCCCCAACTCAAAAGCAAATTTCCCAATTTAATAGTAAATCACCACTTTAATAAAAGTGAGCACCACTGTGGAAAGGGGTCAAACCCTAAATATTTCTATAAAAGGTTTTATAACAACCCAAACTATTTGCTTGGTGATGAATCCATTTAACCTTTGAAAGGAACAAACTTCTATTTGAATATTATTTTCACCATCATGTGAAAAAAAACTTATCTTTAGGGTTGATGGTAGTATGAAGGCTTTATGGAAATCCTAAAGCCTATGAATGGATGAGGACATCTTTGAGCAGGTAAAGGAGGTGGACATTAGTAGCCATGGAGGAACTAAAAGGGAATGAAAATGAAGAGGATCCTCTTGATGGATTGATTCAGATCTAAATCCATGGAAAAAATGATCAGGAACTTAGGTGTGGGGAGATTGGATGAAAAACAAAGAATAAGAAGACTGTAAGATGGAATTAGTATCATCCTCCTCACTTGTTATCCCATTCACTCTTAATTTTATAATAGAAATGGAGATACCAATAGAGTTTTTGGATGATATACTTATTCCAACAGAAGTGCAACATGGGGAGAACATTCCTCTATTTTTTGCTCGAAATTGGGTGACCTATTTGAAACCATTACCAATACTATTCATAATGAAATAAGAACAAATATAAGGGTGCTAGTGGAGTCATTAGCAAAATTTCAAAATAAAAATAGTATGTTTACAAATCTATCAAGTGAAGGTGATACTATAATTTTCAATCTGAAGAGGTCACTAATCAGAAGTGACTTTAAATGAAACATCGTCTGGTAGTAGACATTCACAAAGATTAGTGATTGGTGTAGAGATGGAATCCAAAGTGAGTTAGATCAATCATTAATCAATAAAAATCAAGAAAATGCATAAGAACATAACTAAATAATCCAACTCTTTCAATGGGGTTTTCAAATCACAATTAAGAGCTATTGAAATAAAGCATATACATCAAACCTTCCCAAGAGCATCCCTTCATCCAAATGTAGCTTAAAATGTGATTTTCCCCTTGATTTGGTGCTCAAGTATTTGGTAATGATGAATGGAAATGATATTACATCATCTCAAGTGCACAAATGAAATTAGGATCATGATATTTAATCAAATGTATTCCTATATTAAAGCTATCCTATTGCAAATTAAGCATAATTGTTGACCAAATTTGACCCTGCAGGTCAAATTGGGACCCCTATAGGAAAAAACATTATCTTTAGAGTGTTATAGGGGGTTTAATATTTTTTTATAAGGTGTATTATATGTTAATTTATCTCATTTAATGTTGTATTAGTCTTGGTCATTAGTCTTATTATTAAATCTGTCATTTTAGGGGTCTAAATAGAGCATTTAATGACTTGTATGGAATCATAAGGAAATGTGAATGTTTAAAAAGGTTATTTAATGTTAAATGTGTCCCATTATGACTTATTATACTTATATTAACTAAAAAGTAGGAGGTTCCTTAGAAAAAGGGCAATTTTATTGAAAAAAGAGGAGTTTTCTTCAGTTTTACAAACTTGTAAAGACTTCTAAAGTTGGTGGAATTTCAAAAGTATCCTTTTGTCTTCAAAAAACTTGTTTCAATGATTATTTTTATCAGAAACTTCAAAAAATTAAGAAAACCACTTATCTCTCCTTCCATTAGGCTTGGCAAGCAAAAGTAGTCTTCAAGTTTGTATTTGGTACAGTCATCATTAGAGGTTTTAGGAAAAATAATATTAGGGGAATATTATACACTTATTTATATTAAATTTTATGTTTTTTTGAAAAGGAATGGTGTATTTTTCTTTATGAACCATTAATAAGAAGTTAGACTATCTAGTTTACCTAGTAATCTATGTACCCTATAGGTTTTTCCTTATTTTGGGTAAATCCATACAATTATCTTAATTATTCTATTTATATATGATTATTAATCCCTAATAAAATGTTTCCCATGCTTTTTTTATTGTTTCAAAGTGTTTTGATATGTAAATCATCTCAAGTTGCAAGAGGAAGCACTTTTCTATGTTGTAGGTAGGTTCCATCATTTTCCATGTTTTCCTAATTTGATATAAATTTTAGAGGGTGGAGATATGTTAATTATTGTGTTTAATTATAATTATTAGTCCTATAAACTTGTAATCTCATTCTAAAATCAATGTTTCATGGATTTTTAACCATATACAACATACATAGTCTGTCATGGACATATTTATCTATAGGTGCCATGGAGGGGAAATATCACATTGGAATAGAGGTTATAATACTTTTTGAAACACATTGATAGTTATAGCATAAATTTTGATAATTGGTGAAAATATCAGGCCTATTCATGAGACCATTCAATATATACATTATTCCAATTTTGCTCACTGCCTACCTGCAATACACATACACCTATAGGCACCCTCATATGACCAAGCATGTTGAAAAGCAATTTTTGGAACTGAAAAAGATCCTTTATAATGTAAAATATATATTTTAAATCCTTGATATAGGACTAAAACTCAAGGAATGGTCAAAACATGCACATTTTTCATACTTTCACTTTGTTACCTATGCATGAAAATGGCCACCTACAAGTTTTGGAAGAGCTGAGGGGTTGTTTAGAGGCATTCAAACACATGAAAAAAAATTTAATTGAATGCTAATAGGTGAAATTGACTGTTAAAATTTCATATTTTAGGGTTAATTTGGATATTATAAGTGTAAAATATGATCAAAACACAAGATGACTGAGTTCTAGGATTTAGTCCCCAAAATGAGAAAATAGAGAACTTGTTGGTTTTGTGAATATCATATGACATGGTGACAAGAGCTTTTGATGCATTATAATTATTTTGGTTTTTTTTCCATACATAGGAACATGAATACACATAATATTGGGGGCATAAAACTAATGGAATTTGGTTGTTTGGGGTCCTAAAGTTTCCTATAAAACACTAAATTCATTCAATATTATCTACATGCCTGAGTCCAAAAAAGACCTTTCTCCACCCAAATTTCAAAACTAGACTATACCAACTTTTGTGAATTATTTAAAATTGTTTAAAAAGATATTTTTTATCAAATAGGTTCCAATATATATTGAGGAGCAAGGTGGTAGGTTCCATATACATTTACAGGTGTGTCCTATCACACAAATGTTTACCTATTTTTGGCTAGGTAGATAGACAATGAGATAAATTTTTTGTATAGGTGGTGATATAGACCCAAATATGATGATAAGATATGAAAAGACACTTTAAAATTATATTAAAATATATCAGTAAGTCCTATGCACTACTTCAAGGTCCAATCCATGCAGGAACACCTACAAGACCTCTCACAGTCAACAATAGTTGATTATGAGAGGCATAGAGCAAAGGGAATTTGATTTTATGAGGTCTAGCCTATATAGGGATGAGTAAAGTGAATTAAGACAAACAAAAAAGTATTAAAATATATTTAAGGTGGTTTTAAACATTGTATTCAATGTTAATATATTCAAATAAACCTATAAGTACAACATCCTATAATAGAACATAGTCAAGGACTTATACTTAGTCTTGATTGAGTAAAGGTATGTGAGGGGAATATGATATGTTGGAGGGATAATTTAAGATTTTAATCCATTAAAAATTATCATTATTGTATCATTAATCTTTCATGGTATACAAATAATATAAATAATACCCTTTCAAATGCATAACAAAGTCCATAAAGTGCAAACCCCTACACGCAATTTTGCCTAACAGTCTATTTTAGGTTTTTGAGAATTTGGAGGGTCAAATTACCTAATAAAGGGATGATTTTATATGTATAATGTATCCATAACTTGGATAATCCCATAAAATATCCACATTTATATGATGAAATAGGGGAGTACCTTTTGTTTTGTCTTAGACATAGGGCACTCCCCTCATACACAAACCCTGTAGATTTAGAAAGTAGGGATAAATGGATGGACTAGGAGTGTTTTATAAATTTTAATAGGATTTTTAAATTTTTATATCATCAAAACCAAAATTATAATCCAATAAATAAAATGTGAATCTAAACAGGGTATTCCAAACCCTTAAGGATGTAAGCAGGCCTATTAGGTATGTTTAGGCTTAGAAGACCAAATGTGAGACCAATTCCACCTCTAGATCTAAGTGAGATTTTAAAATTATTAGAGAAGGTATATGGGGTCACTAAATATATGTTAAATATGGTTTAATTCAAGGAAAACAAATAGGATAGCCTAGAGCACAAGAGCTGTAGTCAGGCTTAGTAGGCAAAGTTTAGGCCTAGAAGCTAAATGGTAGGTCACTTTCACTTCTACATATTAGTGAGAATTATAAATAATTATATAATGTTTTAAGGGTAAATTTATACATTTAAAATCTCTTGGTATGTATATAAAATGCAAATAAGGCCATTTTTGGGCTCATGACCAAATTAGACCTATGTAAAATGTGAAAACAAGCTCGATAAGGTGATTTCAAAAGATCATATATTTCACGAGGCTTTGCATGGAGGCTAGGGGAGTTTATATAATTTGAAAAAGGTCCTATAATTTTATCTTATGTTTTTTTCTTACAATTCTAATGTCTTATCTTTATGAACAAAGTTTAAGAGGTCAAAACTATATAAAACCCTCCTAAACCCTTACAAGTGACTAGTCTGAGGAAATGGAGATGTAAAGCTAATATAATGGAATATTTTTCCTCTGATGATGTTTTAACCTTATATAGGACCCTCTCAAGATACTCCCCATACTTTTGGGTTGAATGGAACTATATAGATAGGGTATAAAAGAAGGTTTTCTTGACCATTTGTGTGTTGTACAAGATCCAAGATGTTACAAGAGATGAAAATAACATGGAGGGGAATATTATGATTTAATATAACTCCCCATATAAGTTTTATTCCTTGTAAAAACTCCTAAGTGCCTCAACCAATTGCTTCATCTCAACCAGTCAAAACTGACATAGTGACCAAGTTAGTGAGAAGGGTGGAAAACATCAAGTAAGCTGATTTTAAAGTGTGCCTGATGCCTCTAATGCCATTAAGGGTATTAATAGGTGAAACACACTCACTCTCACATATTTTCATGGGAATATTAATCCAATTTTTAATCCAAGTGTGCAGGGTGCATGAAAGAAGAGTTATTTCGACTGCAGCTGATAATAACTCATTTTGGGAAGGTTCCAGATGACCAAGACTAAAACCAATGCATGAAGAGGAATATTTAAAATAATTAACCTTAATTATAATCATCATACCTATCCATAGTCAGTTTTTTTATGTTAAAATAGGTCCAAATCATGAAGGTAGTTTTTAAAGCTAGAATGAGGAGTTTCATGCCACTTTTCATGAGTTTTATGCCTTGTATGGACACTTGAGATTCCTAACCTTACATGATTCATTTTAAAAATTATTATCATGTAAAAATAACTTAATTTATTATCTTTACAAGTATCCTTGTGACATTTTGACTTCTCTCTTCTCCTCTCTCTCTCAACTTCTATAAAAGTTGCCATTTTAGCCTTTGTAATCTACTACCACACCATGTATGGTAAATCCATAATAGTTTTGAAATTGTAATTGAATTATATAATAAATTCAATATATTTTGAGTTCATATATCATATTTTACAAGTATGTTAATAGATGTAGAGTGAATAGTTAAGACATATTCAATTATCCTTGCTTTCTCTCAATCCTTCCATGTCTGATGCAAGTGATTCCATGCTTAATAGGTCATATGAAGTGTTTTTAAATGTATGGATATGTTATTAAGTGTAAAAATAAGTATTAGTATCTAAAAAATTATCTATATCTCCACTTACCTTGGATAGTCTTCATACATGACACCTTCATATTGAAATACTGATGTTAGTGTATTCTAGGACTTTTAAACTAGTGTTGTATGCCTTGTCTCTTTGTGATGGAGTATAATAGTATTGTGTTACAAATATTAGTGAATCACCCATTGAATAGGTTTTTTTTAATGCAAAATCTAACCATTTTCCCCAAACAATTAGCTAGTATAGGTGAAAGCATTTCAAGACACATCTAGGGAGTTATCCCTTAATTTTAAAGATTCATCTCACCAAATTGATTACCCACAGAAAGTGAGATGTTTCCATTGTGCCAATTGGATTAGGAGAGTTGAGACATATCCTCAAATGGTACATATCAAAGTGATAAAAATAATAAAACCACATAAAAAATTGTTGTGGAGATAATTCTACATAATAAGTTTACACAAATGAAGATTAAAAATGGTGGTCTTGGCCCTCCTATTTATAAATTTTTGAATTTGATTATAATAAACCATGACCATCCATATTGAGATAAAGATGTGTGGCCATGGATTAATACAATTTTGTATACTTAAATCATAAATAATCTCATCAATATTTGGAAGGAAGGGGCATTAAAGAGGCATGGGAGGCCTTAAACTTGATATTTGTTGTATTTATGGCTTATAGATACCACCCCACAAATGATGTCATTTGATGATGTATATATTAGGAATAAATTTATAATTAATAAATATTCAATAAGTTTTATGGATTTTCCACTTAAGCCCTTTATTTAGATTAAATTGCCTAAGTGAGATTAATCAAATTTTATGCAATTCTTTAGAAATTGGTTGCACACTATTAATTAAACTGGACAGAATGTCATATTAATAAGTCATAATTTGATTAGAGTATAATTATAAGAAGGTTTTCATTGTGTATGGACCAATACCCCATTTAGGACATTATCAACATAAAATAACACATGTACATGTTATGTGCTTTTGAATTAAAAGAATTCAGTGGTTCAGAGGGCCAAATTGCATTTTTGTCATTTTGACTCGAAATGATTTAAGAAAAGTTAATAATCACATGAAATTCATTGCCCCATTTAGGGATACAATAGCCTAAATCAACACTTTTATATTAATATCTCAAACCATTTATCACATTTTACTGATTTTGGCCTAAATTGTGCATTTTCACATATTTCAAGTAAGATTGACAATTTCAACATAATGGTGTTAGGAATTGGATGTCTACATTATGAACCTATTTGAGAAGTGTAGAGAGACATTTAGGTAAATCAAAACCTTTTAAAATAAAGGATTTATTAAGAATAAGTTAGAAGGAAATGACCCATGATGCCCCCTTGAGAGGACATACAAGGATGAAAGAGAAGGATGGACTCTCAAAAACAGAGAGAAAGAGGTGAAATTAACCCATGGATAAGATTAAATAAAAATTGAGATAATTATTGTATGTGTTAATTCCCAATGATCAAAATATAATTAGAATATAATGGGCCCCAAGGATGAGGGGAAGTGGGAAGGATACAATCCAAAAATATAAGCAACACACTTTGACTAGACCTAAAAGAAGGTGCAAGATGCACACTTAGGGAATGATTGATCCTGAGATAAGTTGCACACTATAAAATTAATAGAATGAGGGTAAATTTCCATATAGCTTACAATTAGAATAAATAGGAGAACATTGCTCCAAAGAAAGGAAATAATAGGGTGCCCTTGTTGAGTAGATGTGAGCAGTCGATAAAGCAATTTTACCCAAGTAGGGCTGATTTTGATCACTAATAATTGATTGTTCCCTAGTAGGGAAGATTTGATTTGATGATGGGTCTAAATTTTATACCCCAATGGGGAAATTTGCAAACATATCTTAGGGATATAACCTAATGCATAGATTAAATATGAGAATGCACAAATGTAGAGGCGATGGTCTAATGACTAAAGAAGCCACAAATAATCATGTATATAAGGATGCACAAAGGGATGAAAGAGATGAATTGAAGAATAAAGATGACTGAGATGACCCAAGATATGTCGTGTATCCAAACACTACCTACATAGTCCAAATGTATCTCAAGCTAATGTAGTTCACCCAAAAGTAAGAGAAAATGGAATGAGGAATGAAGAATAAAAGAAAAATGGACCACTATTCAATTAGACTCATAATGTATGCCAAGACATGCACATATTTTATAGAGTCTAGTGCATAATCCATTGGTGTTTAATTTCATTGGTGCACTAAGAGCTGATCTTTGAAGTTGTATTGATTTTGAGACTTGGATCCAAAGCACTTGGTGCTTACTATAGAAAAATGAAATTATGCATCATCAATATGAATAACCTATAATGACATTGCATTTCAATTGTGATGAGATGATTCAAATGTGAATATTTAAAACTAAGGATAATGATAAGAACCACCAATACCAGAGTTATACCTATTTACATTTAAACAAAAAGCAAACAAAAATAAAGATAAAAATAATATACAAATGCAACCTAACTTAAGATCCAGATATGAACAATCAGGATTAAAGTAAGAAAAAAAATGTACAAAAATAAAAGTAATAACAACTTAATAAACAACATGAAAGCAAGATATGAATAATCCAAATCCATGTGTATTAATAAGAAGTTATTG
The DNA here is from genome assembly GCA_037957365.1 of Torreya grandis. NCBI lineage: Eukaryota > Viridiplantae > Streptophyta > Pinopsida > Cupressales > Taxaceae > Torreya > Torreya grandis. The sequence goes on along the minus strand of JARHVA010001418.1, from coordinate 2,534,166 downwards.
AAAAACCAAACAAAAGAACAAGATAAAATAGGAACACAAAAGACTAAGATTAAACAAGAAGAAAAAGCAAAGGAAAAGAAATGAATAAACAACAAAACAAAATAAATGAAGAGAAAATAAAGCACAAAAAACACCAATAAAAGTTAAATAAACACACAAAAACAAGAGTTAATCATAATGTTAGTACGAGTAAAAAATAATTGTTCGTGCATGTGTAGTAGAGGCATTACTTTGTATAACAACATAACAAGAACAAAGAACATAAAATTAACCCTAAATGGTAGGGTAACAAAAAAAAAAAAGGGTGAAAAAGAATAAAAGGAATGGGGGTGGTCGAGCTAACTCTAGATGTATAAGACAAGTGAACACTGACTACATAGTTCCATAGATGCTAGGTCCAACATGAACTCTAGGCAAAATATAATTCTCTTGGGAAACATGAGAATAAATAAGGAAAATGGGCTCCCAAAATGGTGAGAGTGTTCAAATTAGGGTTTGAAAAATAATAAGAGTGTGCAGATCAAAACAAACAAAAGTGTAAGGTAATGTTTTTTTTTTTCTTTTTATCGATCATTTTTCAATGTTTATGTGTTTTTGGGATAAGAAATAGAAATGAAATATTAAAAATAAGCCCAAAGGAACTACCTAGTTGAGGAGATACATGTCCATAGGTAAGAGTTCAAACAATAGCTAAGCCAATTATAACGACCCATGTTCATGAATCAGTGAGAGAAAGAAAAAAGAGGGAATGAGTTAACCTCAATATGAATCAAGCATGTGCTACATAATCCCATTAGGACCTTAAGTCACAATGGTTTTACCCACACAAAAGTTAGTGAAAAATTGACCAGGTCACAATAAGTTTACAATTTTGAGCTAAATAGCTAGGTAAATGATAATAGTAATCACTAGATGATGAGACAATGCATGATAAAAGACATTGTTCCTAATTTACACATAGGTGGTTATGATTAAGAAACAACATCATAATACTGATTTTCCCAATGGTAGTTATAATCAATGGTACCAAATAAAATATTGATTTATCCATAAGCAGTTATAATCAATGGCACCAAATAAAATGTAAATGAAGTTTTTAGATCAACGGTCACACTACTTCCATAAACTGTCATTTAAACACAAAATTCTAAAACTACTAAAATTGGATCAAAATCTCCTCACAAAAAGTATGGGAAGAACAAAATGAACCAAATCAAAAGGGGGTTGGGTAGGATAGATAAAAATAAGCCTTGGTTAATAGTAAAGACATGGTATAATAAAATAGTATATGGTACGACACAAAGAAAAAATGATAGGATAACAATTGGCCTACAATGGCAAAAGGGGTTGCTCCCAAGAGATGATTATCTTTGCTCTCAAAATGGTGAGAGTGTGGTTTTAGTTGGCTCATAAAATGGTGAGAGCATTCAAACTTAAAAATTACTTGCAAAATAGTGAGAGCATGGTCTTAGTTGGCTCACAAAATGCTGAGAGCGTTCAAACATAAAAATTTCTCACAAAATGGTGAGAGTGTGGCAAAGGATACTGAGCTGACCTCAATAGAAATTGGGTGTTACCTACATAGTCTTGAAGGACCTCAAGTCAATATAGTTCAAACAATGAGACAAATGGGACACAATGGTATAAGATGCCTAGAATGAGATGGTCTATAATGGCAATAAGGTTGCCCCCACGTGACAAGGTAATGGATAATAGAAAATGGTAAATGGAAAATGAAAAATGGTTTTAATGCTCCCACTAACATGGAGATGCATGTTCTAGTAAACATGTGAGACAACTAGAATAATCAATCAAGAAAATTTATATCCAACACCTCATCTGAATAGCTACTCTATTAAGAACTTGCAGTAGATTTAGACTTTAATGATGTTGTTATGATCTTCATTGGTCATTGATTCTATTTCCTTCAAACTTCAAGACAAGATGCCTTTTTAGCCTTTATAAAGGAAATTACTACCATACATGGTAATTAATGTTAGGCATAAGATAAATGGTATAATTTGGTGATGAAAATGTGGATGATAATGGAAGGTATAATGGTTGGGTAACAAATGAAGATTTAAAGCACACATAATGTTGCTAATTCTGGTTTTGACATAATTTTGGTTGTGGTGGGGTAAAAGACATCTGAATATGCTCTTGATAGGACCAACAAATTTTTTTGTTGTTTAGTCTTGAGAGTAACTACCATTTGATTATGATGTAGATTGGAAGCTATATTGATTTGATCTTGAATAATGTCTTTGTTAAGTAGTGAAAAATTATTATGCTCAGCAATTGGTGCCTTGAAGAGGTTTTCACCAATGAATTTGTCTCGATTATCCCATAACACCTATGAGAAGGTTTGCCTAAGGTATGTTAACATTTAAATTTTATTGTCTTTTAACACCTTTGAAAAGGTTTCACTAAAATATGTTGAGATTGATGTTTGATAGTCCCTTATCACCTTTAAAAAGGTTTCACTAAGAGATTATTCTTCTTTCGAATGAATGTGGTCTTCCCCCCTAATATTATAAACCTAATGTGTCACCATGGATATAGTTAAAGAAAGTGTGATTCTATTAGTCCCAATTGATGCTTGTGGGTGGTGGAATGTTGATATAATGGCTATGTTTTTTAGTAATAATGGGATGATGAATGGAAACACAATCCTCATAGAACATACTAAGAAAACTAGTGTTGATGTTGAACTAATCATCCTCAAAATCCATATAAAGATCAAAAATATATTCAAATTAATCTTCAAGGCAAGTGCAACTAATGTTGTAACAACCATGATTGTGTTCTAATTCTAAAGCTAAGTCTGAGTCAAAGAACTCTAAATCCAATGTTGAGACTAATAGTGATTCTGCTTCTGATTCTAAATTTGATGTTAGTTCAGAGAGGGAACTTGTCTCTAATTTTGATTATTCATCTAGTTCTAAATGTGATGTCAGTTCATTAAAGGAATCTAACTTCAATGTTGATTCTTGATTTGATGCTAAATTTGATGTCAGTTTAGAAAGGGAACCTGACTCTAATTCTAATTCCTCATCTAATGTGGCTATTTATATAATGATGTTTTGTTAAATGCTTGGTCTTGGATAAATAATGACCTATGATGGCATAATGTGTTTTGTAAAAATAGATTTATCTAGGAAGGTTTTAACATAGACTGGATCATATAGGTGAAGCCCCTCAAAGAGAGGGAACTGCTAAAGGGGTGACTCGATAGAAACTTGACTATCAAAGTGAAACTCCCCAATGAGTGGAAAATGATCAAGAGATAATTCCTCAGAGACTGGTTTGTCAAGAAGATGGGGCTCTTTAAAAAAAAGATAATGGTCAAGGTAATGATTTTCCCAAAGGTGGTTATAATCATTAAGAAGTGACTCAATAAAGATTGGCTCATTAGAGTGAGACTCCTTGATAATAGGAATAATATTAATGGGTAATTCATCATAGGTTGACTCATCATAAATGGGTGTGTCAATAATAACATCATGGTCTTAGTTTACAATTGGTTGCAAAATATCAACTTTGAACACATTTTGGTCCTTACAAGATGGTTCTTGAAGAGGTAATGGTTATTGTTAAGGCTCAAAGATCGATATAGAATTTCTAAAGTGGGGAATAGTTGGTACAAGATGAATAATGTTTGTGGTTCAATAATGGGCTCTCCAAAAATTATACTATCAAAAAAAGGATTAAAAAAGACTGGTTCATCAAATTAACATTCCTTAACAATAGGTTTGATAAATATAGGTCATGGGACTATAATAATAACCTTGGGGTGTTTTAGAGCTTGATTTCTTGTGTAAACTAAAGGAGGATAGCCTAAAATGGTAACCTTTACACATTGTAGAGATTGGTTACTCATGCAAGCTAAAAGAGAAGGATATCCTAAAATGGTAACCTTCAAACATTACAAATCTTGGTTGCCCATGAAAGTTGAAGGGGAAGGATAAGAATGACATACAAAAATTGGCATGGATTGGATTGGTGTTTAAAGACTAGGCCCAAAAAGGGTGACATCCTCAAACACAATGAAGTGCTCATGCCCATCATAAAAATTCTCTTTCTTGTAACTAGGGCCACAAGAGACTTCATTACAAGTATATCTTTGCATCATGTCTAGAATATTGTTCTCTACATTTGGAAAGATTTGGAAAATGTTTTGTAAACATTTAAAAAGGTGTGTTTTTATTTTGTCCAAACAAATGACAAGGTAAAAAAAATTATAATAAAAAGGAAGGTGGCATAACACCACACAATTAGAATAAATGGTTCATTAATTTACTCAACTTTGGTGGGTTTAAATCATTAAATTAGAAGAGGGTATGATAACTCTAAAACCTATAGTGTAAAATAGTACACTAAACAAAGGTTTAAAGATACAACAATATCATAAAAGCTAGGCATAACTTCAGTGAATTACTAATAGAAAATTAGAATAGACTCTTTCTGATGAGGAAAGTAATAATGCAAAATTAAAAAACTCAAATGTGAAAACATGAAATAATTCCTAAATATAAAACTAAAACCAAACGGGTAGCACAATGCCACCACATGGTAATAGGAGGTATAAAATTGGTTCTAGAACTTAGAGCATGAACAATATGTAAGATAACCTAAGTTCACAATTATCAAATGATGATGAGTCTATATATTGACCTTCAACACAAATGAGAAATTATACCCAAGTTAACTCAAACCAAGTGCAAATGTTGGGGTTTTAATATTTAATAACATTTCAAATGCTGAGGTGTAGCCCCAATGAGCTAACACATTGGCCCTTTATGTAAGATTGTGGTCTTGCGTGCTCACCTGAAGTTTACAATAAGAGACCGATTCCCATGGGTTATGCTGCACAATAACATATTAGTCATATTCTTGAGTTTTTACTTATGTCTAATTATAAGTTACATAGAAAAAGAAATACACTACTTTTGTCTTTGTCTCATTAATCTCAACATCCATAACTACGTAGAGAAATGCCATGGAGTTCAGAGATTGTTAGTCAAATTCTAAGAGTAAAAGTTACATAGATATCATAATAAGTTACAACTATAAGTAATCAATGCAAACCTACCTAAAGATGCATAACTATAAATTAATTAGAACTTGAACATTAGAATTGATTGTAATGTATGTAACTCTATATTATACTTCAACAAAATGATATCCAATATCTATCTATTTACAATGATTTCATATAGGGGTATTTATAATTCATTTTCCTTGACCAAGTAGTTACATAAGAAATGACATGAGTGAATGGCCAACTAACTCTTTATGGACTGAGAGTCATGGTAGTTTATCTACTATTTTATCTTAAGGACCTAAGCTTTTACAACTCATATATACTTATTCTATGATATATCCTTGTTACCGTGTGTTTGCCTCTTTACAAGCTGGTGTAAAACTCATGATGGATAAGGTCTAGATAGCCCTTGAGAATCGATCCTCAACCATGTCTTGTTTCCCATGCACTCCCCAAGTTTTCCACTACTATTCTGAGTTTTATGCTCTTGGGTCCCTCATAGTTATATGCCATATTTGACTGGGTCTTCTCATGTTAGTGATTCTATGCCCTTTTCCTTTCATGCCTCACTAGTTTTACACCATGGTCCTTCTACACTAGTTTAGTTTTATGCCCTAATATCTCTATGCTTATGATCCTCTAGGACTGTGCTGGTTCCATGCCAAAATATCAAAATACTTAGCCAAAATTTGGGGTCTAATATGACCCCACACTACACTATTAGTCTATCCCAATCTAAGTCTTGATTTTAGCCTCCACCAAAAAATTTAGGCCTTATTTGTTCAATTTGCATCTTGATATTATCCCAATGTGATAATATTTCGAGTAGTTTTGCCATTATTTATTTAATAGCCACCTTTGATTTCTTCATCTCCTCAGGTTGGTTAAAATTATCATTTGCCTTCTTGACCACTTCATTTAGGGATGCTATGGCATCCTTCTAAACTTCTTTTAGTGTTAAGACCTCATCAACGACCTATCGTTGGAGAGATGAAAAACCAGCATTCAGTTGTTGTCGATATGTGTTTGTTTTCTCTTCCATAGATTCAACATCCTTGAATGCCTTAACAAGCTCAACATGATACTTTATTAAGAGGGAAGCATCTACCATCTGTTACCCTTGGGATTATTTTACATGGAGTTGAGCCTCCAAGATTTTATTTGGTCATGCTGATATTTCAAAAAGCCCATCCAATATGGGGATGACTTCCTTAACTCTTTTAAAAGCATGTTTAAAAACCTCTACTACCTTAGGAAATTGCTTTGCCACTAAAATTATTTCCTTCCTTGGTGAAGGCTATTCCTTATAGTTATTTACTAGGAGATTCATTAGGGTCTCCAATTTATTTACAATATCCCCATCTAGAGGCACTCCATCTGCAAATGCTAGCTCTTTGCCCAAAATTAATTTACACAAATTTAAATTTTTTTACTTTGTCCTTTTTAGCCTCCTTTATTTTCTATTTATTTTGTGAGTGCTTTCTGGGAGACAACCTATTTTTCATACATAGCCACTACCTGGCCATGTTTCTTCTCTACATTACACATGTTAGATTTTGAAAGTATGCTTTGGTACATGACTTCAAAATCCATATTCAAAAATGTAGTGTTGGCTTGTAGAGGGGTGATCTATTAGGGGTCAACCCATAGTGAGGTTGGTAGTGCTGGATCTTAAGGACCTAATAGGAGGCTATTTGGAGGGATATCAAAATGGCACTCCTCATTGTACATGTCCAATAGGAAGGACATTTTCCACCTTGTATCAATGGTTGCATCTTGGGGGAGGAAATATGGCCATAATTAAAGTATCTTATCAAGGATTCCCATTTGATATTGAGTGTGTAGATTGGTAGATGCATCAATTTAAGGTAGTTCTTCCTCAAATCCAATAGGCTCCTTTTCTTTAGTTGAGTTGTGCTCTAAAATATCGACCTCTATATCGATAGCTAAAGAAGTGCTACCAATAGCCATTTCACTCATTTTTTGAGTATCATCATCATCCCATTATTCACAAAATGACCCCTAGTGTACAATGGCGATTCTTCAAAGAGGAGGATAGGTGTCTTATCAAAGAGAGTCCTTGGCCTCTTCCTTTTGATTTGCAAGTTATTCTTACTCTGGTTCTTTCTTTGGTGTACTTTGTGGAATGGTCCCTAATGGTGAAACCCTTGGTAGAGATGCCTATGAAGTTCTTGGAGGTGGTGGTGGTGAAGTGAGGAGTGGAAGAACCTATGGGGGTGAAGCTATGGGTAGATAAGGTCTAGGTGGAGATGGTCTAGGTGGAAAAAGTCTCAGAGGAGAAGGTCTAAGTGGAGAAGGTCTCAAAGGAGAAGGTCTAGGTGGTGAGGGTATAGAAGGTGATGCTTGGGAAGTCCTCTACCATTTTAGAGGATCTTATTATGAACTTGAGTTGTCATCATGCCCAACCCTCTTATTCTTTGCCACTTGAGGTACTAGTGGGAGTTTCTCTTATGTATGCTCTATACTATTTAAAGTAATCTTTTTGGGTCACAACATGTAGAATAGATTATACACTTGTTATCCCATAATTATCTATTTGAAATTTATATCAATTTTATTAGTTTATTACTTCTCCCTATACGCCTTCTTTCCTAGATATAAATATATATTTTAAAGCGTGTGAATCTCCAAGTCAATTCTATTTGCCTCCAAGGTCATAGGTTGTGCATAAAAAATTTAGTTCATAAAGTTGATGAAGTACCACACTAAAAAAGCATAAGGTAGCTTTAACCATGTAGAGAATTATCCATATAGGACCATATTAATGCATGCTGAATAAAAATGTTGCTTCATAGTGAATTGAGATTTCTCACCAACCTGGGTGGGCAAGTCTTTTGGCATGTGCCTTTCATTCTTGAATGATTCCTTCATTCCATCGAACCAAGACTTCATCTTATTTTTTTAGGTGTGGGTAATGTGCCTAGGGTGTGTGAATTACTTATAACATTTACTAGGGGACTTATGTTTGAGCAGATATGGCCACTTCATCTTTCTCATAGTGTAGTTAGGTACACCGATCTCATCAAACACCATTAATAACAAAAATACCCCCCAAAGGAACCTATGATCAGGAATCTAATGGGTCTTCTCTACATCCTCAATAATTTTATGTTTAAAGTACATATCCCAATTTACTTGAAGCCCTCAGTTACTTGGTGGGTAGGCCATATCTACCTCTTTCCAATGATCAGTGTCACTGATCTTGGTCATTATGATGCACGCTACCACCCAGAGGGTAAGATCCTACAAGTTGTTGATATGCATAGTGTGGCCCTAATTTTGGTATATTAGTGATATGGATATATTTCCAAAATCATCATAGTCCTCTTAAGTCAAATGATACATCCATTTTAGAAAATTATAGCCTTGACACCTTACTTATCCTCTTGGGCATAATTTTCATACTGCACCCAACAAAGTAGAGGTAGTCCTCATGGGCATGAAAGAGTATAAAATTAATAGATTCCATGGGTTTTCCAAAGTATGGAAGGTTGAACAATTGAAAAAAAACCTACAGTGTCCAAAGCATTGAAAATTTGAGGTCATACACCAATTGGTTTTTGGTGTTCTAGAACTCAACTTGGTAATCATTTTGTAACTCAACCTCATTTCTAGGTTGACAATGATTGTAGTCAAAAAAAGTGCAAGAGGGTACCTTTGAGACCCAATTTTATGCATGCAACACCATATCTAGGTACTACATTTCTTCAATCATCAATGACAGGGGTATAGATGATTGTGCCTTCTTCACTTGACATGCCATCCTAAATTGTCCTCCTTCTACATGTTGTGCATGTTATTCATGTGTCTCTTCCCTAATTAACAATGCTCCCCCAAGTACTTATTATTATGGTATGGTTGGTAACACTTTAGTTTTTAGAACCTTCTTCTTAGGCTACATCACCCTTTGAGGGGCCCCATGGTTGAGGCATGATCATCTAATGTTACTAAAAGAATACATGATTACTGTGTAGATGACTTTATATTTCTTTGCTTCACTACCCTCTAATGGTAGACATCTATCTCTGCAATCTGAAACTACCAGTTCTTTATGTCATGGTCATGTTTCAAAGTTAGCCCTATGTTTTGTTACCTATCTTGATTCTTGCTACAATAGATGTTTACATAATCTTGATGCTATTCACTTTCTCTAGAATCACTCTAACTTAAATCATTTTTAGCTCGATAAACACAAATGGAACCAAAGGTAAAAATTAAAAATGAGCTTCCTTGTCCTTTTATAGGCTCAAGGGGATAACCTATATTTCCTACCCCCTTTACTTTTGTCCATCACTTATCATTATTAATGCACTTTTAATGGCCACTATTATTTGACCATTGCTTCTCACCATAAATGCATTTAATGATATTATGTTGTCATGATGTTGGCACATTTATCACAACTACTATTTCTCTCACATTAATGACATGTCCTATCCTGATATTTTCTTTATGGTGGAAGATATTTATGCCCCATGATTTTCTTTGGAGTGGAAGACAAATGTTTTATTTATTTCAAAATTTCAAATTATTTAGCAGGAATAATTTATCCTAGGGCTATTCATCTTATACACCTTAAAAACTTGTGTGCCTTAAAACATAAATACAAATACCTTTTACCCCATACTAAAACTATTCTGTGGTCCTCCAAGAAAAAAAAATACAAAACTTAAGCTAATCTATATTAAAGAAATGTTGTGCATAATAAAGGCAATGATTTTATTGAAAATAAAAAATCTTAGACTAATGGATTAAGCCTTATTGTTATAAAATCTAAACTATTCATAGGTGAAATATGGCCATAAATGGCTTCCATTGTAATGCCTTAGAAGAAATTATGTATCCAACCTTTATAATTGGTAATCATTGGTAGATCAAATGTTATGGATTACAAAGGGACAATCCCAATGAATTTGAAGTTTTATATAATGGTACATAAACTTAGAGTCATAAAGCAAGACTTTCATCCCAGGGGTAAATGTTTTATGCTTGATGTGTCGATCATGCCATACTTTTTGTTTGTGCTTTTCCACATCTTGACTCCAATGAGCAAGGAAATGGGCTTCATTTAGCTGAAACAAAGTATCTAAACATGCTTTTAGGGAGTAATCCTTATCCAAGTGTCCAATGTGCATAATATGAAGAGATGCTAGTAGTAATTTAACTGGTAGAATTACCTCTTTTTCATATAAAAAATTAAATGGTGTGTTCTTGTTCAGGTGTTTATAGGTTTTTTGGTAATCCCAAATTAATGTAGATAATCTATCATCCTAATCGGTTTGACTAATATTAAAAAATTTCATCAGTGTTGTGCCTAAGATTTTATTGAAGGCCTCAACAATTCCATTGGTTTGGGGGTGATACAGTGTTGTTTTGTGATGAGCAATCATGAAATCAACAAGTAGGATGCAAATAGTTTCATTAAGAAAATGGGTACCACGATCACTAGTAAAACTTAGTGGGCATCCAAACTAGGTTATAATATGTTCCTAAATGAAGTGCATAGCAATAGTAGTAGTATAATCCCTCATTGGCACATATTCAACCCAGTTTATGAGATAACTAGTTTCTATAATAATATAATGAGAACCTATTCTTCGTCTAGTTTGAATGATGGGGCTTACAAAATTAATGGCCCAATTTTCAAATAGTTCTTAATATAGAATTAGATGTAAATGCATGGCATTTTGATGATTTGGTTTTCCTACATGATAAAAAATTTCACATTTCCTAACATATATCTTGTCATCTTGAAAAAGGGTAGGCCACCATATTTTGGCCAACAAAACCTTGCACATGGTAGACTCTCCAACATAGTGTCCACCTATAATGCCCTCATAAAATTTTTGGAGTAGTTTAGAGTGCTCATGTTTCATGACATAACACTGAAGAATTTCATCATGCACAATATTGTAGAGGTCCCATCTAATGAGTTAAAAAGGTGCAGTGCAGACCACAAGTTGTTTCTTGCCCTATCTTCCAAATCATGTAGTATCTTCCAAATCCTTAGGTACATGAGAAACAAAAAAATTTAAACATCAGTTAAGTCATCTTTAATGGTGCATGATGGTTCTTTAGAATCAATTCAAGAAAGATGGTTAGGGCCAAAATTAGTTTTTCTTGGTTTGGCCATGATAGAGAATTGAAATTCTTGAAACAATACTATCTAATGGTAGATGCATCCATGCAACATATATTTGTTTACTAGATACTTTAAAGCTTCATGATCTATATAGAATATAAAAATAATTGCCAACAATTATTGTCAAAATTTGTATAGAGCATAAATCATTGATAAGACTTTATGCTCTATGGTGGTGTAATTCTACTTAACCAGAGTAAGATTTCTTCTAGCGTAATAGATTAGGTGATCAAGGTGACCTTCACCTAGTTGTACAAGGATTGATCTGACTACCATTACAAAAACATTGACATGGAAATGAAATTATTTTGTCCAATTAGGGAACCATAGGATTGGAGTGATAACCAGCTTGTCTTTCAAGGCCTTAACGGCTTCTTGGTAGGAGCAAGTCTAGATGAAGTGCTTGTTATGTTTTAAGAGTTCATCTAGAAAAATGATAATATTTTCATGTCCATGAATGATTGTCCTATAATAATCTATATGTCCTATAAATTCATGAACTTCATGCTGAGACTTTGGTGCTGGGAGGTGAAGAATGATAGATACTTTTTCTAGGTCTACCAAAAGTACATATTTGCAAATAATATGTCCTAGAAGAACACCAAAAGACATAGAAAAATATACTTCTTTAGATTTAATGATATTTATAAGAATCAACAATGCTCAAGTATGAGCCATAAAATAGAGCAATGGTCCTTGACCAAGCCATAGATTTTCTAGTCATCTAATTAGACCTGAATAAATTTATGGATGAAATATTTAAAGGCCTTGATGGCTATACGTGAAAACACAATAGGTATGTTCTTCAATCCAAAAGGCATGATAATATATGTGAAGGATCCCCATTTAGTGGAAAACATAGTTTTAGGTTCATCTTCCTTAATGAGCTAGACCTAATGGTACCCCAAGAATACATTTATGAAGGTTAGATTTCACACCTAGTGATGCCTTCATGTATTTCTTTTATGAAAGGTGTTAGAAAGAGATCGATAATGCAAGATGCACTACGTATTCGGTAATCAATATAAACTATAGTACACCCATATTTATTTATACTTATCACTATGGGACTGACCCAATCAAATTCATGAATAGGGGTGATTACTCTAGTGTATAACATACTATCAATTTCTTCCTTTAAACACACTTGTAGATTTGGATTCATCCTATATGGCCTTTTCCTAACTGGTCGAGTGCCATCAACTAGTTTGATATGCATTTTGCCTAGATATGGATGAACACCTTTCATATCACTATAGCTTTTTGGGAAGACATCTTGGTATTATTTTAATAACTCAAATATCTTTGAAACTTTTGTGTCAGTCTAGTAATAGACTATAGTGGTTATTTTTGGTTCTTCTATACTGATGTTACGTTGGATAGTTTAAATTGGTATGAAGTAAGGATTATTTACATCAAGACCAATATTATGAATAGTTAGTGAATCCTAATCTGTAGATACCTCCAAATGGTTTTCTAATGGGTTAGGTGGCTCAGATCCTTCATCTTCATCTACCTAAAATACTAGTTTCTATTTCCCTAGGTGTATCTCTTCATGTTGGTCTTGATAAAAAATTGGTTATAGTGTAGGAGAAGTTTATATAAATAGTTCATTAAAGAGAACTAGACCTTATTATGGGACATTATGGATATATCATAGATGATATTCAATGATACTAGGATCACTAACCACTGCTTTGTGCATGGCCTAGAGATTTAGGTGAAAGTCCATTCTAGGAGATGAGTAAGATAATACTGAGTTCATGTTTTCTTTCAATAGATTCCAAAAATAGGTACCCATATGTTTCTCTTCATGAACATACCATGATCTCACCTAGGTTCATAAATTTCCATATAAATCATGTACCCATAGGTACTCTAGCAAGAAATACTCTTTAAATTTCCACATGGATTCACAAGACTTTATATGGGGTTCAGGTGCTCATATTTTACTATAACTAATTATTCCCCTGACTCAATTATCATGATGAAACCAATAATACAAAGCCTATTGATCCCAATGGATAAGTCAATCATTATGGATTCACAACTACCTTGCAGGTATACTATCAAAAAGGTGAACCAATGATCGTATACAATCATTGTCAAAGTTATAAAAGTCTTCAATGTGCTACATAAAGTTGTGGACTTTTATTTGTCCATGAAACTAAAGATCTTCAACAAGTCCTTCTAAAGGTGAATCCATAATTGGTCATCTTATGAATTGGCTAATAAGAAGGCAAACAAACTTGTGACATTCATGATACTGATCCAGAATGTTCTCTTGACTACCAATGGCACTACACACTCTTCTAGTGAGGTCATAGTCACTATGGGCACAATAATTACAAGCATTACTTGTAGTATTATAAATGGAATGTGTGTCCATCCACTAAAGGATGCCATTAAGGGTAGGATAATGTTATTCACCACCTCTAGCTATGACATTATAAATGTGGTTAATATCCTCTTCCACATTAATAGGTTCTATGTATGGAGGCCCATGTGCTTGATCTAATGGAATCATAATGAATTTATTAGTATTTTCAAAATAGATGTAGCACTCTTTAAAATTTAACTCTGTGTTATTTTAATAACACCAGGGTCACCCCAATAGAGATGGAAAATCATGTACCTCAGCTGACTCAAGAACCTCAAAATCATCTTTGAAAGGCACTCCAAGGATATCCTCCATTTGCATTCTTGAGGATACCAATCAATATCACATGAGTTTTATTAGCCATAAACAATACATGCAATGATGGTTGAAATTCTAGACGAGCCATTTTCACCATGCATCCTTTGTGAGGATGTTAACCTCAGTGCTAGTGTCAATTAAGATGTCTTGAATCACTCAACTATCGATGGCAATATTCACTAATATTTTTTTGTCCTCTTGAGGGCTAGGAGGAATAGGAGTATCTTGATATCGAGCATGATTAATCAATGATCATTAGTTTTCTACATCAATTGAGGTTGAGTATCAATTGGTGATTGTATCTGATTCATAAGCCAAATATTTAGTTGTGGAACAATGTCTTTATCTAACATATACTTACAAAGCTCTTAAAAATGATCTCACACCATGTTTTGAGGCTCTATTGCCTTCTACATATCAGCATATTATGTTGCTTCTTAGTCTTTAAGAATATATATTTATCCTTATAGTTATTATACCAACATTATAGTTTCCTAGAGTATATCCTTCTATTGTTGGGCATTAGTATACTTCCTTTCCTAAGGCTCTTCGTGTTATACCTTCTCAATAGGAGTAGATGTAGACTGAGATTATCCACTGCTACACATGATGATATTCACTTATTGGGCTATTAGGGTGCTTTAGCATGGGTACCAATGTGTTTTTTCAATGCAAATCATCCCTACACCTTTTTCATTTCTCTCCTTAGTGATGTCTATGTATAGGTCAGGAAATTCTTCTAATCGATGCTCTTTTTAAAAAGCACATGTTGGATAAATTAGAAAATCCATTTGATAGTGGTCCAAGGATCCACACTTATAACATGTTCTTAGTGGGAAATGACCACCTCCTCATCCTTACCCTCTACCATAGCCATGATAACCACCATTATCTTGATTGTTAGACATAGATGTTTGGCATGTACTGCACATGTGTGCTTCATGGATATCACTAATTAGTTGATAATCATTTGTGTCATGGGTATAGGCATCACATAGTTTATAATATTCAGACAACTTTAGATGTGTATCTTGATACAAAGGAGGATAGGAGCATACAACATGCTCTTCATGGCATATTTCACATCACTAATTTAGTACACCATAGATGTTTTTACATGGATAGTTGCTTTAGTTATGACCTTTAGATTCAAAATCGATACACTAAATACCATTATGAGTATCATACACATTGTTTGTAGCTATTTTTTCAAGTTAAAATGCTATTAAATCTATTTAGGCTTCTATTAAAGGACTAATCCTGGTGTTAATACTACCAATAACTTCAATGTAGAGGGTAGCTTCCAGAGATTCGTGTGGACTAGTAAAGGTGTTTTGGAATAGTGTTCATCAAAAGGGAAGTAACAAAACTCTCATGAACCACTATGTATGCTGAGCAACATTGATTTCAAATGAAAGCTTCGATAAAAGTGTTTTGAACCATGCATCATATTCTTGTACACTTTTAGTGTGCTCCTGATTTATATTTTTAGCATGGCAATACTTTATTGCTCAAATTTTAGAATATCAAATTCTTGAAGGAATGCTATTTTGAGTTGATCATAGTCAATTACCACTTATTGAGGGCCAAACTTCCTATATCATTTGTGTACTCTCTCCAAAAGTATAGTCATAAATTGCATGGCCTTTTGCTCAAAAGAAGTGATGCCTTTCACCCTCCACATAAGTTTACTCTTATGGACATGTTCTGTAGCTTTTTTATGCCTCAATATTCATGTAAGTGAAGCATCATTTCATAATATACTATGGGTGGCTGAGGTGCTTGAAATAGTGGTTATTGAGAGCCCTTAGATCCTATTCCTTGAGGTGTAATTCCACCATTTCCTCTCGTATCACCTCTAGCAGTAATGCCCATGTTGTGGGGCATGGTAATTAGTTGATTAATAAGATTTGGGACTATATTCTATCCACTATAAATGCTAGGTCTGCTTAGCATCCTACGTTGAGCTATAAAATTCCCTTGAAGAGGAAATTAAAGTGATAATTCCATATGAGTTACAAATATCTTATCTATAATTTACCTTATAGGATTATTTTTTGATTTCATGCTATTTGTATCCCAATTATTTATATGTAATTTATCCTATTCAAAAGTTTGAACATGCACTATTGTTAAGAAGCTTGGTTGGTTTAAACTTGGTTCTTTAGTTTCTATTATCCGACTAGTTTTTCCTTCATATGATAAAATTGGTATGGGGCATGGCTTAAAAGTGATGAAGTCCTCTTTATGTGTTTCCACTCCCCTACAAATCCTAACAACACTTCCTGAGTTCTCCTGATCCCTTCCCACACTACTCCCTCCTATGTTCCTATGTCAAGCTTCACCATATTTTTAATTCTATAATGCTCATTTACTGGATACCATTTTGAACCTAAAATTCTTTACTAACACTTCTCTATTCACCTTCCACTTGTATGACTCATGCAAGGATGGATTTAGCTCTCCATTGGCATAGTTTCAAGCCAATAGTCAATGAACAACTTCTTTATTTCTAGTGGAAAATGTCTAATATACCAACCACATTTTTCTCTAAGGAGCTAAAACTTAGATGCTTTAAGATAAGAGTAGTGGTTATATCATACTCTAGAATGTAGCTATTCAACACTCCTCTAAACTAGATATTAATAGCTCATGTCCACAGTGTTCCTAGTCATGAAAAATCCCTTTGACATTCTAACATCCAAGATTGTCTTCTCCAAAAATTTCATGATCAACCTTGGGCATAAAAAATAACTAAGCATGAAAATGAACCAGGATTTCAACAAATAAAGTTTCATAAAATGCACTGTAGATATTCTATTCCACCCACTGATGTTCGAAAACTCCTAATTCAAGATAAAGAGCCGTAAAATTATCTTTGACCCCAATAACCCATTGTTCAATACCTTCAAGGGTTATACTTTTGAGTATCTTCCATTAGTGTAAAACAAGAGCTATGGGTCTTGATAATGGAACCGAAATTTTAGGTTTTTAATCTTTAATAATGTTTCAAGCACATAAGCGTAGTCCCAATGAGCTAGTATGCTGGACCTTCATGCAAGACTGTGGTCTTGTATGCTCACCTAAAGCATGTAGCAAGAGACTGATTCCTATGGGTTATGTTGCACAACAACATGTTATTCATATTCTTGAGTTCAAACTTATGTCTAATTAGAAGTTATATAGAAAAATAAATACACTACTTTGGTCCTTATCTTATTAAGTTCATTAACCATAACTATGTAGAGAAATGACATAGAGTTTAGAGATTGTTACTCAAATTTTAAAATTAAAAGTTGCATAGATCTTATAATAAGTTACAACTATAAGTACTTAATGCAAAACTACCAATAGATGAATAACTATCAATTAATTGGAATATGAACATTAGAACTGATTGTAATATATGTAACTCTATATTATACTTTAGAAAAATGATATCCAATATTCATCTCTTTATAATGATTTCATATACATGTATTTATACTTGTTCTTCCCTGACAAAGTAGTTACATAATAAATGACATGAGTGAATGCCCAACAAACTCTTTATGGACTGAGAGTCATGGTAGTCTATCAACTATTTTCTCCTAAGGACCTGAGACTTTACACCCCTATATACTTATTCTATGCTAGATCCTTGCTATCATGTGTCTATCTCTTTATAGGCTAGTACAAAACATGTGATGGATAAGGTTTGGATGGACCTCAATAATCACTCCTCAACCATCTCACACTTTCCATGCACTCCCTAATTCTTCCACTACTATTTTGAGTCTTATGCTCTTAGGTTCCTCATAGTTATATACCATATTTGACTAGGTCTTCTCACATTGGTGCTTCTACACCATTTTCCTTTCGTGCCTCATTGGTTCCATGCCATAGTCCTTAAGTGCTAGTCTAGTTCCTTGCCTAGTATCTCTGCACTTATGCTCCTCCAGCACTATGTTGGTTCTGTGGTAAAATATTAAAATACTTAGCAAAAATTTAGGGTCTAATAAAATGATAAACTAATTAACACGTTGGCCTAGAACTCAGAAAGGTTAGATTTTGAGTTTGAATTAAAAATGAAGGAATTAAAGATTTTTGAAAAATAGTCTAGACTCAAATGGACAACATAATAATGTTGTTTAGATAAGACAAGCACAATGTTTCAAATGAGGATTTGAACAAGGCAAAATATGATTTTGATTTGGTTAGCATAATTCTTCCTTGTCAAAATAAAATGGTGAAAAAAAATGTGTTGGTTGATGTGTTTTGGTTTATAAACAAGTTTAGACTCCAATAAGACCAAACAAGTCAAGGAAAAGAAAAAATACAACTAAGTATAATGTCCAAAGCCCTAAACTAACAAGGTTGCTTTGTATCATTGAATTATTTTTATATACATGCTCTTGGGAGTATTTTTAAGTGTTAATCCAAAAATAAAAGTACATGAAGTAGTAGGATTTTTAAACCCCCTTCTCCCAAGAGATTGTATGGAAACATGGAACATTGGGCTACTCGCCCTGCATCAACAATATATCCACAACAAGTGGGGTTATTATAAAACTACATTTTCAATCATCTATATGGTCCCAAGTGTGATTAACACTAGATATTCATCATGTTAATTCAGTTCATACCGATTAACTTACTATGTCATGGTCTATTCCTTTGCATAGTGATTTCATCTATGTACTTCTTAGTGGAATCCTCTGGTTAACCAGACTTGACTCAAATTTTTGTTATAAGTGGAGAGGTTAGTCATTAAACCCTTTGATAATCATAGTATATGTGCCCTGATTTATATACCCCAACATGGATCAGGGTTGAAACAATGTTGGGAGATGAAACCCCAAGTCAAAGCTTCCCTAAAGAACTTGTGAGGAGGATATGAACTCCTGTTCATTAGCCAAATTACATAAAATGAATGACCAAGTGAAAATACTTTAAAGGTTATGTTTAGATCACCCAAACCATATGGGTTTTGAGGAGATCCTTAAACACATTCTTCTCACACCTTGAAAAAGGCATAATTTGCAAGAAAAGATCACTTTTGGTCACCCAAGTTCCCTAAAAGGGATAGGGGGAGAGCATACACACATCTTTCATTTATGAAAGCAAACAAGTATAAAATGATCTTACATAAAACAAAAACACTTCAAAGAATTTGCATTTTAAGTGAATGTTTATTTTATGTACCAAATTAAGATGTTTGTAAAGTTTTTGGTCCCCTGGCCTTAGTTGAAAACTTTCACAAAACAATCTAAGTATAAACAATCTAAATTCATTTTTAAGCACCAAATGGAAATTTTAAGACTTAAGCATGTTCAAATTTGGCACTTTTCTAGTGTGTGTCCTATAATTGTTAGAGGGTTTCCTTCTGATTTGAAGCACAATTTTTAATCACAAAATCAAGATTTGAAAACTTGATCTTGAGTTTCTCTATTTTTATTATATAGAAATCGATATCGGTCAATAGTGACTGATGTTGATTAAAATAAAATCGATGGTGGTTATAACAAAACTGATACTAGATGAAATAGAACTAATGTTGATTACCTTTGAACCCTTAGGCAAAAAATAATTTTTCAAAAAAAGTTTGTTATCCCAAGTTAGTATAAAATTTCCATAAAAATCGCTAGATCCTATAATAAAATAATCAAATAGAGATCTAAGATCCAAAATAATAATTTTCAATCTTTCAAGAAAGTTCAAAAAACCAATTTTTATGTCATGTTCTACCTTGCACAAGAACCAATGCTGGTAAGACAAGATCGATGCCGATTAGGGTAAACCAATATTACTTACTGTGTGAACTATGTCAAGAAAAGCACAAAAACATGGGATAAACAATGATCAAATTTTATTTTTAGAGATTTTTATGCATTTTTAAAAAAAATCTAAGATTTCCAAAGTATCCTCATTGTTTATATGGGATGTGTGGTCCAACCAAGAGTTCCAAGATGTAGAGATAGAATCCAAAGTGATTTAGATCAAGCATTAGTCACGAAAACTAAATAAAATGCATAAGAACATAAATAACTAAGAAACTCCTTCAATGGGGTTTACAAATGACAATTAAGGGATATTAAATGAAAACATATAAATCAAACCTTCTCAAGAGCATCCCATCATTCAAATGTGGCTCAAAGCATGGTTTTCCCCTTGATTTGGTGCTCAAGTTTTTGGTAATGACGAATGAAAATGCTCCTCCATTATCTCAAGTGCACCAATGAAACTAGGTTCATGATATTTAATCAAATGTATGCCTATCTTGAATCTATCTTATTACAAATTAAGCATAATAACACTACACAAAGAAAGGTTGTGGAGAGCATTCTGCATAATAAGCTTATACAAACAAAGATTAAAAATGGTAGTCTTAACCCACCTATTTATAGATTTTTGAATTTGATTAGAATCAACCATGACCATCCATCTTGAGATCAAGATGTGTGGCCATGAATTAATCCAATTTTGGAGACTTAAATCATAAATACACTCATTAATATTTGGAAGGAAGGGGCATTAAAGAGGCATAGAAGGCCTTAAACTTGATATTTGTTGCATTTATGGCTAATGGATACCACCCCAAAGATGATGTCATTTGATGATGTAGATATTAATAATAAATTTCCAATTAAGAAATATTCAATAACTTCAATGGATTTTCCACTTAAGTCCTTGATTTGGATTAATTTGCCTAAGTGAGATTAATCAAATTTTATGCAATTCTTTAGGAATTGGTTGCACACTATTAATCAAATTGGTCTAAATGTCATATTACTAGGTCATAATTTGACTAGAGTATAATTAGAAGGTATCAGTTGTGTATGGACCAATACCCCATTTAGGACATTATCGACACAAAATAACACATGCACATATGCTTCTAAATTAAAAGAATTTAGTGGTTTAGAGGGTTAAATTATATTTTTGTCATTTTGACTCAAAATGATTTGAGAAAAGTTAATAATAATATAAAATGTATTTCCTAATTTAAAGATACATTAGACTAAACCAACACTTGTATATGACAAGCTCAAACCATTTAACGTGTTTTCGTGATTTTGGCCTAAATTGTGCATTTTCATAAATTTCAAGTAAGATTGGCAATTTCAACATAATGGTGTTAGGAATTGGATGTCTACAATTGGTTCAGATTTGTGCTTCTCTACAGTGCATAAAATTCTCTCTTAACATGCATGAGATTGAACTTATGTTTGATTTAGGATAACACCTCCACCACACTTATGGAATTGGAAATCATGCACCTGATCATCTGTACTTTGGTGAGTTCTCTAAATTATTGTAGGATGAGGCTGATCCTAACACATATTAGAATCCAAGATAATGAAGGTCACTTATACATTGATCTATTTACTACATAAGACATTAGAGGGAGATTCGAAGGCATGTTCCTAGTAAGGCTGAAACTCAAGAAATATATAATCAGATTAGGATTCTTCTACCTATCTTTGACTTTGGACCTAGGTAAGCATAAAGCTCATCAACATAAAATTGCATAATACACAAGTCAAATATAAACACATTCATCTGTGCCTTTAATTTGATATAAATTTATTCAATAGAGTATAACCCTTAAAATCTAAAACATAATATGGTCCCAAAATACAATAAATTCAAACAATTGAAAAAACTAATTTTCAATCTCTAAAGAATAGATATGAGGTTTGATTAGGCTCAGAGAATGTTAAATACAAAAAATAAGGAGATAAAAATGTTGAGTAATGGATTCCATTTCCTACTTTGATACCATATTAGAGTGATAAATACTCTCAACCAAGATTAAACAAGCATGCCATTACCACAATGATAAGTCCTACATATGCAAAGCTAATATAAATTATCTATTGCTCAACTAGTTTATTACAATGAAGGATTCTCTTCAGAGTCTCCTTATTTTTCTCCATATCTCCTCTTCGTTATCTACAAATGCACTCTAAGAGTGATCATAATATAAGAGAGAGAAAATGTGAGGTGACATTCCAAAGTGGGAATGAAAACATTATGTCAACATAATGTACACACCTAAGGTGGGTTAGACATCCCATGTGTAATCTATTAATCTCTTAATTAGAAATTAACCTAAATTGAGCTTAACTTACTCCAAAATTATAAAGGTGTCAGTAAATAATCCATATAATGTGCATCCTATCTCCACTAAATGTCTAACTCCCTATAATGTCTACATGTAATATACTATGGCCCCAACTCATCAAGTTCCCTCTTATAAAAAATCATGTCCCCTAAGTGAGCCCTTTGTATGCCTATGGATCTTTAGATGCTCTTTGTTTTTGGTGTCCAACTAGCCTCTCCACTATAATATGCTCCCATGCCCACACTTACAAAAGTGTGGATAACTCTATGTTAGATCCTCCTTTGTACATGACTGCATGTAATTCTATGTACAAGTGATCCAACACACATGGTTTCTATGAAAAATCTATCACACTTTCCAACATGTCCATTATGACATCTAAAATTTTATCCAAAAAAAATCTCCCACTCTTGTCTAGGAGTAGGATGTCACCAACAAGAGCTATCAATACCAATGTCAACCATCTATCTCATCCAATGCCATGCACACATATAAATCTATCCCATAGTCAATCATCAAGATAATATCCTCACAAAAACCCTAGCCAATGATACTTCTTGTGTAGTATATCTATAATACACCTTCACACCTTGTATCAAGATGTAAATTATGCTCTGTACATCCTCTAGTGTCACAATCATCTCCCCTATAAATAATAAGAACATGCTGGTATTTGAATTCCAACACTCTACCAATATTGTTAATAGTACCCTATTAGCTTAGATCTCAAGCATCTCTACCAGATAAGATAACCCCATCACCTCTAACACACCCACTTCATAGTTGGTGAATCTCTCCATCAATCGTAATACCATAGATTGCCTATCCTATCTAATAAGTATCAAACATCTCTCCTACACACATCATAATGACATAATGTTAGTATCTTCAAGTCATCACTCCATCTATGACAATCCTCATTTACACTCCTCTCCCTATCTAATGACACTTCTATTCTATCTTTTCTCCATGATGAACTCAATGAATTCATTACATACTTCAAAAAATTCACCATTATAATGAATTTGTCATATTTTTTGACAAATTTGATGCATGGTCTAATGAAATTGGTCACCACTTTTACTAAACCTAATAATATATTAAAAAACTGATAAACTTCCTCACAAAATTATCAATTTACTTAACAAATTCATCGGTTTTGACTTCAAACCAATCATTTTTATATTAATATTTTTGTTTCAACTAAATTTATAAGCATTTATGACACTCAAATGACAAAACAAGAATTATAGAACATCACTTTGCACATCCCTACTCCTAGCTAGCCTTGGGCAAACTCAGACTCACTTGTTGTGATGCTTATCTATTGGAATACACTCTATTTTCCTTTTCAACCTATTGCAAGTCTAGAGAAAAATCAACTCCTAGGTGGCAAATCAAATAAATAAATTTCAAACAATGAAAATATAATTGCCCCCTACCCTATATATTTCCTTCCCTTACTCAAAATTTTCCCCCATCCACACTTTCACAATTATTTTTCCACAATATCACCTCATTTTCACTTCATATCATTCCACCAGTTAATCAAATTACTCCATATCTTTACTTTTGATTACAAATCAATATTTAAAAATTTATTACCAAATCCTTATAAAAACATTATTATATTTTTACGAACTATATCTTACCAACATGATATATCTTTCCCACAACTAATTCCATGTAAAAATATTCATGGGGAAAAATCCAAGCATGCAACTTATATAAGGAAACATTATTTTTCCACTCCACTCCCTAATAATTATCCACTCAAGGAATAATATTTTACATACACCTACACATCATGCAAGTATTTTAGTAAAAATGGTAATTATGTGGTATTACAATATCAAATACACTATTTCTCCATCAATCCCTCATTCATGTTTCAGTCATTTTGAGCACTTGTCCACATCTATTATCCACGCATGACCACTTGAGGGGGCATCATTAATAATCATTCATAACCACTCAAGGGCATCATTTTTATACATCCATTTCACTCTAAATTTTATTTATTATTTGAAAATGCATTGATTCTTCTAATTTGAAATAATACCTCCACCAAAAGAATGGAGAATCACATTAAAAAATATTCTTATTATATATTCAAAACCAAGTCTTGGGTAGTGAGCAAAGAACTATGGGATCCTTCCAAAACTACTCACAATTATAATGAATATAATACATGATCCTTATTGCTAAAGGTGGGATATACCCCAAAATTGAAACTATACCCCACATTATTTTGAAAAGCTTAGACATAGAAAGCATGAAAATATTTGACCAATATGAAAAATGAATATAACTTATAGAGGATGTGTTGAGTAGAATGGCATTATTCCCACCTCCATTAAACATTGATCAAAACCCGTTTATAACTCATGCTAAGCCCAAGATGGCTCCTCTTAAACCATATAACAAAAACCAAATCATTATAATCTATCAATCCTTCCCACTCATGTATCCTATGAGAGAGTTCCCCAAACCCAAAAAAAATGTTTCCCCAAATGATCTCATCTCCACCTTTGTGGGACACATTTGAGATCTAGAGAGTAACCAATAAATTATGTCACATTTAGTGTTGAAATTAACCTTGCTAAATTATCAGAAAAAATTCCATTATTTAAAGCTAACTCAACCATCATCCTAAATTCAAAATTTCAACACTATTTCCATATCTTTTTCAAATAAATAAATTAATCAATATTATTTAATTAATCATATACACATATTCCACACAAGTAATTCAAAATCAATAATTTCCAAAGTCACCAAACATATTCCACATTTCTCTCAACCAAGTGTTGAGTCATCTAATCTTATCCTTAACTTCTTCAACCAATTTTTGAGTCATCATTGAACCTTTCAACCAACTTGGCGAGTCATTTAACTACCTTGAATCATTCATTAGAAATTTTCAACTACCAACTAACTTCCCCTTTTCTATCAAACACATGAGGAATTGGTCTCTTCCACTTGAATGAGGACTCAAATCCAACCATCCATTTTCTCACCCAAAAAGCTTTAAATTGAAGTGTCATCATCCATTTTTGATCATCCACTTTCAAGCTATCAAAGTGATACAAAAATCATATTTTTAATCCATAAGAAAATCAAGAAATTGCATCCATATGTTGCTAAAATTTTGTTTGCTTGGAGAATGAATTGAGCATCCACATATCACATTGCAAGTGCAAATTGAAGTTCATAAATGGAGGAGGTGGTTTAATTTTTTGATAATATGGTACATTGTAATTATGTTTTGTCTCATTTCCTTTGATTGAATATCTCTAATTAAGGTTTTAATTTAGCTTTAGAATAGGAGGTAATTTTTCATATGATTTCCTAGCTTGCATAGGATTTGAAGATGATTACCAAGGATTTTGAAATAATATTGCAGATGGTCTTGCAAAGGGATATAGGTCTAAATATATCTAAGAAATTTGTGTTAGATTTATTAGGGATCAGATCTAGAAAAGTGCAATTAAAATCCTTCAATTTTTTGCTCAAAGATTTGGATTCATTAGTAGCTTTGATAATATCCTTTTTTACAATTTCCAAAATGCATTTGAAAAATATTAGAGGGAACCCATTGGGACCTAGAGATTTATTATTTTTCCATGCTCCAAAGCACATTCTAGATTTCTTACTTAGTGAAAGGCGTCATTACATCAATATTATGATTATCATTGACAATTCATGGAATAAAATTCACAAATTCTTGTTGCTCCAAACTAAAGTCCTAGGAGGAATCCCTATGGAATTTTTCAAAGAAATTGACTACTTCTTTTTTAAAAACATCCAAATATTAGGTAGAAGGGCCATTGCTAGTTTTGAGTTTTGAGATCCTATTATAATTATGGGTAGCCATGGTAGATTAGTAAAAAAATGTGTTATGATCTCATTATTTAAACCAACATTCTTTGGATTTTTTTCTATAAGATATTTTTAATAAAAACCAAGTTCAACTTAGTTTTTAGCTCTTTTCCCATGAAAATTAATGATCTATCATGGCCATTCCTCTACACTTAGAATCGAAGGCTTTGAATATAAGATTCTATGATGGTTTTTTACCTAGAGATATTCCCAAGGACTTCTTTGTTCCATTTGTAAAGGTGTTGTTTAATAGTTTTTAGCTTATGATATATAATAAACATTTTGGTAATGCCTCTAGGGGCTAGTTCCTTCCATAAATCTTTCATAATGTCCATCATATTTGGATCCTTTAACTACATCACTTAGAATCTAAATGGAGTTATTGTTGGATAAATATCTATTTTGATAATAAGGGATATATAAAAATGGTCAAACCTTAAATTTTTAATAATATCTGATTTAAGAATCCAATTTTGATTTAATCAATGATTAGAGACCATAAATTCATCAAATTCTTCAATAATGTTACCAAAACTAGCTCTTGTATTAGTCCAAGTTAAGGACCCAGATTCAGGTTCTCTATCAAAAATATTATCTTCAAGGACAAATTTAATGAAATATAATTGGGATTGATAATTTCTTAGAATTCATCCTCATTTATCATGATTTCTCATGATACAGTTGAAGTCACTAGCCAACACAATTATATATTTATACATTTAATTTCTTTGATAAGAAGAAATGGATAATCATTTTATCTAAATTAGAGATAATTTATTATGTGATAAAGTATTTAATACCACTAAAAATAAATATCATGATTCACATGAGTTTAAATTAACGTTTTAAAATAAAGATACGATACCTATTGAAAATTATATGCTAGAAATTCCATGAAGGAGATGTAATGAAAACTCTAATAGAGTGAAATAAGTGTTTTGATAATCATTCATAAGAGGCAAAAATATAAATGAGTCTATGATGGTGGTTTACATTTTTTTTGGTGAAAAAAGAGTATAAATGGAGGAATCTAAAATTGATCCCCTTTTCCATATGACTAAGCGATGTCAAGTGATAAAGCATTTTCCAACAAAGATATGGATGTACACATCTTGTTAAATAATCATTCTTATTACATTATTTTTATTGTAATTTATTATGTATTTTATTCACAATAAATTATAGAAGAGGAAATAATTGAAAATATTTTATTACTTTTTACACAACACTATCAATTATTCTATTAGATGTATTCAGATATTGTATCACCCTTATGTGCTATTACGAAAACTAGATACAAAATTTTCCCTTAATTAACTTAATTACACTTGTGAAAAGTAAATGAAACTATAATTTAACAACACAATAAACAAAATGTCTCATTAATATTCATTAAATGATATTGAATTTACATCCATTATTAACCCTTTTGGAAGTTTTGTCTAATTTTCCTTATCTTGATAATTATCAAGTTATAATTTTAGAGACAATCACCAAGTTATGATCTCAAGGTTGTGGATTATGGGTCCACATGAAATTTATTCCTCAAGGTTTGGGACATTATTATAATACAAAAAAATTACTTGCTTTTTATCAGGCTAAACATTTTGATTTCAATCCAACAATCATAATACCCATGCGATCATGGTATGAACATCATGGTGCATCAAGGTATTAGACCACTTTACCACATGTGATCAAATGCATAAAATCTTATTGGAGACTAATATTTCCCTTATTAAATATTATCAAAGGATGAAAATTATGCCTAAAATACTAAAGAGATATTTTTATATTTCTACTTCATCCATATACTTTTATGGTTTGATGGGTAGGATGACCATTAAATTTAACCAGGCATTCTTAGGCCAATACAACCAAGTGAATCATTGACATTGCTAGTTGGGTGATGTCATGTTCCATTTTTTTTAGCATATGATGCTACGTGGAATCATTTAATGAGCTCGTGGCTTTTTTGAGACATAAACCATAAGCCACACCCTTCTCATGTGAGTAAGTTCCATGAAAACACTTGACACCTTCTGATTGACTCAAACATTTTCTAGGTAAAAACCTTATTGTGTCTTAAAAAATCCAAACGAGGAGACACATGGATCTAGGTTGGGGTTACATCTCTTTGTAATTAATAAATTATGGGGTTAATCTATGTGGTGACACATAATTTCCTCACAACCCTACAACCTCCCTTGATACAATGATCTTATCCAAAAGTAGTGAAGTTGGGCCATTGTGAAATTATACCACATGGAAATGCATTATTTCCTTGTAGGCCCATATGATGCCTTGATAAAAAGGATTTGGTTAAAAACCATGAGGCTATGACATTCTATTTTTTGACACTAGGTGATGTGGTTGCACCCCTTAGACTAAGCGATGACATAAGGTTGGTCCATGTAGTAGCTCATGATTAATTTGGAAGCCCATAAAATACTTAACATAAATTCCTTACTCAAAATGTATGAAGTTAATACTAAATGTGCATTCAATAATTGGAAATCTCTGATTTCCTCACAACCCACATGCCTCGAGCTCTATGCCAACTTTATTTGAAACTTGCAAGTGTGTGAATGTGCATATTGTGACATGTGGCATGTAAGGGCTAAGGCAATTCATACCTTAGAAAATTTTCTAAAATTTGTGCCATGATGCAATTATAAAGCATTGAAAGATTGGTTGACTACATGAACAAGTGAGACTCAAGGAAAAATGTAAAAATGTGACTGGAGGATTATGAAGGAATATGAAGGCCTACAATAAGTTAATAAGCAAACAAACTATAGTTAGTTAGGCCCAAAAGTGATCAAACCTAGAATAAAACCCAAATCATTTGTATCCAATCCAAATGATCATGATGATGCATGATAAGACAAAGGTTTAAAATTTATAAATTTGTCTAAATCTAAATTAGACCAAAAATTACAAGGTCAATCTTGATTCTAGGAAATGACGGAGGAAATGAAATTCCCAAATTAAAGCATACAACTAAGTTGAAAATGTAGGTGGCCAAGAATAAGTAATCATAAAGGAAAGAGACTAAGGAAGAAGCAATATTGGTTTCAATGCCACAAACCCATGAGAATAAGACTTGGATTCTACCTAATAACATGATGCATTAAATTCAACAACATTGCATAATTATATAATTTAAAGAAGATGATGAACTAAAACACATGCGACCTAATTAGGGGTCTAAAAAATAAAAGGGAAACTTGTGAGTAAAAATTTAAAGGTGAATTAACTAAGGAAATCATAAATCAATTTTCCCCTGAGGTCCTCTTCTACCTTCATTTACAAGATATGCCATGACTTAACATAAAGGGGCCAGATCTCTTTATTTGATTCAAATCCACACAAATCTATGCATGATTAGAGCTAAATACATGGATATCAAAACTCAAAATTCATTCTTTCTAAATTCATCTAAATAGTGGAAAACAATCATAATTCTAAGTATTCGCTACATGATGAAAACACACATGATTAATACATTTTGGAATTGTCTATAAATCTACCCTTTATAAGGAGATGAAATAAATCATATGGGTTGAACTTAGATCTAGTTTCATCCTTAATTATTAATATAAACACTGGGAAATTATGAAATGTTGATACCAATGTATTTCCATGTTAAATTTGTCCTTCATTTATTGTAACTCCTAAACACATTAATAAAGATTGAATCCAATAGTTGATAGAGTTACATCTAGTTTCATAGACACTCATTAGGACTTAAACATAACAAAAATTATAAGATGAACTATCAAATGCATATTTCATTATAATTGAAGATCAAAACACATAAGTTTTATCACCATATTAATTTATGCAAGGTTTGGTAAGATAATGAATTCAAGCTGAATAATTACTTTAGGAATAATCTAGATCTGTCAAGTGACCAAGAATATCATGCCATGATTTACCCAAGGTCACTATTAAAGTCATATTATTATTAAAAGAAATGAATTATGGATTATCCCAAAAATGAAGATCATGCAAAATGATTCCATATTATAGAGTTAAATGAATTTATAAGCATTTATTTCACAAATAAAAAAGGTTTTTTACCAAGCATTTAAATAACCTAAACCTATTTTTCCCCAAGTTAGTATTCAACTACTGTAACAACAAATATCAATAATTATCATGATCATTGCAATCTAATTTAATTCATTATCAATTATTATTTCCCCCTTAAACATATATAAGTAAATTAGAAAGTAGAGTTAGAACACATTCACCCGACTCTTTGAGTTTGTCTATTTGATTAACATAATTCATCATGTTCATCCTTCAATATTAGTTATGAGATTATTTTATGCCATGATCCACCTAGTCCCCCATATATGTAGTCAATTGGGTGAAACTAAGGAATCCATTTTATTGCTCTATCTTTTATAGATATATATCATTTTAGTTGAGAACCAACACATTTAATCAATGGTCTAAAGATTTTTGTCAACTAATTATATTTGAGTGAGATTTCATTTGCCACAAAACTATATAGACATTACACCAAAGTAAATTAGTTTTAATGAACATCTATATGTTGTAATATCACAAGCCATTGTGAGGCCTTATAGTGGAGACTTATCCTGCATCAGTTAATGTGTTATTTCTCCCATAAAAACCTAATCTAATCTAACATTATAACATACTATTTAAACCTTTTTATTATAAGGGTATGTGTCTCTTCTATGGAAACTCCTTCCTCCCAAAAATTTATCAAATTTCCCTCCCTTAAAAGGCTTGCTCTATATATCACCTTATTTTTCCTTTATCAATTGTCATTGTGATCATTTACTACTTGAACTACTTTAACCAATCACATTAATCCTATCATTGTATTCCCTATTTTATCTTAACCATAAGATTCCTTCTAGTTGTATTTATTTCTAATCACATTTACTAGGTTGTGAGGCTATTTTTCATTCTTTATCATAGTCTTCATCCTTATTTTATAAGTTGTCTACACATTTAACTCTTATAACCATTTTCTGTCCCATCTGCCATTACCTTTGTTATTGAGCAACTATATTACTATGGCCATCCTAATCATAATATCTCTTTAGCCACTACTTTACTTAGGATTCTTATAGTTCACTTGCACACAACATTTTCCAACCACCATGGCTTTAACCATGGTTGTTGCATTATTGATTGCCATAGTTAACATTATGATTAAATTTTATAATTACAACAAAATTTAATGACAAAAATCCTTTCTTCTTCTCATCTTATTTTATTTAATATTCGTGGGAAAGTTTCCTCTTGTGTTTGTGCTACATATGCATAAGGTGATAAGGAATAATGAATATGACATGCCATATAAACAAAATATATAAGGGTGACTCCCATTACCAATATCTTTTAAGATCCATGTTCATTTTAGATGTCCTTTACTGAGGCTCACTTTTGTGCAATGTTGACTTAGATCACAAACCAACAGAATAAATTCAAACCCAACCAACTCATTTCATAATTGGTATATAAAATTTGGACTTGTTTGAAAACACTTAGATCCTACACATACACCAAAATCATTATGATACCTCTATGGTATGAAGAGATATAAATGAAAGCACATTAATCAAATGATTATTCATCATAACAATAATAAACATCTCTTCTTTCGTGATCTAGTATAATATCACCAAAAGATTATATATATACATATATACATATATACATATATACATATATATATATATATATATATATATATATATATGTATATATGTATATATGTATATATGTATATATATGTATATATGTATATATGTATATATATATATATATATACATATATATATATATATATATATACATATATACATATATATACATATATATATATATATATATATATATATATATACATATATATATATATATATATATACATATATATATATATATATACATATATATATATATATATATATATACATATATATATATATATATATGATAAAGTATGATAACAATCATAAATAATTGGTATATCAATGGGTCCAATCCCAAATAATACTTAACCATGTGCCTAAGCCAAAGTGAGGCTAGACAGGGCATTGCATACTTCCCCCCTTCACAAAAATTCATCCCAAATTTTTGTCATCATATTAAGTATGATTATATAAACATCATCAATATTAATGATAATATAACCAAATATAATAACATAAAAATAACATCTCATTCATGTGATGATAATAAGGAAATAAACACATTATTTCACTTGAGTTAGCATGATCATCAATTTCACACCAATTTAGAAAATCTCTCACCAATAGTACACAAGACATATGAGATTCATTTTAAGCATCCATTCATGAGGTAGTAGTGATCAATGGATACAACAATTGATGCATCAAACACAATACCAGTCATGTTACGTGTAAGGTTGTTGATAGGCATTCTTACAATGACATTTGGAAGTGGTAGAGTTATAATGATATAGGTGTGTTCAATTTTAATAACAAAGTTAATTATATATATATATATATATATAATTAAAAAAATTAAAAGCATTTGTTTTTTCCTGGAGATAAATCATGATTCAAGAAGCCATTCCAATAGTACAGGCTTGCATTGCATTTATTATTTGTAGAGGTAGACCACATAAGCCCACCTAGAGCCAAATATTTTCCCTCATCCTAAATCAAGATTCAAACCTTCAACCACCTCTAGAGAGCTTATGCATGTGATGAATGGTTTAAGGATAGTTCAATGGAGATGGTCTAGGGAAATATTTAACATCAATGTGATGAAACATATTTAATGACTATTTATCACCCTCAATCAAAATAGCCATGCTATGCTTTTTATCTTATTCTTTTGTTAGTTTTTAAAATTATCTCATTATAATTATCTTCTTATGTCTGTGATTTTTAAATATGTAAAAATGTATATTTACATAGTTTTATTGAAGGGTCCTACATAAATTAATGAATTCATCACTATTTTTATAATAATACCCATAGATGGCCTTATTTTAATTGCATCATTGTATTGAATTTGAATTAAAATAATAATAATGGAAAAAGGGGCTCCAAATTAAAATTTATGTCCAATTTATTCCAATATTTTGATCACCTTCTTTAATAAATAAGAAAACTTGAGTCATGACAATAAAATTGATGTCAAATTTAAGATCAAACATTTTATGAACACATCCTCAACATTGGACTCTACCCTCCAACTGCCATTGTAAGTTATCATTGTATAGGATCCTTGAGAGTGAAAAAAAGGAGTGAAAAATAGCATGCAAACTCCCTTCCAAATGATCTAAAACAAGGGAGAGAGGGTGTCAAAATAGCCACCATTATCATCTACTCCCTCCTCCCTAAATATCTATGTGAAAGGTTGTCATAGCCAACTAATGTTTCATTTTTTAATTTTATTTAGTTTTTTTAAAGGGATGAAAACTTGTCTGCTTACTTTTTAATCTTTGTATTGATAGAATTAAATTCATTTTAACATTTGTGTACAACATAGATTCACATTTTCATCAAACATATTCTTATTACTTTTTTTGGGATAAATTATTTATACATGAATGAGAAACTAAAGACCAACAAAAGATTTTTAAAATTCTTTAAAGTATCATAGATTCACATCTGACAATTAAATTTAAGATTGAACATTTTTATGAACACACTCATTGATATTACAATCCACAACTACCCCTCAACTACCATTGTAAGTTGCACCCATAGGGGCCTTGGAAGTGCAACAAAGAAGTGTGATAAAGAAAGAAAATCCCCTTTCAAATGATTTAAAATAAGGGGGATAAGGTGGCACAATAGGCACAATTATCATCCACTCCCTCCTCCATTAATATCTAAATGCAAGGTTGATGTAGATGACCAACATGGCTAGCCAATGTTACATTTTTTATTTTTATGTTTAAAAATTTTTTGGTTAATGTTTTTAAGGGGATGGAAATGTATTTAATTTAATTTTAATATTTTTTTTATGATAATTAAATTAATTTTAATTTTTTTTATAAAACATAGACTCACATCTTCATCAAGAATATTCTCAATAATTATTACTTTGGATAAGGTATTTAGACATGAATGAGAAAGTGAGGACCAACAAAGGTTTTTAAAACTTCTATAAAGTTTTATAGATGCACACTTGAAAATCAAATTTAATATTGGACATTTTTATGAACACACTCTTCGACATTACAATGCACAATCACCCCTCGACTACCATTATAAGCTATGTTGATAGGGGCCTTGGGAGTGCAACAAAGTAGTGAATGAAAGCAATCAAAACCATTAAAAATGATTTACAATAAGGTAGATAGGGTGGCAAAATAAGGATAATTTTCATATACCTACTCCTTCCTTAATATCTACATGCAAGGTTGACGTAGCCAACCGACATGGCGAACCAATGTTACATTTTAAAATGTAAATTTTAAAGTTTTTATTAATGTTTTTAAGGGGAAGGAAGTGTATTTAATTGATTTTTAATATTTTTATTATGATAATTAAATTCATTTGAACATTTTTGTACAACATAAACTCACTTATTCATCAATAATATTCTCAAAAGTTGTTACTTTGGATAAGGTATTTAGATATGAATGAGAAAGTGAGGACCAACAAAGGTTTATGAAAACACTCCTCGACATTAAAATCCACCACCACCCCTTGATTATTATTTTAAATTACACCCATAGGGGCCTTCAGAATGTAATAAAGGAGTGCAC
This sequence comes from Torreya grandis, assembly GCA_037957365.1. NCBI lineage: Eukaryota > Viridiplantae > Streptophyta > Pinopsida > Cupressales > Taxaceae > Torreya > Torreya grandis. The sequence goes on along the minus strand of JARHVA010001418.1, from coordinate 2,499,529 downwards.
AAAAACATGCAAATACCATTCCAATTGATCTAAAACTAGGTGGAGAGGTGGAAAAATAGGCACTATTGTCATCCACTCCCTCCTTATTTACATGTAAGGTTGACATAGTCATTCAATATGGCTAGCCAATTGATCTAAAACTAGGTGGAGAGGTGGAAAAATAGGCACTATTGTCATCCACTCCCTCCTTATTTACATGTAAGGTTGACATAGTCATTCAATATGGCTAGCCAACATAATATATATATATATATATATATATATATATATATATATATATATATATATATATATATATATTTATTTATTTATTTATTTATTTATTTATTTTAAAAAAAATATATCAATGTTTTAAGGGGAGAAAAGTGGAAACCGAGAAAAACAAGAGTTATTGTCAGGATATGGCCTAGGTTTTGTAGCATCCTAGAAGAATTAGTCAAAAAAGTATTATGGAAAAGCTTTAGAACTATTTTTATAGCAAACAACGTATTTGGATAACAAGGTCAAAGTGAAGAACAACAATCATTTTGGAAACTTCTAACCAATCTAAGAGGTGCCCATCCAACCTTTGAATATTGGTGGTTGTTGATAACTAGAATTGGTGCTTCACTTTGAAAAAATGAAAGGGAAGAATTTAATGAACATATACATATATTTTATAAAAATAAAAATATGAATCAACATAATAAGAGAAAATTATATGCATTAAATCAACCTATTTCCCAATGTATTGTAACTAGAGGACAAAATAATAATATTGTAAGATTGGATGATGAACAATTGGAAGCTAAATTATTTATTGATTATGGAAAAGGGTGATGCTCACTACAAAGTTATGAAAATAATTATATTTTGTCAATGATGCACTTGGTTATGTTAGATTTTTTTATTATACTGAAAAATATAACATATATGTATTTTCATGTTTTACTAATATTGTGTTTCTCTTTATTTAGAATTTTAATAGTTGCATTAAATGAAATAAAAATAAATATACAAATAATGTGTATGATTTTTTTTATGTTAGAGTGGTCACAATTGAGGATTAGTCTAGATAGGATCGAATGTACAAAAAACTTACCTATATAGTAGCGAAATAAAACATGAGCCAAAAGAAACTTATTATTTAACAATAAAAAGATTACAATATTAACATTATCATCATTATCCATAAAATATTTATGAAGTTAAATTATATATGTGAAATATAAACATGTCCTCACAAATTCATGAATGTGGGATTATCTTTCACAATGACCTAAAAAGACACCTAAGCAAGATAATTAAACACATGTAAAAAATTCATTAAATGGAATAAAAACCTACACTAAAACCCCCCTTAAGCATATATTAGGTGGATAGTAGAATTGGGTCCCAGTATAAAGACTTGATGAGGTACTTAAGTATAATAAAATGCCTCCTAAAAGAGGATGCCAGAACTACTTGAACCCCAAAAAGAGCCCACAAATGAAGATAATTGCTCTCAGTGAAGGGTTTGGTGAATATATTAGCAATTTGCTCTATTTTTTAGATGTAGTGGAGATCAATGACTTTATTATGGATGATATTATAAATGAAATGTATGTGAATCTCAATATGCTTGGTCCATTGGTGAAGGACTAGATTCATACAGATCTAGATTGTGCTTTGGTTATCATAAAAGATGACTGTTGGTTATTAAAATTGGATGCCAAACTCAGTGAAAATCCCCTAAAGCCCAATAGCCTCATTAGAAACATTAAAAAATCCTCTATATTCTACCTTTGTATAAGATAAAGTAACAAAATTTTGATTCTTACTTGACCAACTAATTAAACCTGAACCCTAAGAATGAGTACCCTAAATGTAGTGAAGAATATGCTTATGTAATTTCTAATACATATCATGTGGTTTTTACATAAATATGGAGAGTGTGCCCACTACATATGAAATTCTAGGTGTAGTGTGCATAAGGTAGATGAGATTACCAATAAGTTGTCAATACGATATAACATCAATCAAAGGAGATGGGTAATCAGCCTCAAGCTTCACACTAGATAGAAAGTGAGTCAAAGTTGGCTTACAATCAACCATGTTAAACCATGTAAGGAGATAAATATCATACTTGGATTGTGAAATAATGTTCATTTATTTAAATTGAGAAATTTAGATCTCAAATAATTAATGCAACAAGCCCAAGTCAATCATTGAGAACCTATTAGATAAAGCAGTTTTCACTATTGTGATGGTGGGTGAAGAACTCCATGTGATCAACAAGTCTTCCACATAGAGAACTAGAATCAATAATGAATCATCATACCATAAAATTTAGACATTTTGACAAAAAAAGAATTAATTTAATCCAATAAAAAGAAGAAAGGAGTCCATCTTGGCATACCAAGCTCGATGAGCTTGTTTGAGGCCATAGATAGATTTTTTAAATTTGCAAACTAAGGAGGAATATTTCAAAAATCCTTATGGTTTCTCCATGTATATTTTGTCTTTGAGGTCATCATGAAAAAATTCACTCTTCACATCTATTTTATGAACATCCAAATAATGTGATATGATAATAGTGAGAGTGAGTCAGATTGAGTCTATTTTGGCAACTAGGTGAACATCTTAGTATAGTCAATGCCAGGTACTTGAGAAAAACCCTTTGCTATCAAATGTGCTTTGAACTTATCTACAGGCCCATTTTTTATAAATTTTGCTCAGTAGATCCACCTACATCGAATAAGTTTTCTTCCATTAGGAAGAGGGACTAAATCCTAGGTGTTGTTCCTTAACAAGGGACCATACTCTTCTTCTATAGTAGTATCCCACTTAGAAGTGACTGACACCTCATGAAACACTTTTGGATTAGAAGTAGATATAATGAAAGCATGTAGGGCATCCTATAATTATGAATATGTTTGTCTAGTGCCTGATGTATATCAAATCCATTGGCCATCACTTTGCAGTGTTTGTCTAGTACAAAGAGGACTAGTGGTTAGAGAGTTAAGAGGAGATTCCTCATCCTATGAAGATATTCTAAGAGAAGGAGGAGGTGAGTCATCATCACTACTCGCATCATCAGAACTAGAATAAAAATTTGTATCATTAGGAAGTCACTCAGGTAGATCTAAATCATCAAAATTATCATCAAATCCTAGTGCATCTAAGGAAGGGGGAGAGGTGTTGAGTGTGGAGTCTAAAGTAATCTCTTGAAAGCTAACACTCCTCTCAAAAAACAACTCATAAGTGGTGGGATGGAGAAACCTGTATCCCTTAACATCCTTAGGATATTCAATGAATATACAAAATTAATTTTGAGATTCTATTTCCTTACATTTATTTTTCAAAATGTAGGTAATAACAAGAGATCCAAACACTTAGAAGTGTTTCACTATGGGTTTCCTACTGCTCTAAGATTTAAAGGAGTGACTCCTTTCAATGTTTTATGAGGAAATTGGTTTTAGATATAAAAAACATAGTTGCTGGCCTCAACCCAATATTAAGGTGTAAGAAACTTAGAGTGTAGAATAGAATTGGCCATTTCTTTCAAGGACCTATTCTTGTGATCTACAACACTATTTTACTAAGGACTATATGAAACTGTATGTTGTGGTTCAATCCCATATGAAGTCCATAATTATTCAAAATGGTTACTGACATACTCACCAACATTATCGGTGTACAATATCTTTATGGCTTTCCCTGAATGTTTTTATAAAAGTGCCTTGGAGTCTTGAAAATGATCAAAGACCTTAGATTTATATTTAAGAAAGTACACCCTAGTATACCTTGAAAATTCATTGATGAAAGTAAACATGTATTTATTCCTATTGATTGAGGGTTTTAAAAATGGACTGGTAATGTCATTGTGGACAATCTCCAATATATGTATAGTTCTCCATGATTTTCCCTTATCATAATTCTCCTAAAGATGCTTACCAAGTATTCAACCTTGGAAAACTCCATTAAAAAAATTGACTTGTGGCAAACCTAAAACCATGTCATGATGACTATGTTACTCTAGATAACGATAGTTGAGATGGAATAATCTCTCATTCCATAATTTACTCAACTCATCTATGAGTGAGAAATGAGTATATGGTTGATCAGGAACAAAATGTGAGAAAATACATAACCATGACTGATGATCTAGTCCTACAAATACAACAATAGAGTCACTATCTACTTTCCTAATAACTATAGAATTAGGTGTGAACTCAACTCTCTTTTCTAAACTGATGTGAGTAATATAGTAAATAGATAGGAGATTGGTGGATAAAGAGGGAAAACATAGAACATCATGAAATGTCCCATAAACCACTTCAAAAAATCTAATCCCAATAATGTCAGCAAAAGTATCATCACCCAACAAAATAAAAGGTGTAGAACAAGACTCTAAGGATAATAAAATGTCCTATGATGAATCCATGGGGTGCAAAACACCAGAATCAATAACCCATGTGGAATGCTAGGATGCAACTACAACAAGTTATTTGCTCTTATCTTTTTCTTTTTTCTTTTTTTGGCCTTAGAAGACTTTTATGCTGATAAACTTTGATTGGAAGAATCAGGGACATTCATATTGTACTTCTTAAACATTTTTGTCAATTGGTCAATCTGCTTCATACATTTGGATTCATCATGCCTGAATTTCATGTAATAGGCACAAGTGAGTCATTCTTTCTTGGATTTCTTGTCTGAAGAGGAGGACTCTTTTGATGTTTTTGATTTAACATCAAATTTATAACCCTTTATTTGCTCTAGGTTCTTCTCATTCTATTTATTCTCCTTGTTATTGGAAGTTTTTAATTTGTCATGACTCACAATTAAGGCATGTGATTTGGAGTATTTTAGTGTACTCATTTGAATAAGTTTGTCTTGATCCTAAGTTAAGTCAACATAAAAGTCATTTAAAGATGACATGGTCCATGTAACTCCAAGATCACACTGGTGTCATGGAAGGTAGAAATTATGTATAATAGTTAGATCCTCATTTAGAAAGGATGGAAAGAATCAATTGATCATTCTTTTTGTCAATGCCACACAATTTTAATTGTAACCTAAGTGATTTAAACTTTATGAAGAAGTTTTCTATCATTTAAAATTTGTCTAAGCTCAAACTAATGAGCTCATTATCTAATTCATGACCACTCATGATGTCCTTCTTCTCAAAGAGTGTTGCCAATGTGGTCCACACTTGATTTGGAGTAGTAGCAAATTTAATATGAAAGAGCAAGTCTGGAGACATAGAAAGGAATAGTAGGCTATAGGCTTTATCACTTCTATTGTATCACTTCACCTTCTCTACTTCAGGTGTAGGTTTTATTTCTATACCCATAGTGATCTGGTGTAAGCCTTTAATCCTCAAGATGATTTTTATTTTGACTTTCCACTCATGAAAGTTGAATAGAGTAAGAAGCAAAACTAGAGATTGATATATTGTAGTAAGGAAGTATGTGTTAAACTGTGTATGCTGAAAGATAATGACATGCAACCTCTATGAATATATAGAGGTTTAATTTTACAAGGCATGAAAATATTACTAGTGTGTAGAGTTAAAAAAAATCACACTTTAAAAAAAAAGTTCAAAAAGGAGCTGTCGGCTAAAAGTTATGGAAGCTTGAATGTTTCTTACTTATAAAAAATAATGGTTTCCACTTTGCATTAATTTAAATTTTTTTGGTTTGATGGGAGAGTTGGTTAGGTGTTAATGTTAATCCCCCACTAGTAGGAATCAAAATTTAAGCCCCCCATATGAGCATACCATATGACCAAGGGGATAAGACTTTTTCACCTTCATAATCAGTGGAGTTAAAGATTGCACATGTAGCCAAAAATTTGATGTTGGGATTGAAGATCCTTCCTATAATTGGAGAAAGGTGTTAGACTTACAATGGGGTTCTATAGTCATTAGGGTTTTGACTACCCATGTAGTCAATAGTCTTGATGCCAGGGTTTTGGATTGTTTTGGTAGTTGATAATACCAATGACTAGGTTTCCAATTGCTCCAGTAGTCATTAATCCCCATGTCAAAACTTTCCATTGGAGATGCATCCTAACCTTACAGTCATGAGGGTTTGGGGTTGTGCATGTAGCCTACATTATGATGTCACTATTTAAGTCTACCAATGTAATCATAGGGTCTAATGTTAGGGATGAGGGCTAAACATGCATTTGAGAATCTTGATGTCAGGGTTTTAGATTGCTGATGTAGTCAAAACTTCTACCAAATACAAATAAGGATGAAAACTCTACCTACCATGCAAACATCAAATTTGGTACAACTCTAAAAAATCTACCAAAAACCCATTAAAGATATATAAAACCCAAAAAAACCTAGAAAATATATTTTCTTGAAGACCCTAAATAGCATAAAATTGTGTGAAATCATTAAAAAAACCCTAAACCCTCTAAAAATGATAAAAATTGACTATCACGAACTAGGTCATGTTTATAATTGATCATAGGGTTTTGATACCTTTTGAATCTAATGGCATAAGTCATTTTGAATGAAAATCCAATAGATGAAATTTGACTAGCAAAATACACATTTCTCTCTCTTTTTTTTAAATCTGAATCAATAAAGGAATCATAAGAAGAGAAAAATCTAGAAAAGGGTATATCTTCATATCTTCAATATGCTAGGTTAATGAATGACATATCTATGACATGCAAACTAAAAATCAATATTTCAAAATAGGAACAATGGAATTCAACTACTAAAAATTATCTGATACCATGTCAGAATAGACCATAATCGAGGATTGATTTGGATAGGATCGAATGCATGAAGAAATTCCCTGTATGTAGTAGCAAAATCAAACATGATCCAAAATAAGTTTATTACGCAACAATCAAAAGATTACAATATTAACATTAATATCATTAGACATAAATGATTTATAAAGATGCATTATATGGGTGAAAGATAAATATGTCCTCACATCCTCATGAATGTGGGATTATATTTCACATTAACCTAAAAAGACATCTAAACAAACTAACTAAATATGTGTAGAAAAAACCATTAAACAGAATAAAAACTTATACTAACATTTTCATGAACAACAAATATTTACTTTTACCCTACGTGGGAACAAGTGCTACTAACATAAATATCTTAACTAAATGTATGTAAAATACCTCGACATATATCATTCTCGAGGCACTTATTTTACTAATGTCACAATTCGATATAGTATAAGTACCTCAAAAATTATATCTATCAATGTATTTTACATAAATTTATTTAAGATATGTATACTTATATATATAAATATCAAACTAGATGAAATTTCACGTGTATGTTGCATTATATTAAAATTTAAATATTTGGAGTTTCTTATTTACACGCATTTCAAAAATATTTATAGAGAAAATTTAAATAAGCAATGATTTGATAGATTTTTTTTAAAAAATGTTGATTTTTAAAAAAATAAATGATTTCATACTTAACAACACATATACAATTTTTTTAAAGATGTCTATACTTAGTAGGCCACCTATCCCTTTTGCCAATCCATAATCACTATATTGCTTAAACCGTATGATTCAGTTGTACAACTCTAATAATTATGTTTAAATAATTATAATAATAATAATTGTTAATCATGTGTTTAATCATATATTTAATATTAATTATAGTTTTGACAAAAATAAAAAAGTATTTGTCTTCTCTCCATAAAAATTCCTCAAATGTAAATATTAATAAATGATTTGTATTCCTCATTTATTTTCCTGCAATTCTTCTTTATTTGACTTATTAATAAATGATATGTTGTTTTTTCACATGACATGTAAGGTGGTTTTTTTTTATTTTAAATATGTTAATACATTGTAAGGTGGGATTTTATTTTTAAAAATTGTTTTTTAAATATGTTAATGCATTGTAAAGTGGTTTTCAAAAATAAATATAAAAATGGTTTTTAAATATATTAATATGTTTTAAAGTGGTTTTTTTTTTTATTAAAATTATTTTTTGAATATGTTAATATGTTTATTAGGTGTTGTTTTTTAGTATTTTAATAAAAACATGTCATTGAAGGTATGGAAATATTAGAACAAGAATGGCTGATGTTTAGTTTGACACTTATTTAATTGTCATAATAAAGTTTCAATTTTAAATTTGTATTTATTAGAATTTTAAATGAGATATGTTTTAGAAGGTGATTAAAAAATCTCATAATTTTAAGTGTACGATAAAGTTTAGAGAAATTTTTTTTTTGTTAATTTTTTTTCAAGGCCATCTATCATCAATTAATAATAAATTTACAAAGAAAATAATGTAATCTTGAATCAATTTGGTATGTGACAATTCTATGATAAGTGCCTTAAAATTAATATTGCTCAACATTTTTCATATAAATATATTTAAGATATCTATGATAGTTATATAATTAGCTATGTTCTTAAATGCATAAAAATGACCATCTATATTAGTCATACATCTTTCTCACATCTCCCTCTACTTAGGTTGTTGGGACATCTCTCCTCATTTAGATTATGAGATTTTATCATGATATACAAAGGAATCAATAGTTTGTTGTTCACACCCAAACCTAAATCCATATTTCTATAAAAATACTTTGAGAGAGGCTAATACCTTTTCACTTACTAATTAGTTCCTTCATATTGAAATTAATTTTTTTTTATAAATATAAGGGTTTATGAAAATGAAATCAATACTAGTAACATTTATTTATATTTATTTTATTTGTTTTTATTGCAGTAAAATTAATTTGTCTTAATTTTTATCAATGTTATAGTATTTCATGTATTATTATTATGAAAAAACATAAAAATTTAAATATTTTTGAAAAACAAATTTAAATGGTGATCAATTTAAACATAAAGGGATGTGATTTTCAATAATATTATAAATTCAATTAAAAATAAATGAAATTAAAAAATAAAATTAATAAAATAACATTCAATTAAAAGATAAAAGAACATTTAAAAACAAGATCAAATCAAAATAATATTTAAGTGGATGCATGAATAAATAAAAAATGAATTATTAAAAAAATGGATGAAATGAATAAAAGTACTTTTAAAAAATGAATACTTAAATAAAAAAAGGAGATAAAAATTTAAAAATAGAAAAAAAAAATCAAAAAAATAAAATAAATAAATAAAAAAATGAAAATATAAAATAATTAATGAAAAAGTGTATGAATAACAACACAAAATATATATTATATAAATGTTTAAAATTCAATTTAACATTATACAAAATTAATATTTAATTTTAAAATAAAAATCTTTAATAATTAAAAATATTTAAAAAAAATATATAAGAATAAATTTTAACATTTATTTCATTCTCCATGAAATTTATAAATAAAATTAAAGTAAAAATAAGATTAAATGTTTATTTAATTATAGACAAGACTTGAAAGTTATAAGAAGTAGAAGAGTTAACATTTTATATATATATATATATATATATATATATATATATATATATATATATATATATATTCAACATTATTAAAATGTAAACAAAGATAAGATTCATCATGTATGTGTATTGACAAGTTTGAAAAAGTAAACAAAGACAATATTTAACTTTAAATTGTGGACAAGACTTAAAAAAAGTTAGGACAAAACTGAAAGGTAAAGAAGAAAAGTAAGATAATACTTAATATTTAAATGAATGGATATGATTCACTCAATAATTCAAAGTGATTGACATCATTCAACATGTATGACAAGAATTATATATAAAAAAAAAAAAAAAAACTAAAGATTCAATATTTATGTAGTTATAAAAAATATTTAAAATAAAAAATAAATAAGGAAGTCGATATAGAAAAAGTAATACAATACTCAATAATTAATTAAATGAATAAAGTTTAATATTATAAATGTGGACAAGATTAAAGCAAAATAAAATTTAATATTTATTTGATTGTGGAATATTTAAAAGGTAAAGTTAAATATAAAATTTATAAGCATAGATAAGATATAAATGATTAAAAATAAGAATATAAATATATTTATATGAATAAAAACAAAATTTAGGTATGGATGAGACATAATTTATTGAAAAAAAGGACATAAATCAATTTATATGAATACAAATAAAATTTAGGTGTTGACAAGACACAAACTATTGAAAGCAAGGACATAAATCAACTTATATGAATATAGACAAAATTTAGGTGTGGATAAGACATAATTCAACATCTATTTAGGTGTGAATGAGAGATAAGGAACAATTCAACATCTATTAACTAACTGGTCATAGTAAAAGAAATTAAATGAAATACAAGAGGTAACTATGTACAAGAAAACTCTTATTCACTCTGTTAATTTTATTTAAACATATGAAAACTAAACATGCATGAATATCAAGCATGGACACAATCAGTGGGAATGTAGAGTGGAGAAATTCAAAAAATCTATAATTAATATGACTCACTTTCACATTGTACAACCTCTCTACTTTGTATTGAGAACATAATTAATTCTTGTGTGGAAAATGTCACAGTCACTGTAGATCATGTGTTATGAAAATGTTTAGAATAAACTATTGAGTAGTAATTTTATTTTAATACCTCAAGCTAATGTCATAACTAGCTTTGTCCTTCATCTTTCCTTTATTTTATATTCACATCACCACATATAAATGTTATATTTTTTTTAATGTTATTTTATAGTATTTATAGGATTCTAAAATAAGATCTAAGGAATTGGTAACATTGAAGTCCCTATCCGCAATGCAATCTATTAAAACTAGTATTGGTCCCTTTAGATTTTAAGGTTACACATATAGGTATTCATATAATTCTTTGTTTATGCCACTTGATAACAAGTTTATGATATACATATTAGAGACATTAGTCCTTAAAATAAGTTCATGATAGACATACAATGCCCATGTATTTCATAAATTTAGCATTAATTTTTTTATACACTAAAAAAATAAAAGAAGTAAAATATAATGGTGTTAGCTTGGCTAGGTAATGTAGCTTGTTATTTATTATAAAAAAAACTAACATACTAATAATTGATTGGTTTTAGATGCATAACACTAAAAAATTGGCACACAAGTATAAATTACAAATCGTTATACACATAGTTTAAATTTGTGATCGACCTTACCTATTAAGTAAAAAATCTATGACAATCATCCATTCAAAAGTGGCCTTCAAAAGTTCAGACTACCCAGCTTTAATGAAGTAAAATCAAAGATCCAATATATATTTACTATAATTATTCATAAGTAATTTTTTAAAATTTAAAAATAATGGCAGTGCTTCCAAATTCCTCCCTTTATTCTCATCATTAGTTTAAACCAACAAGAAGACACATTCCTAAACTTTTAATCTCCATAAACCTAATTTACAATTATTGAAAGTATATTCATTTTATATCTATTTTCTTATTTTATAAAGGATTGACTTTTTATTGTATGACTTAGTTTTTTATTATTATACATTATCTAAGAAGTATGATAAGTACATGTTACAATAAATATTTTTATCAAATATACAAAAACAAAATGAAAATTATCTTAGCCAACTAAATTTCACATGAGTTAACTTGGGTTAACATGTTCTAACATTGCTCAACTTATGTTACATTTAAAATTTTAATATTTATAATAAGTACATGTCACAATAAATATTTTTATTGAATCTAAAAAAAATAAAAAATATCTTAGCCAACTAAATTTCACATAAGTTAACTTGGGTTAACACGTTCTAAAATAAATCAACTTATGTTACATTTAAGATTTTAATGTCAAATAATTGCCTTCAAAATTCAAACAAGCCTCATTAATTTATTCTTTTCATATCAAAAATGATATCTTTGATGGATTTTGTAAAGATATCAATGTGATAACATCAAATTAAATTCAAAAATGTAATAATAAAATAATTACTTTCTATGTAAGATGTATTCTTTAAAAGATAGTTTATTGCACATATTTGCATATTTTTTACAAGGATTTCTATATATCTTTAGGTATATCTAGGTAATGTACCCTTATTAAAATTTTGAACAAAAATCCATGTATTCAATACTTGGGCCCCACTAAAATATAGTCTTTACACATTTTCATTGATTATAACAAAATATCTACATGATTGTTGGGGATAAACTCTTGACATGATAAACAAACACATAGGATATTTTTGCCAATGTAAATCAACATAAGTAGATAAGGTGACTTGAACACATGCATAGATGTGTAGAAGATGGAAAATCCTTTCACATAAAAAACCCAATACAACAACCTACTTGAATTATAACATAAATTGAATGTGTTACAATGTTTTTTATAACACTTTATGAAATGATGAAGTTGCAAGTTTATTTAACCTACATATAACACTTTACTATATGTTTGATTGCACACACTTATGAAATTATCCCAATTTTTTTTTGAGCATCCCTTCATTTAGAATTCACAATAGAAATAGGGAATTGGGTTTACTACATACACCTTGGATTTACATGGCCTACCACAATCCCCATAGTCAAATTTACATACACGAAACCCTTAGTCAAGGTAATTACCCTTATAATATTCTATAGAGAATATTATTGCCCTAGGAAATCTACATGTAATTTGAGGTGTATCGATATGTGATTTATAGAGATAAGATCTGAACTATATGAAATCAAACACCTTCCAAATAGGACCACCTAGGTGTCTTTATCCTATCTAAGAGACTCACATCTATGTAAGTCCAGATATAGGTCAGGGTAGATTATCCACCCTTTCTTTGTACTTGGGCTATTAGAGAAGTATCATCCTAACAGGAATTTATTTCTTGTTTATACATCTTTTTATATGTCAAAGTTCATAATGAATAAATCATATTGTTGTAATTAAATTAATCAATGGAGTACGTCTGAACAAATTAAGAAATTTAAAAATACACCTATAAATCCATGCAATTGTAATAGTGATATATATTTAATAAGTTCCATGTAAATGAAGAGCCTATTGTAGTACTATCCCTATTTAGATCATTATACCATGATCTACAATTATGGGGAGCATCATACTATGTGCTTTCAACTTGCACATAATAATAGGTTACTGAAATCAAATTATATTGTTATAATATTTGTCATGGTTGATGTGGTTCATAAGTGAAAATTATGATTTTGATTATAGTGGTTACTTGTTCTTACTAGACCATCCCATAATTAGTCACCTAGAGATTTATATCTCTCAAATGTTAATTACTTGTCAATTGGTCATTGCTTTAAGAATCATAAAAGTATGCCATTTAGTTTATATAATTTATAAATTTGTTATGTTTTACCTTATCATATATAATATTTCCTTTAGGAACATCAAACTAATTATATTAACAATTAGAAATTTGTAACTATTAACATGTGCCATTTAAGACACTAAAAGGCTCATTACACATTAGGCCAAAGCATGCTTTTAGTTTCCATGAGTTGATAATTTAATTTATCATACTCATCTAAATGACATCTACTCAATACAAGAAGAAAATAGCTTGAGGATATATTGACATCCATAATGTCAATTTATAATCTTGTATTATTTCATTGATATTTAAGAATTAAGAGTTTCACAGAAAAATAGTTTACAAAAGAATGACTTTCAACATTTAAAATTATTCACCTTCATTTTTAGAATACTCCATAAGCTCATTTTAATATATATAATGGACTATTAAATTTAAATGATTTAAACATATCCTTACATCATTTATTTTGACAAAGAGAATACAATCCAAAATAATCTAACTTCAAGGATACTAGATCTAATTTTAATATTTAAACTAGATCCAATAATAATTCTCAATATTTTGAATTTAAATGAAATATTTTATAAAATGGAATAAAAAATGTGTTTCTCATAAGGATTTAAAATCTTTTGGTGATGAAGTCTAAAATAGACAACTTATGCAACTCGAATTGCTTAACTATTTATGATAATGACTAATTGTAGGCTAATTCATATGGTTGTAGTGTGCCCAAATAATTCAATAGAACATCAACTTATCCCAAATTTTTACTTCACTAACAATAATTTCTAACATGCCATAAAATAAATTTGATTGCTCGAAAATACTCCTATATGTAGTGGCTTTTAGGAGTTACAAGGAGCTTAAAATTTATGTTGCAAAAGTGTTGCTAGATCAGTATAAAATCAACGAATTCTCACATATAATAACTTGATTTAGTTTCATTTATCATGCAAATGCAACAGTTACAATTTCTATGTTTGAAAATAAATCATTTAAGCAATAACTCGATCTTATAAATTAATTCATGAACTATAAAATCAAATTGTTAAACTACTAATCATTAATTTACAAATGAATTGTTAACACTATAACAAATATATTCATATGAATGTAAATAATAACTCAATTGTAAATAGTTAACCCTTCCATTTACTTAGAGGTATAAAACCTTCTATTTAATCTTAGCAATATGAATCACTTAAATCAACATCATAAATAGTATTGAAATAATTGAATGCACATTAGTATTAAATTAGCCAAGTTTTTATTTTGTACATCAACCCAAATGTTATTTTACAATTATAAAACATGTTATAATAAAAATATTTGATATAAGAAATTAAACAACATAATGAATCATTTGTTAGATTACACAATAAATACCCAACTGAGCAATATAACTTCTCCATATAAACCATCCTAACCTGATCCATCCTATGAGCCCCCCAATCGATGGCCCTTATCACCCCCAACCATCAGTTTGGAGGTGGAGACTAGTTTTTTGGTCTTTGAGACAATAGTATGAGCAATAAGGGATATAATATGTCACTAAATTTGTAGTAGTTTATTCAACAAAAAATCATTCTAAAACTGAAATATCAAGTATAAACACCAACAAGCATACAAAGACTAGAAACCTTTATTTTTCTCTGAAGGTTTATAGTTATCAAATACATATTTAGTTAAATGCAATCAACCTTCATCATAGATTCTAGGTGTACCACAATTTTAATATAAAAATTCATCACTTCAAGTGATACAAAATCATCTCTTACAACCAAGAATAATTAAGAATACTCACATAAAGAATGCATTCAAAATAGATAAATATAACACCAAGGATTTAGGTATTTTACCCATTTGCCAATCATTTAGGGTTGATGCATAAAGTTGGTGATAGAAAAGGTGGCATCCCCCAACTTTGAATTTTTTTTGTAAAGGGCATATGCCCAATTTTTCAAATTTCCAAGGCTAGGGCTTATGCCTGAGCCTAAATGGCATATGGCTTTTGAAAAGGGCATACACTCCTCATTTTTTTTTTCATTTTTATTGTATTATTTATAAAACCCATGTTGAATTTTGTAGGTTTGGAGCTTTTTTAGTGAATATTTCTATCATTTTGCCCATAAACCATGTATTTGCTTTGGATTTGTATCCCACCAATGGGATTTGACTTTTTAGTTGCTATTTCAGATATGTTTATATTTAAATTTAAATTTTTACATTTTTATTTATATTTATCTATGTATGCATGGTTTTGAAATAAATTTGCATTAGATTCTCTTACATTAACAAAAAAATCCTATATTTCTATAATTCTAGATACACAATTGAACAATGGACCCATTATGTGAAGAAAATGTAAAAAAACACCATAAACATTTTGATTTTACAAAATAATAAGTTAAATTTTATAAATAATACAATGCAAAATGTCAAAAAATAGAAATAATTATTAATGGTTTGTGTCACTCCTTAGCTGATACTTCACACAATTCACTTGCCAATACACTAGAGAGTGTTTTTAATGAAGTGGGAAATGTAACTTTACAACTTGATGCAATGTTTCATCAAAGAGAGGTCATGAAAAAAAATTATTTTGATAAATTTTCATATGAAGATATTATGAAAAAAATAACAAAAGAAGATGTGTGTACTTTGTTTGTTAAGCTTGGAACCAATCAACCACCACTGATGAATTGTAAACATATTAGTGTTGATTAGTGTGTTTATGAGGGGATAAAAAATAAATTTTGGGATAGGGGTGGATGGTGTTTGATGAGCCTCCATGCAATAATAATGAGGTTCCGTTATACTTTTTGAGAAAATTCTATTGTGAGTTTATGTTACTAAAAATTCAAAATTATTTTGATATGAAAGCCTCCCAAGGTCAACGAGGTGGGTCTTCATTTGATAGACTTGGTGTCAAGTGAAACAAAAACTATCCCAACTGAGTTTAGAGAAAGAAAAGGATGATAACACATGCTTCTATCCCCAAAATGTTACATCATAGTATACATATGGACACCCTTGAGGTAATTACAATATTGACACAAGTTATGATTGACCATGGTATGCATACATTGAAGACTTCTACTAAGCCTATAGGTGGTGAGATGTCTAGTAGTAGTGTTGGGGATAGTGGTAGTGGTAGTGGCACTAGTGGTTTTGGTGGTATTGGTATTGGTATTGGTGAGAGTGTCCCTTCTCCTTCTACTCATGATACATTTCTTATGCATCATTTCACATCATATGGGAAAAAGTGTACAGGGCCTCCTATTTAGGTTTGACATACACATGGTACATTTGTGGAGATTAGACCTACTTTTGTGCCATGTACTAGTACTCAAACAAAGCATTTAGGACCTCAGGAGACTAGCATGCTAGATCATATGTCACTTGTAGATACTTTAGTAGTGCATGCTAATAACATACCAAATACCATGCCAGTTGTAGTACCTTCATCCACTCCTCTTAGGACATGTTGACCTATTGTGTAGGAGTTATCTACTTCACCATATGTATTTGATACATAGGTTTAATTTTAATTATAGTTTGTTTATGTTTTTAAAAGAATATTAAGTTTATTTTCTAGTATGTGTTTATTTAATTGACTAATTTATTTAACTAAACTTTTTATTTGTTATTTGCATAAATGATTAATGACAGTTTGGGTAGCTCAACAGGATTCGATTATATTATAGAGACCATAATTAACACTAATGTACCTTATACTTAGGTTTGGAAACTTTCAAATTACATATTTATTTATGTATATTTATTGTCCTTTGAATAAAAATCTATTTTTAAAGATATATATTATAGTCATATTTTTTTTTATCATGCTCATTGGATTCACACATTATTCATTTATTGGTTTTATAGATGATGAGAGATGATATAGGCACCTTTGATGGATGACAAGAAGGTTTGTCTGATGTTGGGGTTACATCTGAGGATCCACTTTCTCTATAGCAGGTTATGATTCAGGGATGAAGACTGGTGAGAACACATAGTAAAATTGTTTTTTAGTTTCATGCAATGATATTTTATGTCATATTTACATAAATGTATGCACATCTAGATCTAATGATATATGTATGATCCATAGTATTTTTCATCACGGGTGTATATGAATTCTTGCATCCCTCAACATCTATTTATATAGAGTAAGGTGAGTCTAAAATCATTAAAAAAAAATTCTTGAAAAAATTATCATTTTTTGATATATAAATTTAATGCATTAAATTTTATATTTCATAAGTTGTGCAGATACAATAATTCTCAAAGGTTGTAGATCAAATATTTGATGACTCACATGTTAAGAGGAGAGTCTCTCCTTGTATTGAGGCATCCAACAACCCTGGCTCTACATCTATGGCAATAAAGTACAATTTATTTGGAGGCAATGAGGAATAAGAGAGCTAATTTTATGCTAGGGGTCTAGTTGTAAGCATTATCAATTTTGTATGTTGATATACCCACATTGTATGCCAATATGGACCACATTATATGCCTAAATGATGTATTTTATATATGTACATGTTATGTTCTACATTTTTTCTTGATATATGTCCTATTATTTATGTTGAATTATGACATAGTGTTATGTTGTGGAGCTAAAAGCTTCACCAGGATGCAAATAGGAGAAGTTAAGGAGGATCCAGAGTTGCGGGGTGTTGTTGATTCAGTTGCAGGAAAAATGGTGTCGATCTGATCAGCCGACATCGGTCAGATAGCAAGAGGAAGCAACCAGCGTCGGTTACCAGTCGGCTGACATCGGTCATGAAGGAGCCGACGTCGGTAGCCTGTGTGAGAACAGGCAGTTCGCATGACGAATATGGGAGAGTCTATTTTTAGACTGCTAGTTTGCATGTTGAAGGCTAGTCGTAGTCTTGAGTTGCGATTCTAATTATTGTAATTAGGTTAGTCTAATTATTGTAAGCATGAGATCTATATATGGACTCATGGGCTGTATTGTTATGTGTGTGCTAGAAAGCCATAGAGCTTTTAGAGAGAGCTAGTGTAGCTCCTCCTAGTTCCAAAGGGGTGCTGAGAGTGTTTGATCAGGGAGAGTTGCAAGGTCTGCAAGGTCAAGGAGCTGATCCACCAGGGTACTGGTTGAAGAAGGGTTCTTCAAGGGTGTAGAGAGATCTACAATTGTGAGTATGGTCTATTGAATTGCAGGTTGAAGGTTCATGGGAGATCTACTTGGAGTACGGTTGTGTGCTTGGTGAACTAGCAGCGTGTTACTGACTGGTTGGTGAGGTGAACATCAATTCTATATTGGAGT
This sequence comes from Torreya grandis, assembly GCA_037957365.1. NCBI lineage: Eukaryota > Viridiplantae > Streptophyta > Pinopsida > Cupressales > Taxaceae > Torreya > Torreya grandis. The sequence goes on along the minus strand of JARHVA010001418.1, from coordinate 2,481,013 downwards.
TGATTGTTGGGACCGAGAGAGAGAGGGAAGAAGGTCTTGAGGTGTGGCGAGCCTTTGAGGTGGAGGAAGAAGTGGCATCTTCCTTATTGTATTTTCTTCTGTGTATATAATACAATTGTGTATTGTCTCTTATATCCTGTGTTGTTTCATATTTCTATTAACTTTATATTTCTGGTTAAATTCCGTGTTTAGTTGCTAATATGAGAAGTAATCATATGTGCTCTAATTGTGGTGGAGCAAGATCCTAACAAGTGGTATCAGAGCCTTGGTTGTAGGTTCAAGAGCTGATACCAACAAGTGGTGTCAGAGCTTTTGGTTGGGTTGACTAACAGGTGGTTTCAGATCTGGTAGTGTTTTTGATTACAGGTCACTCACAGGGGTTTTAGATTGAGTGGGAGTATAGCAACGGCAGAAGAAAGTAAGCTACGAATGGAGAAACTGAATAGCACGAATGGTCTGATTGATGGAAAGAAGGAATAGGTAAAAAGAGATCATTGGTCGGTAGAAGATCAGCTTGTGGAAGCACACGTAGCAGGTAATATTGCACAGGGTGTTCTGGATAAAGTGGAATCTTTGTTTACAGATTCTTTTGCCTCTTTCCATGCAGCCCGAAATAGAGCATCTTTTCATGGGTATGTCTTTGGAGACTTTGGAGAGATTTATTTAGGGGTTGGAGAGCCTTGTCAGACGATTGACGAAGGGGAAGTGAAGCTAAATTTATAGGCGGATGACACACAGTGGTTGAAGGAAGTCATGCAGGTACCAGTCTTGGAGATTAGTCTAATTTCTTCAGGAAATTTGGGTGATGAGAGATGCACTGTAACTCTCACAGCGGATGCACTTGAATTAGATGGTGGTAAGAAAGTAGGTATCCTTTATCTATCTACTTATATTGCTGATTCACCTTCTGTTGCAGAGATGTGGCTTCATAGGCTTAGTCACATATGTAGAAGGAGAATGCAGGTTTTGAAGCAGAGGTCAGATGTCTTTGACAAGCTAAAGAACTGGAAAGCCTTGGTGTTCATGGAGGAGATGACGGACAGAGATCAGGTGAGGAAGCTGAATTATTTTGAGCAGAGCAGGGGTGATTTGATTAGGATTTTGATCCATGGAGAGCTCACAGGTAAAAATTTATCACTCACAGACGAACACAGGTACCGGCATTGGCTACACAATAACCGACGTCGGTAATAGGAAGACCGACGTCGGTCATGAAGGAACTGACGTCGGCAGCAGGGATGCTGGTGTCGGCTAGAGAAATGATGTCGGTAGTCAGGTTCAGTACAGGGAGCCGACATTGGTCGAAAACAGACTGGGAGATGGCTGAGATTGGTCACTGGTACGGATAGTGGGCAGACAGCAAGTCTCAAATGCTCATGTCGAGGTCGGAAAGGGTAAGTGAACCTCATATTCGTTGTTCACCTTCTTTATATTGCCTTTTTTGATAGTCAAGAACCACGAAGATGGAAGTGGAAATGCAGGTAGAGTGCAGATACAGTGGGAGCTAGGCATGGATGAGGAGTAGAGTCCTTGGAGAAGAACCAAACAGGTATCTGTTGGTAAAGTTGTCAGCTAGAAGTAAGCACTGAGAGACGGAATGGATTCCCATTTTAAAGAAGAGAGTGGATGGATACGAGAGATGAAAGGCCAAGGCATATGGTCTTGAAGAAGCTACAGGACAGTGGTACAGGTATTGACAGGTGGATGACTAAGCATGGCTTCAGTCAATGTCAGTGTAACTATTGTGGTTTTCTCTTACCAGATGGATGATGAGTCATGACATTATCCTGTTACTGTATGTGGGTGATTTACTAGTAGGTTTGTACATACAGGTATTTTGCTGAGCTAAAGGTAAGGTTAGTTCAGAGGTTTGTCATGAAGAATTTGGAGCAGCGAAATTCTTTGGCATAAGAGACATGGAGATTTAATCTCCAGTGGGAGCTGATGTGAAGATGGTGTTGGCGGGGTTCATGATGCAGGATGCAGAATCGGAAAGCACACCTAGGGCTGGACAGTTCAAGCTTAGCTTGAAACAGGGTTCGAAATCACATGAGGTCTAGTGTAGACCTGAGTTTTCCCAAGTAGTGGGGGTTGTCAGAAAGTATGGAGCCAATTCGGGGAAGGAGTACTGGAGGGTAGTTTAGTGGGACTAGCAGCAGGGTTTCTTGTTATGCAGGGTCAAGTTCTTCACTACATGGGTATGTAGATTCGGATGCGGCAGGTTACTTGAATGACAGGTGTAGCATCACAGGTTGTGTGGTGGTCGGTCTTCAGGGTTGATCTTGAAGAGGAATACAAGCCATGGAATAATTTAGATGGTGTACAAGTACAGGTACAGGTGCAGCTATTTATCTCCAAGTGGGAGATTGTTATGTTGTGGAGCTAAAAGCTTCACCAGGATGCAAATAGGAGAAGTTAAGGAGGATCCAGAGTTGTGGGGTGTTGCTGATTTAGTTGTAGGAAAAATGGCGTCGATCTGATCAACCGACATCGGTCAGATAGCAAGAGGAAGCAACCGACATCGGTTACCAGTCAGCTGACATCGGTCATGGAGGAGCCGACGTCGGTAGCCTGTGTGAGAACAGGCAGTTTTCATGACAAATCTGGGAGAGTCTATTTTTGGACTGCTAGTTTGCATGTTGAAGGCTAGTCGTAGTCTTGAGTTGCGAGTCTAATTATTGTAATTAGGTTAGTCTAATTATTATAAGCATGAGATCTATATATGGACTCATGGGCTGTATTGTTATGTGTGTGCTAGAAAGCCATAGAGCTTTTAGAGAGAGCTAGTGTAGCTCCTCCTAGTTCCAAAGGGGTGCTGAGAGTGTTTGATCAGGGAGAGTTGCAAGGTCTGCAAGGTCAAGGAGCTGATCCACCGGGGTACTGGTTGAAGAAGGGTTCTTCAAGGGTGTAGAGAGATCTACAATTGTGAGTATGGTCTATTGAATTGCAGGTTGAAGGTTCATGGGAGATCTACTTGGAGTACGGTTGTGTGCTTGGTGAACTGGCAGCGTGTTACTGACTGGTTGGTGAGGTGAACATCAATTCTATATTGGAGTTGATTGTTGGGACCGAGAGAGAGAGGGAAGAAGGTCTTGAGGTGTGGCGAGCCTTTGAGGTGGAGGAAGAAGTGGCATCTTCCTTATTGTATTTTCTTCTGTGTATATAATACAATTGTGTATTGTCTCTTATATCTTGTGTTGTTTCATATTTCTAGTTACTTTATATTTCTGGTTAAATTTCGTGTTTAGTTGCTAATACGAGAAGTAATCATATGTGCTCTAATTTTGGTGGAGCAAGATCCTGACACATAGAACTTTGCATATAGACATATATACTATTCAAAAAATAAAATTCGTTTATCTATGTGTATTTTCTATTTTGATCATTTAATTTATTCACACATATTATTGGTTAGTGATAATTATTAATTTATATGAAGATTTAAAAAAATACATATTTTTCTCTAAGTTAGGTACTTCATCATTATGTATATTTTACATTTACTTGCTACTACAACTTTACCACAACTCTTTCTATGTCAAATCTTGCCCAAAAATATTGATTGTGAGGTTACAAGTCTTATAAGGATTATTAAATAAAATATCATTCTTATAATTAAAGAAACACCTTTATAACCTTATTTTATCCCTAACATTCATAACTAAACCATATTAAGTAATAGAAATTAACTTCTAAAAGCAAATATCCTTGAATCTTAGTAATAGCTGAAGATCAGAGAAACGTCATAAACATTATAAATAATCTAGCAACATATCTTCATCAAGGACAATGAAATAATTTAAAAACTTAAAATCCATTAATATCTTTATTCACAATGTATATATAATTTCTTAAGGCCATACAATGCCTTGTTTCCTTGAAACCACACAAGGTCTGCATTGTGGGATGTTTTGAGGTGTTAGGTATTAACTAAAGATTGGAAAATGCTTTTATTGGGTTTCAAGTGGTCATATAAAGTGTTTTAGAATTTATTATATGTGTAAGTCATCAAAAATATAATTTAATCTAAGAATAACAAACATGTAACTACACTCCATGCGTGGAGATGACCTTGTGGGAAGTTATTATGCATGTTTTTGTATGTTTAAATGATAAAAATGCATGTGAGTGAGAAGGATTATTGTGTATAGTGGTATGAGTTTAAGATAAAATAAAATAAACCTAATTTATAAAAAATAAAAATAATAATATGAGAACTTATATCAAACTAGATATGGGCTCTGTGTCCAAAAGTTGTAAAAATCTAATAAAGATAGAATGTTTTGTGTATTTTTATGTTAGATCATGCACTCTAATGATTAGGAATGTTAGGAAATGGTTTAAAAATAGTTTATAAGGTGGAAATATCTGAATAATATCTCTTAAGATCCCAATAATCTCTAATTTTTATGCCTTGAAACTTGAAAGTGAAATTAGTCCTACAGTCTACGAGTAATTTGGTAAGTTTCATATTTATTAAGATTGCTTACTAAGAAAGATTATTGAAATAAATGAATGAGTATTATTATAACCTTTTAAAAGTGTTATCATGTATTTAACATACTATAAAGATAAGATAATCAAATTTTAAAGCGCTTAGCTTGTATAATTTTGTGTCACTAGGCTAGAGTTTAACAAGACTAAAAGTTTTCTAAGTGGAGTTTTATCCAGTAAAGTGCACCAAAAATTTGTATGGTGTTTATAAAGAGTGTTTATAAGTTGATAAATTTTTTTTATAATTAAAATTTAAAATATAAATGAAAATAAATAAGTTTCAAGATTTTATAGAATAATGAAACGTAGTCAATAACCCTGAACTCTGTGTATTAGATTGTTTAAGGTATTTGAGGGAATGTTCATGCATAGTGACTATTGGAAGAGGTGTAATAAGTCAGGTAATACCATATAAAAACTTTATATTCTTTGGGAAAACTCAAATGATACTTTTAAAACTAAATATGATTTAAAACTACCACACAATCACTCAAAAATGTTCGAAACTATAATTTTTGGATTTATTGAACATATTATGATTGGAAAAGGTAACACATTTTATAAGTATTATATGGTTTATAAATTATTTAAAACCCAAAATATTATATTTTGTCCCTCTCAACCTTGTAACATGTCTGCTTAAGCGTAGACTAGGGTTTCTAAAAGGAAAGTCAAATAAATTTTAATTAAACTACCCATAAAACATGAATTTATTAAATCAAGTGTAATTCAATGTGTACTATTGGATTAATGAAATTTTGGGGTGGTAAAGTATCATACAGTATAATCATTAGCTATGTGGGAGTGCATTTGACCTAGAAGGGCCTAATTGAGAAAGAGGTAAGTTGAGCTAGGTGGTCGGCATGAGAACATATGGATGGGAATTGTAATGTTATAATTACCATTGTCTAGTATCTATAGGACCCTAGGAGTGAAGGTTATAGTTGATCAAATATGTCCTTGAAGAAAATATCAACGTCCTTTAGTGGGAAAACTGAGCCAACTTTGATCACACATTATAGGAGAATAGTGAGGGCTAGAGATAAGATGTCGGCTCCCACATTTTCATGGATGGGTCATATAAGAAATTATAAGAAGAGTTTCTCTAACTTGAGGTGAGTAAGATGCATCAACTAGTTTTCTCTCATATTCAAATCTCTCTTAAACAACTAAAAAATGGTTAGTGGGGGCCATAGATTCTGACTTGTTAACTACATCAATGAATTATTTATGTAGGCATATAAATATGGGAATTTTAAAGATAGAGAAACCATTTTACAGTCCCTATTGGGCCCTAGGAGAGAAGGTTGTAGTTGATCAGACGTATCACTAAAGAGAATCTCAACATCCCTAAGTATGGAAACTGAGTGAACTTTGGTCATGTGTTACAGGAGAACCATGAGAGATAGAGACAAGCCATCAGATACCACACTTGAATAGATGGGTCCTCTAAGAAATTCCTAGAGTATTTTTTCTAACTCAAGGTGAGCGAGATGTAATAACCATTTTTATCTCATAACCAAATCTCTCTTAAAATACTAAAAATTAGTTAGTGGGAGCTATATATTCTTATTCATTAGCCCAATTTATGAATCATCTATGTGGGCACATTTAGATAGGAATTTAAAGGATATAACTATAGTTCTCTGGTCTCTTTCAGACCTCAAGAACAAAGGTTACAGTTGATCAAATGCATCCTTGAAGAGAATTTAAGCATCCTTGAGTGTGAAAATTGAGCAAACTTTGGTTATCTATTGCAGGAGAACCATGAGGGATATAAATTATTAATTATCTCCCACACTTTCATGGATGGGTCCTATAATAAATCCTAAGAGGATTTTCTCTAACTTGAGGTGAGTGAGACACAATAACTAGTTTTTTCTCGTAGCCAAATCTCTCTCAAATGTTCAAAAGTTGGTCAGTGGGGATGTATATTCTAATTTGTTATCCCAATAAATGAATCATTTGAATGAGAAATTATGGATGGGAATTTTAAGTCTATAAAAATTATTGTTTGGTCTCCATCAATCTTTGAGAGTGAAGGTTGTAGTTGATCGGGCACATCCTTAAAGAGAATCTCAACATCCCTGATTGTGCAAACTAAGTCAAAGTCTATCACATGGTGTAGGAGAACCATAAGGGATAGAGATGATCCATTAGTTTTTATACTCATATGGTATTATAAGAAACCCCATGAGTATTATATTTAACTTGAGGTTAGTGAGACGTGACAACTAATTTTTTATCACAACCAAATCTCTTTTGGATGGAAAAAAGTTAGTCAGTGGGGTCCGTATATTATGACTCATTATCCCAATTGATGAACCAAATATATGGGCACATTTGGATGGGTATTTAAAATATATAACAAAAATTATCTAGTCTCTATTGGTACTAAAAGTGAAGGTTACAGTTGATCCAATGCATCCCTCAAGAGAATTTTAGCATCTAAGTGTGAAAACTAAGTGAAATTCAGTCACACATTACAAGAGAAACATGAGGGATAGAGATAAGTCATAAATTGTTACACTTACATGGATAGGTCCTTTAATCAACCCCAAGATTATTCTCTATAACTCAAGGAGAGTGAGATGTAGTAATGAGTTTTATCTCATAGCCAAATCTCTCTTACACAACCAAAAGTTGATTAGTGGGGTTGTATATTCTAACTCATTATCCCAATGGATAAACCATCTATGTGAGCACATCTAGATGGGTGTTTTAAGGTTATAATGACCATTTTCAAGTATTCATCTGGCCTTGGGAGTGAAGGTTATAGTTGATCAGATGCATCCCTGAATAGAATCTTAGCATCCCTAAGTGTGGAAATTGAGAAAACTTTGATCGCACATTATAAGAGAATATTGAGGGTTATAGATGAGATGTTAGCTCTTAAACTTGCATAAATGGGTCTTATAAGAAAACCTAGGAGGATTTTCTCTAACCCAAGGTGAGTGAGATGTATCAACCAGTTTTCTCTCATACCGAAATCACTCTTAAATGGATAAAAGTTGGTCAATGGGGCCATATATTCTAAATCATTTTCCCAATCAATGAATGATATACATAGGCACATATAGATGGGTATTTTAAGGCTAGAATAACCATTGTCCAATCTCTGTTTCACCCCAAAAATTAAGGTTGCAATTGATCGAACACATCTCTAAAAAGAATCTCAATATCTTTGAATGTGGAAACTAAGTGAACTTAAGTTGTATATTCTAGGATAATCATCAGGGATAAATATGAGTCATAAAATTATACACTTTCATGGATGGGTCCTCTAAATAAACCTAGGAGGATTATCTCTAACTTGAGGTGATTGAGATGTGACAACTAATTTTCTTTCATAGTTAAATCTCTCTTAAATGGCCAAAAGTTGGTTAGTAAGGGCTATATATTCTGACTCATTAGACCAATAAAAAAACCATCTATGTGGTCCCATCCAAATGGGAATTTTATGTCTATAAAAACAATTTTCTAGTCTCTATCACACCACATGATTGAAGGCTGCATTTGATCAGATGCATCCCTTGACAAAATCTCAATGTCCTTGAGTGTGTAAACTAAGCCAATTTACATCACATATTGTAAGATAACAATGAAGGCTAGATACAATATGTCATATCCAAAACTTTCATGAATGCGTAATCTAAGAAACCCTAGGAGGATTATTTCTAACTCAAGGTGAGTGAGACATGACAACCAGTTTTCTCTCGTAGCTAAATATCTCTTAAACATCTAAAAGTTGTTTAGTGGGGGCCATATATTCTGACTTGTTAGCCCAACTGATGAAACATCTACATGGGCACATCTATTGGAATTTTAGGAATAGAAAGACCATTATCAATTCTGTATCAGGCCTTGAGAGTGAAGGTTACAGTTGATCAAACACATATTTGAAGAGAATCTTAATGTCTCTAAGTGTAGAAATTGAGTAAACTTTGGTCATGTGTTAGAAGATAACTATGAGGGATAGATATGAGCCATCAAATCCAACACTTACATGAATGGGCCATATAAAAAATTATAGGAGGATTTTCTCTAACTCAATGTGAGTTGTGGCAACCAATTTTATCTTACAACCAAATCTCTCTTAAATAGCTAGAAATTAGTCAGTGGGGACCATATATTCTAACTCATTAGAAAATCAATGAACTATTTATGTAGGCATATATATATGGGAATTTCAAGGCTAGAATGAATATTATCTAGTATCTGAGAGTGAAGGGTGTAGTTGATCAGATGCATCCTTGAATATAATCTCAATGTTCCTGAATGTGGAAACTAAGTGAACTTCAGTCAGGCATTACAAGATAATATGAGGGATAGAGATGAGCCATCATCTCCCACACTTTTAGGATGGGTCCTATAATAAATCCTAGGAGGATTTTATCTAACTCAAGGTGAGTGAGATGTGGTAACCAATTTTCTCTCATAGTTAGATTTCATTAAACGCTCAAAAGTTGGTTAGTGAGGGCCATATATTATAACTCATTAGCACAATTAATGAATTGTCTATGTAGGAACATCCAAATGAGAATTTTAAGGCTATAATTACTATTTTTTAATATCTATTGGGCCCTGAGAGTAAAGGTTATAGTTGACTAGATGCATCACTGAAGAGAATCTCAATGTCCCTGAGTGTGAAAATTGAGAGAATTTTGGTCATTCATTTTAGGAAAACCATGAGAGATAAAGATGAGTTGTTAGATCCCACACTTGCATGGATGGGTCCTCTAAGAATTTACAATCATATTTTATCTACCTTAAGGTGATCAAGATGCTACAACTAGTTTTTTCTTGCAACTAAATCTCTCTTAAATCACCAAAAGTTGGTCAATAAGGGTTTATATTCTAACTCATTATCCTAATAAATGTACCATCTACGTGGGCCATCTAGATGGGATTTTTAAGGCTATAATGACTATTTTCCATTTTCTATTAGGCTCTGAGAGTGAAGGTTGTAGTTGATCAGACACATCCCTAAAGAAAATCTCAACATCTCTGAGTGTGAGCAAACTATAATCACGCATTATAGAAGAACCATGAGGGATAGAGATGAGTTGTTATCTCAAACACTTTCATGGGTAGGTACACTAATAAATCATAGGATTATTTCTCTAACTTAAGGTGAGCAAGATGAGACAACTAGTTTTCTCTCACAACTAAATCTCTCTTAAATAACTAAAAGTTGGTCAGTGAGGGCCGTATATTCTAACTTGTTAGCCTAAGTAATGAGCCATATAATAAGGTAAATTTGAATTGGAATTTTAGGGATATAATTATTATTGTCTAGTCTCCATCACACCCTAAGAGTGAAGGTTATAGTTTATCAAATGCATCCCTTGAGAGAATCTCAATGTCTCTAAGTGTGCAAACTGAGCCAACTTTAATCATGCATTACAGGAGAACTATGAGGGATAGAGATGAGACAATAACACCTAAAATTGTATGGATGGGTCTTATAAGAAACCCTATGAGGATTATATCTAACTTGAGGTGAGTGAGATGTGGCAACCAATTTTATCTTATAACCAAATTTCTCTTAAATAACCAAAAGTTAGTCAACAGGGTCATATATTCTGACTCATCAACCTAATTGATGAACCATCTTCATAGGCACATATAGATGGGAGTTTTATGGCTATAACAACCATTATCTAGTCTTCATCATGGCCTAAGAGCAAATATTATAGTTGATTAGATGCATCCCTAAAGAAAATCTCAACATCCCTAAGTGTGCAAACTAAACAAACTTTAGTCATGCATTTCAGGAGAACCATGAGGGATAGAGATAAGCCATCAAATTTGAAACCAAAATATTCTATTTTTATCCCTCTTGGCTTTATAACAAGATTTTTAAGCCTAGACTAGGGTTTATAAAAGTAAATTCAAATAAATTTTAATTAAACTACCCCCAAAACATGAAATTTTGTATACAAGTGAATTTAATGTGTACTATAGGATTCATTAAATTTTGGAGTGGTAAGTACTATACAGTACAATCATCAACTATGTGGGAGTGTAATTTGATTAGAAAGGCCTAATTGAGAAAGAGGTAAATTGAGTTATGTGGTCTGCATGAGCGTGTCTGGATGGGAATTTTAATTATAGAATGACCATTTTTTGGTATCTATTAGGTCCTAAAAGTGAAGGTTATAGTTGATCAGATGCATCACTGAAGAGAATCTCAACATCTTTGAGTATGTAAATTGAGCCAAATTCAATCACATATTGTAGGAGAAAAACTAGGGCTAGATATGAGAGGTTATCTCCCAAATTTTCATGTATGCATACTCTAAATAATTATAAGAGTTTCTCTAATTGAGGTGAGTGAGGTGGAAACTAATTTTATCTCATATCCAAAGTTGGTTAGTGGGGGCTGTATATTCTGACTCATTATCCCAATAAATGAACCATCTATGTATGCACATCAAGATGGGAATTTTAAAGCTATAAAACCATTATCCAATCTCCATTAGGCTCTAAAAGAGAAGGTTTCAATTGATTAAACATATCATTAAAGAGAGTCTCAATTCCCTTAGTGTGGAAACTGAGTGAACTTTAGTCACATGTTATAGGAGAACCTAAGGGATAAATACAAGCCATCAGATCCCACACTATCATGGATGGCTCCTATAAGAAATCCCAGGAGGATTTTATCTAACTCGAGGTGAGCAAGATGTGATAACCTTTTTCTCTCACAACCAAAACTCTCTTAAATGATCAAAATTTAGTTAGTGGGGGCCATATATTCTAACTTGTTAGCCTAATTGATGAAATATCTTCATGATCACATTTATATGGTAATTTAAAGGCTATAAAAATACTTATCCGATCTTAGTTAGATCCAGGGATTAAAGGTTGTAGTTGATCAAATACATCCCTAAAGAGTATCTCAACATCCCTAAGTGTGAAAATTGAGTGAACTTTGGTCATATGTTGCAAGATAACTATGAGGCCTAGATATGACTCATCAAATCCCACACTTTCATGGATGGGTCATATAATAAATCCTAGGAGGAATCTCTCTAACTCAAGGTGAGTGGGACTTGGCAACTAATTTTCTATTGTATCCAAATCTCTTTTAAACTTCTAAAAACTGGCTAGTGGGGGCTATATATTCCAATTCATTAGATAAATCAATTAATCATCTATGTTAGCACATATAGATGATAATTTTAATGATATAATAACCATTTTTTGTCTTTATTAATCTCTAGGAGTGAAGGTTACAATTGATCAAAGGCATCCCTGAAGAGAATCTCAATATCCATGAGTATGCAAACTAAGTCAACTTTCATCATATGTTATAGGAGAATAATGAGGGATAGAGATGAGCCATCAAATCCTACACTTTCATGGATAGGTCCTCTAAGCAACCCAATTATCATTATCTTTAATACAATGTGAGCAAGATGTGGCAACCAATTTTCTCTCATAGCCAAATCTCTCTTAGATCGCCAAAAGTTGGTCAGTGGGAGCTGTATATTCTGAATCATTACCCAAATTGATGAACTATCTATGTCATCACATTCAAATGGGAATTTTAAGGATAGAATAACCATTTTCTAGTCTCCATTGGGCACTATAAGTGAAGGTTACAATTGATCCAATGCATCACTGAATATAATCTCAACATCCTTGAGTACAAAAAGTGAGTGAAATTTGGTCACATGTTATAAGATAACCATGAGGGATAGAGATAAGATGTCAAACCATAAACTTTCATGTATGGGTCTTCTAATAAAATATATGAGAATTATCTATAATTCAAGGTGAGTGATACGTGATAACCAATTTTCTCTTGTATCCAAATCTTTCTTAAATGGCCAAACATTGATCAGTGGGGGATACATATTATGATTCATTAGCCCAATAAACAAACAATCTATACAACCAAATCTATATGGGTGTTTAAGGATATAACTACCATTGTCCAGTCTTCATTGGGCCTTGAGAGTGAATGTTGTAGTTGATTGGATGCATCCCTAAAGAGAATCTTACCATCCTTAAGTGTGGAAATTGAGCAAACTTCAATCACACATTATAGGAGAACCATGAGGGTTAGAGATGAGCCATTAGCTCCTAAACTTGTAAAAATGGGTCCTATAAGCAATCCCAAGAGGTATATCTCTAATGTGAGGTTAGTGAGATGTGACAACTAGCTTTCTCTCACAATGAAATCTCTCTTTAACAACTAAAAGTTGGTCAATGGGGGTCGTATGTTCTCACTCATTATCCCAATCAATGAACAATATGCATATGGACATCTATATGGTAATTTTAAGGTAATAACAACCATTGTTTGATCTTTATCAAGACATGAAAATGAAGGTTATAGTTGATCAGTTGCATCCCTGAGGAGAATCTCAGTGTCCTTGAGTGTGGAAACTAAGTGAACTTAAGTTATGCATTGCAAGAGAACATTAGGGATAGAGATGAGCCATAAACTCCTATACTTTCACAAATGGGTCCTTTAAGCAACCCCAAGAGGATTTTATCTAAATCAAGGTGATTGGGATGCAATAATTATTTTTATCTCACATCTAAATCTCTCTTAAATGGCTAAAAGTTGGTTAATGAGGGCCATATATTATAAATCATTAGAACAATAAGAAAACCATCTCTACAGGCATGTATAAATGGGAATTTTAAGGCTGTAATTACCATTGTCTAATATTTATTATGCATCATAAGCAAAGGTTTCATTTGATCAGATGCATCCTTTTAGAGAATCTCAATGTCCTTAATTGTGTAAACTATGCCAACTTACATTGTATATTATAGGAGAACCATGAAGCCTAGAGACACTACATTAGATTCTAAAATGCCATGAATGGGTCCTATAAATAACCCAAGAGGATTCTATCTAACTCAAGGTGAGCGAGATATGATAACCATTTTTATCTCATAGCTAAATCTCTCTTAAACAACCAACTGTTGGTTAATGGGGGTCATATATTTTGACTTGTTAGCCCAATCAATGAACCATCTATGTGGGCACATCTTGATGAGAAGTTTAAGGATAGAACAATAATTGTCCAATCTTTATCAATCTTTGGGAGTGAAGGTTGTAGTTGATCAGATGCATGCCTAAAGAGAATCTCAACATCCCTGACTGTAAAAACTTAACAAACTTTAGTCATGTGTTTTAGGAGAAATATGATCACTAGAGATGAGATGTAATCTCCCACACTTGCACGAATGGGTCTTCTAAGAAATTTCAAGGGGATTTTATCTAACTCAAGGCAAATAAGATGTGGTAACCACTTTTATCTTACAGTGAAATCTCTCTTAAATGACCAAAAATTGGTCATTGGGGGCCATGTATTCTAACTCATTAACCTAATCGATGAACTGTCTATGTAGACATATCTAGATGAGAGTTTTAGGGCTAGACTAACCATTGTCTAGTCTTCAAGAGTGAAGGTTATAGTTGATTGGATGCATCCCTAAAGATAATCTCAATGTCCCTAAGTGTGGAAACTAAGAAAAATTTAGTCACACATTAAAAGAGAACCGTGAGGGTTAGAGATGATCCATCAACTCCCACTCTTTCAAAAATAGGTTTTCTAATAAATCTTAGGAGGAGATTTTCTAACGTGAGGTGAGAAATATGTGGCAAATATTTTTATCTCACATCTAAATATCTCTTAAATGGCCAAAAGTTAGTCAGTAGGGGCCATATATTTTGAGTCATTAGCCCAATCAATGGACCATCTATGTAGGAAAATATAGATGGATATTTTAAGGCTATAATGACCATTGTTCAATCTTCTTCAGGATATGGGAGTGAAGGTTCCAATTGATCAGATGCATCCCTAAAGAGAATCTTAACATCCCTAAGTGTGGAAATTGAGCAAATTTTAGTCATTAATTTCAAGATAAATGTGAGGGCTAGATATGAGTCATTAGATCCCACACTTTCATGTATAGGTCCTCTAAGAAATCCCAAGAGGATTCTATCTAACTTGAGGTGATCTAGATGTGACAACCAATTTTATCTCATAGCCAAATCTCTCTTAAATGACTAAAAGTTAATCAATAGGGGCTGTATATTTTGACTCATTAGCTTAAATGATTAATCATCTACATGGGCACATCTAGATAGGATTTTTAAGTCTAGAATGACCATTTTATGATCTCTATTAGAATTTGAGAGTGAAGGTTGTAGTTGATCAAACACATCCCTAAAAAGCATATCAACATCCATAAGTGTGAAAATTGAATAAACTTTGGTCACACATTGCACGAGAATGATGATGGATATAGATATGATGTCAGCTCCCACACTTGCATAGGTAGGTCTTATAATAAATAATAGGAGGATTGTCTATAATTCAAGGTGATCAAGATGAGGTAACTAGTTTTCTCTTAGACCCAAATCTCTCTTAAATGGCCAAAATTTGGCTAGTGGGGGCTATATATTCTGACTCGTTAGCCAAATCAATGAACCATCTATGTAGTCACATTTAAATGAGCATTTTAAGGATATAATGAATGTTGTTTGTTATCTATTACACCCCAAGAATAAATGTTATATTTGATCAGATCCATCTCTTGAGAGAATCTCAATGTCCTTAAGTGTGTAAACTAAGCCAACTTACACCATGTATTGTAGGAGAACCATGAGGGCTATAGATGAGCCAATAACTCCTACACTTGCATGGATAGGTCTTATATGCAACCCTAATAGGATTATCTCTAATTTGAGGTGAGTGAGACATGGAAATCAATTTTTTCTCATGATCAAATCTCTCTTAAACAATCATAATTTGGTTAGTGGGTCCATATATTTGTACTCATCATCCCAATCGATGAACCATCTTTGTGGGCACATCCAAATGGGAGTTTCATGGCTAGAACAACCATTGTCTAGTATTTTTCACACCTTGAGAGTGAAGGTTATAGTTGATCATATGCATCCCTAAAGAGAATCTCAACATCTTTGAGTGTGAAAACTAAGTGAACTTTAGTCATGCATTGTAGGAGAACCATGAGGAATAGAGACAAGCCATCAACTCTGAAACCCAAAATATTATATTTTTATCCATATCGACTTTATAACATGCCTATTTAAGAATATAATAGGATTTATAATAGGAAAATCAAATAACCTTTAATTTAATCACCTAAAAACATGAAATTTTGTAATCAAGTGTAATTTAATGTGTATTATACCATTCATGACCTTTTGGAGTGGTAAAGTACCATATAGTATAGTCATCAACTATGTGGGAGTGTATTTAGCCTAGAAATGCCTAATTGAGAAAGAGGTAAATTGAGTTAGGTGGTTTGAATGGGCATGTCCAGATGGGAATTTTAATGCTATAATGACCATTTTATGGTATCTATTAGGCCCTAGGAGTGAAGGTTATAGTTGATCAGATGCATCCTTAAGGAGAATCTCAGTGTCCTTGAGTGTGGAAATTGAGCCAACTTCAATCAAACATTATAAGAAAACCATGATGGATAAATATGAGACATTATATCCCACATTTTCATGTATAAGTCATATAATAAATTCCATGAGGAATTTTTGTAATTTAAGATGAGTGATATGTGGCAACCAATTTTATCTTACAGCCAAATCTCTCTTAAACGATCAAAAGTTGGTCAGTAAGGGTTGTATATTCTGACTTATTATCCCAATTGATGAATCAATTGTGAAAGAATGTTGAGATGAGAATTTTAAGGCTAGAACAACCATTGTATAGTCTCTATCAAGCCTTAAGAGATAAGGTTATTTTTTATTAGACGTATCACTAAAGAGAATCTTAATGTACTTAAGTGTAGAAACTAAGTGAACTTTGGTCACATATTGTAGGAGAGCCATGAGGGATAAATACAAGCCATAAGATCCCACACTTGCATGGATAGGTCCTCTAAGAAATATTAGGAGGATTTTATCTAAATTGAGGTGAGCGAGATGTGGCAACCATTTTTATCTCACAACTAAATCTCTCTTAAATGGCCAAAAGTTGGTTAGTGGGAGCCATATATTCTAAATCATTAGCCAAATTGATGAACCATCTATGTAATCAAATTTAGATAGGTATTTAAAGGCTATAATGATAGTTTTATGGTCACCATCAGGCCCTAGGAGTAAAGGTTGTAGTTGACTAAATGCATCTTTGAAGATAATCTTAACATTCGTGAGTATGAAAACTAACTAAAGTTCAGTCATGTGTTACACAAGAATCATGATGGATAGAGATGATATTTTATCTACAAAACTTTCATGGATAGGTCCTTTAAGAAATCCCAAGAGGATTCTCCCTAACTCATGGTGAATGAGATGTGGTAACTAGTTTTCTCTCAAATCCAAATCTCTCTTAAATGTCTAAAAGTTGGTTAGTGGGGGCCATATATTCTAATTTGTTATTAAAATAAAATAATAATATACATGAGAAAATCTAGATGGAAATTTTAATTCTATAATAACTATTGTTTGGTCTTTGTCAGGATCTAAGAGTGAAGGTTGCAGTTGATCAGATGCATCCCTAAAGGGAATCTAAACATCCCTAAGTGTGAAAACTATGTCAACTTATGTTGCATGTTGTAGGAGAACCATGAGGGATAGAGATGATCCATTAGCTCCTAAAATTTCATGGATACATCCTATAATAAACATCATGATGGTTATATTTAACTCGGGGTGAGTGAGACATAACAACTAGTTTTCTTTCACAACATATCTTTCTTAAAAGGCCAAAAGTTGGTTAGTGGGGCCTATATATTTTGAATCATTATCCCAATCGATGAACCATCTATGAAAGTATGTTTATATGGGAATTTTAATTATAGGATGAGTATTTTCCAATCTCCATTAGGCATAATAAGCGAAGGTTGTAACTAATCTGACACATCCTAGAAGAGAATCTTAGCATCCCTAGGTGTGAAAACTGAGTGAAATTTGATTACACATTGAAAGAGAACTATGAGGGATAGATATAAGCCATCAAATTCCAAACTTTCAAAAATGGGTCCTTAATCAAATTTAAGATAATTCTCTATAACTTGAGATGAGTGAGATGTAACAACCAATTTTTTCCCATAGCTAAATCTCTTTTAAACAACCAAACATTGATCAGTGAAGACCATATATTCTAACTCATTATCCCAATGGATAAACCATCTATATGGTCACATATAGATTGGTGTTTTAAAGATAGAATGACCATTATGTAGTCTTTGTTAGGTGTTAGGAGTGAATGTTGTAGTTGATCAAATGCATCCTTGAAGAGAATCTTAGTGTCTCTAAGTGTGAAAAATAAGCAAACTAAAATCATGAATTATAAGAGAACCATGAGGGTTAGAGATGAGACATTATATCATACATGTGAACAAATGGGTACTCTAAG
Source organism: Torreya grandis (assembly GCA_037957365.1). Lineage (NCBI taxonomy): Eukaryota > Viridiplantae > Streptophyta > Pinopsida > Cupressales > Taxaceae > Torreya > Torreya grandis. The sequence continues at coordinate 2,463,149 of JARHVA010001418.1, read as the reverse complement.
TAAACCCAAAAGTATTCTCTCTAACTCAAGCTGAATGAAATGTGGTCACCAATTTTCTCTTGGAGCCAAATCTCTCTTAAATGACAAAAAATTGGTCAATAGGGGCCATATATTATGAATCATTAGCCCAATCGATGAACCATCTACATTAAGACATCTAGATGGGAATTTTAATACTAGATTGACCATTATACAATCTCTATCGAGCCCCAAGAATGAAGGTTATAGTTGATTAGATGCATCCTTGAAGAGAATCTCAATGTATTTAAGTGTGGAAACTAAGTGAACTTAAGTCACGTGTTGTAGGAGAATCATCTAGGATATAGATGAGCTATCAAATCCTAAACTTGAATGGATGGGTCTTATAAGTAACTCCAAGAGGATTCTCTCTAAATCAAGGTGATTGAGATGCAAAAACTAGTTTTCTCTCACAGTTAAATCTCTTTAAATGGACAAAAGTTAGTTAATGGGGGATGTATATTCTGACTCAATAGCCCAATCAAAATGCATGGGCATGTCTGAATGGGAATTTTTATTCTATAATGACCATTGTCCATTCTCTATTATGCCCCATGATTAAAGGATGTAGTTGATAAGATGCATCCCTTGAGATAGTATCAATGTCCCTGAGTGTGAAAATTGAGCCAACTTACATTTTTCATTGCAAGAGACAAATGAAGGCTATAGACAATATGTTAGCTTAAAATATTTCCTTAATGGGTCCTCTAATCAACCCCAAAAAGATTATTTCTAACTTGAGGTGGACAAGATTTAGCAACCAGTTTTATCTCATAACCAAATCTCTCTTAAATAGCCAAAAGTTGGTTAGTGGGGGCCATATATTATGGCTTGTTATCCCAATAAATGAACCATCTACATGGGGACATATGAACGGGAATTTTAATTATAGAATAACCATTGTCTAATCTCTATCAGGATTTGAGAGTGAAGGTTGCAGTTGATTAGATGCATGCCTAAAGAGAATCTCAACATCCTTGAGTGTGGAAACTAATAAAACTTTAATCACATGTTGTAGGATGACTATGAGGGATAGATATGAGCCATCATCTCCCATGCTTGCATGAATGGGTCCTCTAAGGAATTATATGAGTATTTTTTCTAACTTGAGGTGAGTGAGAAGTGACAACCAATTTTGTCTCATAAGAATATCTATCTTAAATGACCAAAAGTTGATTAGTGAGGGTCATATTTCTAACTTGTTAGCCCAATTGATAAACCATATATGCAGGCATATCTAGATGGGAATTTTAAGGCTAGAATGACCATTGTCTAGTCTCTAAGAGTAAAGGTTTTAGTTGATCAGATGTATCCCTAAAGATAATCTTAACATCCCTGAGTGTGGAAACTAAGAAAACTTCAATTGCATATTATAGGAAAACCATGAGGGCTAGATATGAGATGTTAGATACCACACTTTTATGGACAAGTCCTTTAATAAATCCCAAGAGGGGTTTTTCTAAATCAAGACAAGAGAGATGCAATAACCAATTTTCCCTCATGCCAAACCTCTCTTAAATAACCAAAAGTTGGTTAGTGGGGGCTGCATATTTTGACTCGTTAGCCCAATCGATGAACTGACTATGTAGGCACATCTAGATGGGTATTTTAAGGCTAGAATGATTTTTTTTTGGTCTCTATCGAGCCCCAAGAACAAAGGTTGTTGTTTATCGTATGCATCCCTAAAGAGAATCTCAACATCCCTAAGTGTGGAAACTAAGTGAATTTAGGTCATTCATTATAGGAGAACCATGAGGGATAAAGACAAGTCGTTAGATCCCATGTTTTCCTAGAAGGGTCCTCAAAGAATTCCCAAGAGGATTCTCTCTAACTACAAGTGAATAAGATGTAGAAATCAATTTTATCTCATAGCCAAATTTCTCTTAAATGACCAAAAGTTAGTTAATGAGGGTTGTATATTCTAACTCATTAGCCTAATCAATGAACCATCTACATGGGATCTTACGAATAACACTTTTAAGGATATAACAATCATTGTCTAGTCTTCATTAGAATTTGAGAGTAGGTTATAGTTGATCAGACACATCCCTAAAGAGAATATTAGTGTCCCTAAGTTTGAAAACTAAGTGAACTTTGGTCACACATTGTAGGAGAACCATGAGGGATAATGACGAGATGTCAACTTACACACTTGCATGGGTGCTTCCTCTAATAAATCAAAATAGGATTTTATCTAACTCAAGGTGAGTGAGATGAGGTAACCTATTTTCTCTCATAGCCAAATCTCTCTTAAATGGCCAAAAGTTAGTCAATGGAGGTTGTATATTCTGGCTCATTAGCCTAATCAATGAACCATCTATGTAGGCACATCCAAATGGGAATTTTAAGGATATAATTACTATTGTTTGGTATTTTTTTCATGATATGATAAAAGGTTATAGTTTATCGATCACATCCCTTGAGAGAATCTTAATGTCTTTAAGTGTGAAAATTGATCCAACTTCCATCGTGCATTATAGGAGAATCGTGAGGGGTAGAGATGAACCAATAGCTCCTACACTTGCATGTACGATTCTTATAAGAAACCCCATGAGGATGATCTCTAAATTGATGTGAGTCAGATGTGGAAACTTGTTTTCTATCATGGCCAAATCTATCTTAAATAACCAAAATTTAGTTAGTGGGGCCATATATTCTGACTTGTTAACCCAATCGATGAACTATTTTTTTAGGCACATCTGGATGAAAGTTTCATGGCTATAAAAACTATTTTCTAGTCTTTCTCTGATCCAAAACTTGAAAAATTTGGCTGAAATATAATTCAAGAAACAAGAATAAAACAATTCAAATAATGTTATCTCTGATAAGAGATGTTTTATTGATCAAATTTGCAGACCCAAACATATGCTTATCTCTGAGAAGAGATGTCTGATTTCCTTTTCAGGTTACGTATTCATTTATAAATGTTTTGAAGGTGTGGGGAGGATGTGGAAGGTTACCAATATTTATGGAGATGAATTGGTTCAACTTCCATGATTTACAACAATACAGAACTCGAGGAATTACTATTTTTAGAAACTTACTATTTTTAGATTGCACTTCTAAAATTAAAATTTGGGACACTTCCATTAGGTTTTATGGGGTAAAAATTCATCAATTAGAGATCCATGCCATCTCAAAATGTTCCTCTCATTATTATCTTTCCAAAGATTCAAACGGTGAGTCAATTGGAGCTACGGTGCAAAAGTTATGGCTCCTGGAAGTTTTGCCATCAATTGAGGTGGATCCATCACCTGAATTATCATCTAAATTGTTGCCTGGATCATTGTCTCACCCTAAGAGCTAAGGTTATAGTTTATTAGATGTATCCCTAATAAAATCTTAGCATCCTTGAGTGCGCAAATTGATTTAACTTCAGTCATGCATTGCAAGAAAATTGTGAGGGATAAAGACGACCATCAACTCTTATACTTACATGGATGGGTCCTTTAAATAACCTCAAGTGGATTATCTCTAACTTAAGTCAAGTGAGATATGATAACTTATTTTATATTACAGACAAATCTCTCTTAAATGGTCAAATGTTGGTTACTAAGGTCTTTATATTATAACTTATTAGGCTAATAGATCAACCATATTCACAAGCATGTCCATATAAGAATTTCAAGGTTAGAATGACCATTGTACAATATTTATCATGAACAAAAAGTAAATGTTGTATTTTATTAGATGCATCCTTTGAGAGAATCTCAATGTCCTTGAGTGTGCAAACTGAGCCAACTTCTTTCACACATTGTAGGAGAACCATGAGGGTTATAGATGAGTCATCAACTCCTACACTTTCATGGATGGGTCCTCTAATCAACCCTAGGATTATTATATCTAAATTAAGGTGACCAAGATGTGTGATCAAGGAATATAATAAGGGTGTTTAGATCATATCTTAGCTTCATAATGAAATCAATCAAAATGAAAACAAACACACTAACATGCATAACACTATATTGCCTAGATCAAAGGTGGGAGCATGGTGAAGAAAACCAATTGAAAAATCAAAACTAAAATGAAATAAAACATACCTTTCTTACCTTCATTGAATTCTCCAAGATATTTCTTCATTTGGCTTGCTCATCGTGTGCTCAAGAGATCTATGGTAAATGGAGTTGTGTGGCTCCTTCTCCCCTTGGCACCATGGTTTGGCTCATACTAACTTGATGTAGATTTAGGGCTTAGATTGTGATTTTGGCATTATAACACTAATGCCATTCAAAATTTCTTTAAATCTAGCATCATAACATTACTATGTTCATGCTCTCCAAATGAAGAGGTATAAGCTTGTATTTATAGGTTTAGCAACTAACCCCAACCCAAGGTGAGTTAGAGTGTAGTTGGGGCTTGGAATGGGTTCAAACTTTACCTTTATGTATTAATTAACCCTATTAGATTTAAAAGGTGTCAAATGGTCATGATTAGCAATGAATAGGCATGGGTGGGATATTTTGGATATTTGACAACTCAAAAAAAGTTAATTTTGAATTCCTAAGATATTCTTTGATTTTTGAATTTCCTTTTTGATAATTTATTTAATCAATCATGGTTAATTCAATTTAGGAATTTGATTTGATTTTTCATTTTAATTAATTCTATTTAGGCTTTTGACATTTTGAAGATTTTTAAATTAATTGATGTGTGCATTTGCCCCATTTAATTGATTTCTAGGCCAAATAGCATGTTATGAAGCCAAATTTGAGACGTTTAAAAATTATTAGGCTAGATGTGCAAAGGTTGGTAAGAATTGGTTCAAAGTTTGGTATGAAGCCATCGGTGGATAATTTTAGATGTCTATAGTTTTCCACTATTTGGGAAGGCATTGTAAGCTATAAGCACAATAACGTCTTCTCAAAGAATAAAAAGGCTCTATGTGCTTATGACTTCAATGATAATGGATGAACTGTAGGGTGCCCCCTTATGGGAGTAGTTAGAAAAATGGTGGGAAAATGGTTCCTCAAAAGAAGGAAATGAGTGGACCAAATAGATGAAAACACAAAGATTAACCCAAAGTTAAGCAGAATCACTAAGAATCCAAGTGGGATGGTGTGCAATGATTTGGCCAAAGGTGGTTATAATAATTGGACCCCAATAGTGGAAAATATGATATGATAATGCAATTGGGATGGTATACAATTATTTTCCCATACGTGGTTATAATCATTAGTATCTTAATTATGGCAAACAATCCCTTGTGGGTGGAAGAAAGTGAATGATTTGTCTAAAGGCGGTTATAATCATTAACCCTCAAATTAGTAGAAAAACAATGATTTTCCCAAAGGTAGATATAATCACTAGAAATGCAAGTGGGATGGTGTGCAATGATTGGCCCAAAGGTGGTTATAATCATCAGACCTTGACTATGGCAAACATGATATGAAATGATGATGACAAATAGGATGATGTCAAATTTATACAGAGGATAAAGATGAATTAGGCAACCTTCTAGTAGGGATATGCTCATGTAAACTAGCAAGCAAAAAAATTATTTCATTATTAATTTACTCTATTTAGGATATGATTTGGATTATGTTGGGACTATTGCTAAACCAAGTGCAAGGAGATATCATCATCGTATTTTCCATGTATACCTCCTAAAGCTGATTTTTACTATAGCATGGGATGGTAGGAATCATGACAGAACATTATGATGACTTGGCTAAAATATGCATAAGGACTGACTCTTGATCCAATACTCAAAGGAAAACAATGCACTAATGATAAAAACATGATGATAATGTTGTTGTATGAATATGGATTGATTCAAGAAGAGTGTGCAAGGAATCACCCAATGAACGTACATAGATTGAATCAAGGCAATAGTACTTGAAAGAAAATAAATAGGCATATAAAAAACAAACAAATAAAACACCATGAAAAATAACTACACAAAGATAAACAAACAAACAATGAATAGTCACAATGTTATTACAAACAATGTGACACAAATAAGGTGATGAACATTGCCCCTAGAAAATAAGTAACAACTTAAAAAACAAAGAAAATAGGGAAACAAAAGAAAAGGAATGGGGTGGTTGAGCTATCTCCATATGCACTATTCAAGTTGACACTACTTACATAGTTCCATGGGTTTAATAGCCAACAAAAACTCCAGGTTGAATGTAGTTCTCCCAGGATATGGGATATAATAAAATGATGATAGATAAAGAAAACATGATGAATGCAATAGAATAATATGGGAATGAACTAAAAAAATGGCAAGAGCATGGGATAAAAAGGCCAAAAAGGATGGGGAAACTAAATGATAAGTGATTTATTGTGTCTTAGTAAGGGTTTTCAAAATCCTTAAGGCAAAGAAGTGGTCAATGTTTTTGGTTTTTCTAAACAGTTTTACAAATGTTTTTGGAATTTTGGAGTATCTCAACTCAATCAAGAATGATGAGACACTAAATGGTCCAAGCTCACAAAAGGATAAGTGTTCAAATTGAAATGGTTTTTACAAAATGGTGATAGCATATGGAAAAGGGGGACTGAGCTAACCTCAACAAGTATTGAGCATGACCCACATAATCCTAAAATGGCCTCAGGTCACTATAGTTATACTTTATAGTGGAGGAATATGACTAGTTTAGTAGCCAATTCAAGAAAAATAGGCATAATTAGCATAATGGCATAGTACAACATAGGAATAGAAAGTTGGTATGTCAAGGCATAATAAATAATTGTTTCCCCTAGTTTTTTCATAGGCGGTTATAACTAGGAAACAATAACATAGATCAATGATACTAATTTTTCCATAGGTGGTTATAATTAGTAGAAATATTGGTGAGAGACTAATTTACCCAAAGTTGGTTATAATTAGGCCCACATAAACAAGGAATGGTGTAAAATGAAAATAAGAAATGAAGGTTGCAACTTCCAAACTTCTATCACACTATTCCAAAATAGGGCCTCTATCTAAAATTATTGAAATAACTACTGAAATTGATCTGATTCTTTGTGATGAAAGTGGATCCAATGGATGAACCAAGGTTAAATAGGCTGGGTAGGGAGGATCAAAACATGTTAGGTTGATAGAATATAATGGTAGAATGGATAAGTGATAGGTAAAGTGATTGAATGGGAGGATGGAAGAATGGTATAGTAAAAAGAAGAATGTTGATAATATGATAAAACTTGAAATAGTCCCCATAGATAATACACCAAGTCACTCAAGCAAAGTAATGCTTGATGTGTATAATGTTTAATGGCTCATCAAGTTCATCTCTATCTAGTGTGGAGAGCTTGTATTCTCTAGCACCATAGTCGACAACAATGATGAAAGGACTTACCCAGTTGGGTTTGAACTTGCCTTTATGCTTCTTCTTGGTTGTGCTATTCTTTTGGATCTCTTTGAGTAAAAGATCACCAAGCTCAAAGTGATAGATAAAGTGATTGGATGGGAGGATGGAATAATGGTATAGTAAGAAGAAGAATGTTGATAATGTGATAAAACTTGAAATTGTCCCCATAGATAATATACCAAGTCACTCAAGAAAAGTAATGCTTGAGGTGTATAATGTTTGGTGGCTCATCAAGTTCATCTCTATCTAATGTGGAGAGCTTGTATTCTCTAGCACCACAATCAACAAAAATGATGAAAGGACTTACCCATTTGGGTTTGAACTTGCCTTTATGCTTCTTCTTGGTTATGGTATTCTTTCAGTTCTCTTTGAGTACAAGATCACCAAGCTCAAAGTCTTTATGTTTCATGCACCAATTGTAGTTGCTACAAAGTCAATTCTGATATGTTTGAAGGTGGTTTATTGTGTCTAATATTTTCTCAACAAGTAACTCCATCTCTTACAGGTGAGCTACTCAATGGTCTTCATCATCTCGGACATGCTTTGGAGAGATGCATAATGAAGGTAACTCGACCTCAATGGGAAGAATGGATTTAGTACCATAAACAAGTGAGTATAGAGTAAATCACGTGGGAGTATGATTATTGGTATGGTATGCCTAGAGGGCATGGAATATCTGAAGGTGTCAATTGTGACCAACATCATTGACAATACTTTTAAGGATGTTGATAATGGTTTTGTTTGATACTTATGCCTAACCATTACCTTGAGGGTAATATGATGTGGAAAAATGTTGAGTAATCTTATATTCATCACATAGTGACTCAACATCCTTATTTTTGAATGATCCACCATTATCAGATATAATGTTAGAGGGGATGCTATAACATAAAATGAGATGGTTAAATATGAATTTAGAAATCTACTCTCTAGTCACATAAGTGAGGGGTATAGCTTCAACCCACTTAGTGAAATATTATATGGTGGTAAGGATATGTTTATGGCCATCAGATGAGGTGGTGTTTATCTTCCCAATTAGATTGAGGACCCATGTAGCAAATGACCATGGTGTCAATATTGGTTTCAAAGTCTTGGCTAGGGCATAAATCAGATTAGCATGCCATTAACATTTATCACATATTTTTATATGTGTAGCTACATTTGCATCTATCATTGGCTAATAGTACCTAGTATGTAAGATATTTTTGGACAAGATAGCTCCACTAGTGTGGGATCCACATACTCCATCATGAACTTCCCATAATGCTAGTATAGATTCTACTGAAGGTAAAAAATGAAGTAGAGTTCCCTCAAAATTATGACAGTATAGGGTTGGTCTAAGTAATGTTTAATGTTGGGTATTGTGGATGAAGGATTTGGATTGTTTTTGGGATATTTTTAGTGGTAAAACATGGTCATGAAGGTAATTATAAACCTCTAAATACCAAGTAGATTTGGGACTAATAATATCATAGATCATTACGATGGTTAATGGTTCATGAGCTAGTCCTAGTAGATTTTCAATGAGAAATTGGTAGTCTTTTGAGGTATCTATATGTCGAATGAGTAACCCAATGGTAGAAATTTAATATTATATTTTTTTTCTTTCCCTTGGTATATTTTCAAATTGTATTTCAACAATCTGCTACTTAAGAGTGTCAACCATGGCCTTGTAGGGAACCAACTTGTCATCTTTGGTCTAAAAGTGGTCTGTAACCTAATTGATGATTAACTATGAATCACCATAAACCTTTAGATGATTATGTTCCATTATATTTCCTATTAAAGACCTAATACAAGTGATTCATATTCAACCATGTTATTGGTACAAGGAAAGTTGATTTTGAATGACTTAGGGATTAGATCCCCCTATGGAGTGATAAATAAAAAGACTGCCCCTGATCCATGTACTATGAATGAACCATAAAAATATAGCTTCTAGTGATGCTCCTCAAGAGGTGTGTCAATGATGTATTCATAAAAAAAATGGAATGTTAGTGGCTCTGTATCTATAAGGGGTGATTCAACAAGCTGATATGTAAGAACTTTCCCATTGATGGATTTCTAGTTCACATATTCTATCTCAAACTCACTAAGAAACATGATCCATTTGGCCATATGACCTTATAGAACTATTTTATATAGTAGATACATGAGAATATATACTTTTGAAATGACCATGGTCTTATTATTTAACATGTAATATCATAATATTTGATCTGTGAAGACCATAGATAGACAATATTTTTTAATAGGTGTATAATTGTGTTCATATTTGAACAGTGTATAGCTTAGATAATACACAACATGCTTTTTTACATTATCATCATGTTGAGATATAAGTGGCCCCAAGGCTTTATCTATCATTGAGAGGTATAAAAGGAATGGTTTCCTTGGCATAGGGGTCGATAAATCTGGTGCATTCATGAGATAGTCTTGTCACTATTAAAAAGCTTTTTAACCTCAAAAAATGTGTTTTTAGAGTCCCAAAATGCATGTTTCTTAGATACATGGTATTTAAATAAGGGATCACCATTGATATAGAAAGAGTAAGGGCCATAATGGATTTAGTCTTGATAGTCAACAAGAAAGGGGTCTAATCTTTCCTAGGAAATATTATTTTTGTCATTAGATTCATATTTGACTTCATAGGGTTGGTAAGGCCAATCATACTGATGGTGAAGAAAGACCAATCCTTTAAATGGACCATAGAAGGAAGTAAAATGTTTGAAAAAATTAAAGAAGTGATATCAACTACCCCCATTCTAGTCAATCTTAACTTCTCCAAAGATTTCATCATGTGGGTCTATGGGAGTGAACGTAGCCTAGTGGTTATGCTAACTCAAAAGGAAGAAGAAGGGATAAGTGAGCACCCCATTGCTTTATATTCAAGAACCTTATGTAACTATGAGATTAAGTGCATTTTCATACAAAAATAGGCTCTCACCATTGTCAAGAACCTCAAAACATTCAGGCACCTTGCAGTGGGAAGAAAAATAATGGTTTATGCAGTGCATTTTAGAGTTTGAGAGTATGTAATGAAAGGAGAGATCATTAAAAAAGGGCCAATTGGATCACCAAGATCTTAGAGTATGATGTTGAAGTTAGGCTGACCAATGTGATCTGAGTAAGAGGACTCTGTGAATACTTGCCCTAATACTTTGATGCTCTATTAGAAAAATTACATACATTGGAAATGGTTCTACTTAGTCAATATGGAACCTATGGGTATTGGGTTACTGAAAGAACCTGTTTCATGCAAACCAACTAATATCCTGATAGTATCCTCACACATAAAATGAGATTATATAGGTTCTAAAGGGCTAGCTACACACTGGTCCAGGAACTCTTGTTCAAGAGAAACTTTGATGGAGAGTTCCTCTGATGCATCAAAAATCAACAAGCTCAAAACTTCTATAGATTATATATTTCACTCATCTGGGTGGATATTTCTTAGTAAAAAACACCAAAACCAATTATGCATGTAAGATATTACTAGCCAACCATGTCTGTGGACTATCATTAGATATTCAAGAAATGCGAACAATGTCAATTCTTCATGGTCAAGCAAAAAAATTTGACCATGCCATTAAACCCAAATATGACCAACGATCCCTTCATGTAGTGTTTCTTCAAATTAATAAGTATAATTAATCTTATCACTAGTGAAGGCAACAAATGGCTACTTATGACCATCAATTACTTTACTAGGTAGACCAAAGCAACCTAGATGATGGAGGCAATTGAAAATATAGTCCTCAACTTCTTGAAGGAACTTGTAGTGAAAGCGTTATAGTAGAAATCAGATACAATTATAATTATATTGATATGCAAAACAAAGTCTACCATTCGATGGGATCCTTTATGGTATGGTATCTCTACCCATGTAACTCATGTTTGCAGGTGTTAGCTCCACAGATTTTTCTTATGAAAAGCAAGAACATTTTGTTCTGGCCAATATCTAGATTTGTCCTGGAAATAACATAATACATTATTTAGTTTTTCTAAGTGAATATGTTGCAAACAGAAATCCAGAAAATATACATACTGGTGGACTCTTGTCATCTTGCTTGTATTGATATTGGAAGCTTATTCTCATTTATATAATTTCGCATTTATCTATATGTCAAGTGGGTTCATTATTATAATTGTATTTGGAGTAATTCGATCAGTAAACCAAGAATAAAAAATTGCAAAGCATCTTTCTCTCCTTTTATGCGGTGAATCTTTTCAGAATACCCACACCAACGACGTTACAGTGTACGCTATTTTAATCTTGAAATGTTTTAGTGTATTAGAGGATAGGACATTGAAATGCATATATACCAAACAAAAAGAGGAGACAAGCAAAAATAGAAGAGTACAGCTATGGAGAAAGTGCTTTCTATGAATGGTGGCCAAGGAGAGTACAGCTATGCTCAGAATTCTAGTACTCAGGTTTAATTTTTACTTTTTCCTCTTTTTTTTTAAACATATTTTCGGTAATGATTTGATGCGTTTTATTAATTGCAGAAAAACATGTTCTTGAGCGCAAAGCCTCTGTTGCAAGAAAGCATTGGATCCTGGAACAACGTATTTAACTGCGAGACACTAATCATTGCAGACTTGGGGTGTTCATCTGGACCAAATACACTTTTCGTCACAGAAATAATTACAAAAGCAATCCGTAACAAATATGTGGAAGAGGGAGTGAGTGTTCCTGAGTTTCAGGTTTTTTACAACGACCTTCCTTCTAATGATTTCAATTCCCTTTTCGGTATATTATTAGCTGTTCCATCTGGGGAAAGATCACATCGTTTGGTGGCGGGCGTGCCGGGCTCCTTTTACACCCGCCTATTTCCGCTCAATAGTATCCATTTCATCCATTCCTCCTCCAGCCTCAACTGGATTTCGCAGGTAGGTTGAACCATTATAAATATATACAACTATTATTTTGGCGGCTTTATGCTCACTCAATATATGCTAAGTGATCACTAGGTACCCCCAGACGTAGCAGATAAGAATGGGCAATGCTGGAACAGAGGCAGAATCTGGATCTCCGAGGACGGGCCCGCTGGTGTTGCAGATGCCTACTTTGCACAATCTCGAAGTGACTTCAACGCATTTCTCAAAGCACGGGCAAAAGAGATGGTTGTGGGAGGTCGGATGTTTTTGGTGCTTAACGGCCGTCAAAGTGTAGATAAAATAAAGCAGGCAAACTTATTTTTGGATACACTAGGATGTGCCATGAATGAATTGGTCTCACAGGTCATTTTCACCAGTTTCGTCTATATTTATTTGGATCGTGTCATCATATAGATCCTACTTATTGCCGATGCGGCTCTGATTTTTTTTCCCTTGATATTTTGCAGGGGTTAATAGACGAGGAAAAGCTTGATTCCTTCAACCTTCCTTTATATTTCCCCACTTCCGAGGAGGTGAAGAGTGTTGTGTTGAGAGAAGGCTCCTTCACCGTTGTGAGGCTTGAGATTGTGGCGAGGTGGTTGTCAAAAGAGCATGGTCATGATTATCATACTGACAAGGAAGCATATGCAAGAATGCATTCCAAACAAATGAGAGCTGTATTCGAGGGTCTGATCTCAAATCATTTCGGTGAAGCGGTGATAAATCCTTTGTCCCACACATACTCAAAGCTCCTTGCAAACAAAATGGACGAAATCATGGAGCAGTCACAACATCTGATTGTTTTGACGCTAGAACGGAGTTGTATTTGAGTTTAGTTCAAATATATCAACATGGTTAAGAATGGTAAATGAACACATCTTATAACAAAAGAGTAATATCATTATGTACCCTCCATCTAACCGTACATATTTTTTTTTAGCAATTGATAGGCGGTAAATTGTTAGTGTTCGCATATTTTATTTTATGGAATTAAGCTATCCTGATTTAAAAATTTTAATCATGAGAATCATTAGACATTATTATTATCTTTCTGCTTTGAATCTAAGAAAGGTTTATTTCCGGATGATCAAAACATAGTAGAGCGAATGAAATCTAAGATAGAATATGTACATGGTATTCTTCCGAATTGAAGAACCTGCCAACTGTATTTGGGTATATTAAATTTGTCACAGTTGCTTTTTGCAGATACCCGTGTGATTGATTGTCAGTTATATAATTTGCAGAAGCTAGACCTATCACAATGTGGAGAACTAAATTAATTACCAGAATCATTGTCGAAGTTCCAATGTTTGTCACAGTTGAATTTGGATAATTGTAGGGATTTGAAAATCTCTGATTGAGTTTAATTTGGTGTGTTGTGAAAGTATACAAGAGCTTCCAATAACTTTGGCATTAATTTTTTAAAGTTTTCAATGATCTATGTCTTATTCGACTCTTCACGAGTTGGGGAAACTTAACATATATAATTTTAATACAAGTATGGACAATGCTTCAATCGAATACAAAACAGTATTTCTTTGGATCTTGATTTTCTCTAAGTTTTCTTGAGCAACTGTATATTTATTTTGTCTATATTTTTTCAATAGCTCACTATAGTGTTAGTACTCTGTTTATTTCATTTCATAATCTAACCTAAAATGCTCTGAGGATTACCATGCAAAGGAAGAAGAAGCAGCTCTTTGATAGAGCTCAGTCAAGATGCAGTAAAAATAGTATCATCGTCATGCAAGATCAGTCAAGAGTAGAACAAGTCCTCATAGGTGTAGACAATGCAGAAAGGAGAAATAGAGGAGTGTGCATCCTACAAAATGAAGATGCACAAGGTGATGGAGACATGATAACAATCCATATAAAGTGTGAGAGTAGCACTAATTTAAGTCTTACCCAACATCCATCGAGTTGAAGTCATGCTTTTAGGCAGTTGAATAGTGAGTGAAGCTATGAAAGAGCATAAAGATCAGGGCTATTGTTGGTACATAGACCAACGTGGAGAGAGAGCCTAGCAGAGTCTTGGGCGGAAACCTGAGTATTTGAGCAATAGGTGAGAGAAAAGTAATCTTAGGGTGAATACAGCCCTCAAAGAAAGAGTGGGAGCCAGAAAATATAAGCATTACAAAGAGACCACCAGGATGTGAGTGAGCTCAATTATAGCCATATCAAATTTAAATTTTAAAAACTGGGGCTAGGCTCAAATCCTTCCTATCAGAAGCATACTTCATTCCACTTCTGAACATCCAGACAGGGGAAGCTGAGTTCCAAACTGAGCTGCTGCAACCAACATCCACAACACATTTCAAACCGGGCAAAACCAACCACTTATCTCTTGTCATGACCACATCATATTTAGGGAAAAAACAAGCGATCCATGTGAGATCCAAATCTCTCATCCATAAAGAGGAAAATCCATAAGCCCAGCCATAGATGTTGTGGAAAAGACAAAACTCATAGACAACAGTACTAACATTAACAAAGGTTTTCGTTTGAAGCTTAAACCCTTCAAATAGACCCATTTCAATACAAAACCAGATAGGCTAAAATGGATCCGAAACAACCCATGAGAATAATGGTTAAAACTTTCAGGAAACATGATAGCAACCATTCTCTTACCAAGGTATCTTTCCTGCATATCAAGCACTAAATCAGAAGCGACAGAACAGAGAAGATCGCCGCAACAATCACCTCTAATTCAAGTGATTCTGTCTTCAGACATTTCGGTCTACCCACCATTTCCATTATGATGGCTTTCTAGCATAACAAGCTTCAAATCTGGAACATTAGGACAAGATTGGCCACGATTCCCAGTGCCACGGGATTCCTCCAAGACACGCAGGATTTGGAAGGCAAAAGGTATAATTTCAAAAGTGTTCTCTTCCCAAAGACCAACCAGGTAAGTTGACACTGGAAGGCACATAGTGAGAAGCTCAAATGGCTATCCAGCACACAGTCCCAAACAATTGAAACCAATAGAGTTGCCTTCTCTGTATTTTCCCCTTTGTTTTCACTTTTGTCTTGTTTCGAGACTAGAAGGAGAAGAATCCAAATAACAAGTAGATCAGAAACAACCAGAAATGTCATCCTCCGAGGACCGAAAGAGGAAAAGAACACCTCACGGCCTACCATCCAAATAATTTCAACCATAGGTATCATTTTTCTCAGTAGCACTGCTCTCGCACAGAGAACAGAGTGCCAATGTAACCATAGAAAACTAGCGTGAACTGAGAGACCAGTCCTCTAAAATGGAAAACGGTCTTGGCCACTATGCCCTCCCCCGCAAAATGACTCTAATGGAGTTAACCCATGCGAAAGGTCCTCTTGAACAGATCCCAGAACAAACATTCCTTATCCGATCCTGCACAACCACAAAAAAGTAGCTGAAAGCGGATGACATTTCGTTCTCCCCCATCCTGAGGAAAAATATGCCCAATGCTTAATCTGAGAATGGACAACCACACCAAATCTTTTTCCAATGCCAAGCCGAACCCATGCATGTTACTCCTCAGCTGGATCTGGGTCATCTTCCTCTCCGTCATCGCCCTGCAGACTATCCCGCCCAAAGCCAAATTAAAAAGTTTCTCCCACACTCCTCTCTCCCATGTTCGTTTATATTATTTTAGGTGACACTCAGCAAAAACCTTTGCATTTATTACAATAAAAGGTAAGTTTTTAAATTAGGGTAATAAATAACAGTATGTATTTGTTTGGTTTTAACAAAGATTAGCCATATTTTAGTTTCAGATTTATTTAATTTGCATAAATTATTTAATGTAGAAACAAATACTAGTATATTATGAGAGTTATTGTGTAATTATAAGTAAGTTATTTTATATATTATCAATTATATTTATAAATAGGTTATTTTATATATTCTTATTTTTATTTATTTATTAATAAAATTTTAAATTATTATATATAATAAATAATTATATGTTATTGTTTAAGAGGTTAATAAATGGAAGCATTATTTGTAAGTAAGGAAATCATTATTCATAATGATTATCAATTTTTTAATAATTATAATTATAAATTAAACCTTATCAAATTATAAATTATAAATAGATAGTTTTTAAGACAATTTCATTTGATTATAAATATAAGAAAGTTATGACTAACAAGTCAGTGGTCATATTATTTAGATTTTTTTTTAAATTTTTTGCTATAGACACCATAACCCTTGTTAAAACTTTTGTGAGTGAATCTTACATAAAAATATATGACGATAGATTATATTTTGGAGAAGAATTTATTCAAATGAAGAGGTCCCATAATGTAAGTTTTGAGATCAATAAGACTTAATATCTTCAAAAATTATTTCTTTACAAGATAGATAAGCTTTGTGTGCATAAATAAGGAAGAGTTCAATTAATAAGAAAAGAACATACTTCAAAAATTATATATCATTTTAGAGTTTAAAATATAATAATATATTAAAATATATTTATTGACTAAATTTATAAATTTATATTATTAAGTGCATGGAGTATGTCATCCAATCTTTACACTTTGAATATCACAACTCTAATATTGGCCTTTTGTGTAGTGACTCTAACCATGGTCCCTTATGTTAAACTCCTCTTCCAGAACTAACTTGAAAGAAATCATATGAATAAAATTAAAGTGATCAATGGTGTTGTCAAGCTCAATATAACATTTATCCAAATCTATTTTTGTCCTACAATTTTAAAGATGTTTCTTTAAAGTTAGAAATGATTTATTTCCTACATATTTAAAAATAAAATTGAAAACAAATATGATTTTTATAGCCATCGCATAATCCTTCTATGATGAGAAGTAATGCCTTTGGATGTATCAAGGGGTCTATGCATATGTCTATGTACTTTCCACATGGCTACATTCAACATATTTTGCTTTATTTCCATACATTTTTGTTTAATACTTGGAAATAAAACCTTAAGACTTGGTCAATACACAGAGGTTTTCCACAAGCAAATGTGATGTTTGTGTCACTAATTTGCATTATAATTTTGATTCACTAAAATAAATATGAAATTATGCAACACTAAATTGAGTTAATTTGTGGTGTTGATTGCACTTCACACAATAATGGCTTTAGTATAGAAAGGCTTAAAATTCAAATTAAGAAATTTCATCCTCATAGATATAATCCATTTGGTAGTTTGGAACAAGAGGGTAACTATGCTTTAAGAATAAGTCTTCCTTCTCATATGAGAAAATATTTAGTTGTCAATAATAGACAATGAAGAAGGAGATATATTGTTACCTACAAGTGAATACCTTGCCTCTAATGGAGAATGAGTTTTGGAGAAGGATATCGTGATATAGAATACAAAAAGGATAATGAGAAGATGAGTGCAAGAATGGTGAAAATTTGGTTAAAATGTTGGCTACACAAGAAGCCCAAATGGTACTCCAAAGAGGAAGTAGGGAATAAATTTCATCATTTACAAACTTCTTAAATATTTTAGGGAACAAATGCCTCTAATTTTGGATGCAATAGCCAAATTTAAGCTCTACTAAATTAGCCACGTTATATAATTAATTACACTAGTCTCATTTATGTAACAAATACTGTTAATACACTACCTAAAGATAATTCATTTAAAATTATCAGCTAAAAATGTATACATGGATTTTTAAGATCTTGAAGAAGGCTTAGAGTGATCAAGATACTTCTAGGCTTGTGGTCTATTTTGACATAAAATTCATGTCATGGATTTTCAGAATAACCCGTGTTAGTGCTAAGATTATTAGGAAAAACTATTATGAGGCTATAGATTATCAAAGAATCACACAACTAAAGTCCCATAAGTAACCTTTGCAAATATGGCTTGATTTTAGACTTTTTTATAGTTAATTTTTTTCTTAGGCTTTTTGTGTACCTCATGTTTCTGAGTTGTCTTATAAATATTAGCCTTTGGGAAAAGAAAAGGCATTCAATAAAAGTTAGGCTCAATAGTGAAAATAAAAGTGTTGAGTCCATGAGTCTGAGCTTCATGTTCTCCTAGCTAGTTTTCATTATGAGGTGTTATTGTGATTATCTGAGAATATTGTAAGATGACAGAGCAATGTATAGATTTTAGGTAAGTTACACTTTTTATCTTTGTTTATGAAGGCCGATTGATGGCAATAAATATATACTTGAAAATTGCATACTAGAAAGGGAAAGAGTAAGCACTTCACTTTGTTAGACTTTTGTGACATTGTGTTCTTCCATATTAAAATGTTACACCCTTTATTTTGTTGTGTTATTTGTATTTATATTGTAATTCTAGAATATTTCTTTTATAATACTTTATATCTTCATTTAGCACAAAAGTAATGCATAATTCTAAATAAAACAATCACACATATTAAGAGTGTAAAAAATTTATGTTAATTTTTTTTTTTAAATATTTATATAAATTACAAATCAATTTAATACTATTTTTTATTATTAAATATTTATAGATTATTATATATAATATTTAATAAATTTTAATATACTTCAATAAAAATTAATCAAATAAAAAAGAATACTTTTAAAATTTAAATACAATATTAAACTTACTTTTTCATTATTTAATGTTTAATATTTATATGTTGTTATTACATTTTGAATTAAACATACAAAGTCACATCTAAGTATTTTTTATTTTGTTTTAGGTATGTCTATTGTATGTCTTCAGGCATTAAAAAAAATAGACATACAAAGGTTCGATTCCAATAATAATAAAAGCAAATTTTGGTCTATGCGGAAATCATTGATCCACAATTAAATCAAAGAAAAGTAAAAGTTCAAAATGCATAATTTACCAAACTTGCGTGCATTATAATGCGTTGCGTATTGGTCAAGTGGCGACAAAGACAAGGTTTGATTGGCACCTTTTTTAATACAACTTATAAAATATTTCATATTAAATTTGTATTTTTTCTTTCAAAAGTCAAGGGCAAATCCTCTTGATATATTATGAAATAATTAAGGAAATATTTTATTCAAATTAAAAGCTGGATCGCCTAAGCAGATGGTAATGTCTTTCCCATTGGCACGGACCACGTGCAGGGATGATAATTCACTATGTATTTCCATTTTCATTGTATATTTTAATATAAAAATTAGCCCAAATTAGCGTTTTATTAATGAAAGTTTGTAAAAATTTAAATTTATTAGCCATGATATTTTAACAACAATTGGGCAGATTACCCTTAACAATTATTTGAAGAAGTCAATACAATGTATGTTAGATAAGTCCAAATGTCAAAATTTATAATAATATGGCTGTGGATATATATAATTAATTGTGCATTAAAATATTAAAGTTATTTTTTTAGGCATTTAAAATTGATTTGGGATATTTATTAATATAATATTAAAAAATGATTCTAAATTATAATTTGATAATAAGAAATAAATTTCATTAAATTTAAAGAGTAAAATTAACGTGGTAAAAAATAAATAGGATAATAAAAATAATAAATTATTAAAATAAAAGTTTAGATGAAGAAATACAGGGGAGAGTAAGGTGAAGATTTGCAATAGGGAGATAAATAGTCACCTTTCATTGATGGTGTTTCAAGTTTTCTTTTCTCTTTCTTAATTACCTTTGATTCTTTGGTGTATGTATGGTGGAATGTTTCTTGGTTGTCAAGGGTGCTAAGTGGTTGTGGTTCTAATTTGAGTCTTTATTTATTTTATGTTTATTTTTGTTTTCTTTTTCTTTTTTTCTTTTCTTTTTAAAACTATTTACATTGGTTTTGCCACCTAGTTTATCATTTTGTGTGCCCTCCTTCCTAGTTCCTATTATGTTGGTACATGTTGGGGATTGGAAGTAATTGAAGTTAACTTTTGCAGTTTATAGAGGAGGATGACCAAAGTATTTGAATCATGAAAGGAGTCATTTTGATGGTAGTATTAATTGTATTGGAAACCACACAACTTTAGGTTAAATGTACCTTGAATTGAGCAGCCTAAAATTTATTACCTAGAAGAGTGGTGAGGAAAAGGGTGTCCTTAAGAAGCTTTTTAGTGAAGTTCTTCGACAGGAAGAATTTGTCAAACATTTAAAAGGTGCAAAAAATTTTATTGGCTTGACCGACACATTTAAGTATGGAGCAAAAGGTAAGCAAAGGACAAGATGGTAAAATCCCTAGCTCTATAAAACCCTTTTCTTACTTCCTGATTCATCCATGGAACATGATTTACATAGAAAACAATCTCAGTTGAAAAATATTAAGTTTTTTTGTCTGTTTAAATAGAAATGCCCTTTGTTTAAGGATTTTTTTGATAATTGAGATAATATAATTTAGGCTAACAAAATGATTGATTTTTTTATTTTTTTCATAATGTTCTGAAATGGGGTTCTCTTGGTACTTTTTAGACATTCCAATATGTAGAGAAGAGTTATTAACAAACCCATATGGAATGTGAGTCAATCATGTTTAATGCAGTCCCCTAGAACCCTAATTTGGACTAACCAAATTTGGTTTTTAATGCATAACCTAGATGGGTGGATATTGAAAATGTTTCTCTTCAAATGTGGACTTATCTTCCCCAAGCCCTTAAAACCCTAGGAGAGGTGCTTAGGGTCAAGGATCCTAGATGTTATTTGGCCCACATGAATTCCTGGGTTCTAATTTCTCTAGATCACTTGGAAGTTTTTTTTGAATCCCTTATTTTTTATATTAATGGGAATTATTGTATTTGTCCTACTAAAGGATTTGGATGATTTAATGGATGTTTATTCTACACAAAAGATGGGCATATGAGGAAAACTTACCCTTTATTGTTTTGTAATAAAATCTCTGATAATGATTCCCAAAGAGACCCCATGAAAAATACAAAATATGTCCTTTTTAATCCTCCTCCCCTTCGAATGGAGGATTTGGAAAATATTGATAACCCCATTTTTATTCTAAATTCGGTGAAAGTAGAACACCCTCTATTGGGGGACTTGAAGTAGATGATATTTTAATTCCTTCTATTTTTTAAGAAAACCCTCAAGAGAAGGGATGTGGAGTGGTACCCCATATTGATGTTCCCCCTCCTGAAGATACTACTTTACCTTTTGTTGGGGAGAAGGTTAACCAGGTTGAATCAATCGATCAATCCTTAGTGTCTCATCTAGCCCTAAAATTCCAAAAAGTTCATGTTGAATATATGGTTGATTTTGATCCCTTTTCTAAAGGGAGAACATCTGGTGACTTTGTTGGCCCTGAGGCTAACTGGGAAAAAAATTGACTTGGTCCTTAGTAACAATATTGAACTCCCTTTTGAAAACTTGTTTGTATAAATTTCTCCCTTGATGGACCATGTCCATAATAGGTTTATCTTTAATGAAGTCATACATATTGAAAATGTGTCTGTAGTTCCTAGTATTGAAGAGAATTGGGATTCTAAAGGGTCGGTAAAAAGTCTTAAAACTGTCCCTTTGAGGAACCCCCTGGCATGAACCTCCTCCTAATAAAGATGAAAAAAATGTTAAATATGGGTTGATGGGTGGTGGAAATGATAGTATTCAAAAGAAGAATAAGGATAATAAAACTCCTCAATATTTTACAAGATTGTACCAAAATAAGGGGAAAATAACTTAGTTTGACCAAGTACTCCTATCGGTGGTTATGTAGATTATCATATGGAATGTAAGTGGGATAGAATCACTAGATAGAAAGCTTCTTGTTAGGTACTTCATAAATTTTAGAATAAAGCTTTATTTTCTACTTGTTTATGAGGTTAAATCTACTGGGCCTACCTATCCTCTATTTTACGCTTTATCTAGCCCATCTCTATTCATTTTTCCACTAATCATTTTAGAGGTAAAGGTGGTGCCTCTATTTTAAAAAATGCACTATGGAACTATGGGAAGAATATATTGTTGAGCATGGTACTTCTCCTTACAATTGATTTATTTGGATTATTTTTCCTAAGTAGAGCAAAAATATTTGGGATATGTAACATATGTACCTCTAATTACTATAGGGAAAGAATGAAACTCTAGAATTAGATTCTTACTAATTTGAAGGACATCCCTTGGGTACTCTGTGGGGAGTTTAATATGACTCAAGATAGAGAGAATAAGATAGTTGGTGACCCTCATTCTTAGAAATGAAAGAAACTATTTTCTTGGTACAAATTCAAGAGATTGTGTAAAGTGGCTAACCACCTGAATAAAGGAAAGGGGAAAAGTAAATGCATTTGGCATATTTAGGGTAACAACTAGGTTAATTCTAAAAAGATCAATTTTATACTTGACAGATTCTACTTCTTTGAAGATTTCATTGATACTTTCTTGGAAGGAGATGGTAGTGTTCTTAATGTTATTCCTTCCACTATTTATGATAATCATCCTATTGAGCTCAACTTTGGACTTATTAATGACAAAAAAATGTGAGAAACCTACCATGGAAGGGCTATATAAACTTAATGTCTCCCTTATTGAAGATAAGGAATGATTTAATGATATCCATTTTACATGGAATATTGGTAAATTTTATTCTGACACTAATTCTAAAATTTATATCTGAAATAACCCTATGGACTTGACTAAAAAACTTGATAGATATTTTGGTCAAATAAAAGCCAAGAGGAAAAGGAAATCATTTAGAATTGATTAGGAAAGGATTATTCGAGCAAAATCTTCCTTGAAAAATGATCTGTATAACTCCTTCATGCTTAACACCCTATCTAATGTTAATCATCAGATTAGAAAACATAAAACTTATTTAGCCAGAGGTGCCCAGACTTGATCCAGACTTAATTAGATTAGGCTTAGAGATAAAGTATCTAAATTTTTCTTCCATTTTTTAAAGGCTAAGCATCAAAGATAAAAAATATCTATGATTAAGGTTGATTATAAGATTGTGGTTTACTCTAAACTGATAAAAAAGGCCTTCTTTGATTTCTACTCCAAGTTGTTTTTTGGCTAATGAGTTGAATGATCAAAATGAACAAAGCAAAGTTCTATGTGAAAATATTGTGGATTGCTATACACATTTTTGAGTTTTGGAGTAGTCAACTTTTTATCTCAGATGTGCTCGATGAATTTCATCATTTTTTTAAGCTTTTCTTATCCCTCAGGTTCCCCCTTTTTTTGGCTAAGTTTTAGCTTCCTTCTGAGCTCTCTAAGTGGCAGTCTCACACTCATTTATCACTAATGGTTCTTGTCTCATCCAGGAGAATCACCAATGTTCAATGTGGTGACCCAACGCTAATCCAAGGCTAGTTTTTTTTTTCAAATCTTTAAGTAATTCCATTGACCAATGGGATAATAGATTGGGCCCTCCATTCAATTGCAAGGAGGGATGTGAACATTCCATGTGGCACCCCACACTCATTTTGGAAGAGGAATGTTTGAAATCCCTAAGAGAATAACCACCTCACCATGTGGTGCAATGATGCTTCTCAGGGGAAAAGGTTATTTTATTAGGACTCAAGATTGTGCCATTGGCTGATGGAGTTAGGAAGGAGACCCACCAAGTAGTTATAATGAAGGAAGAAAACCTTCCATGCAACACCCTAGTACTCCTTGAAATCAAAATTTTCCTATTAGACCTTCAAGTAGTCCCATTGTGTGAGAAAAGTGGGTCGCCCATCCCTAACAAGTATTCCAAAATTAGTTATAGAGGCATAAACATGTCACCATTTCACCTCTTATAAGCATTATGAGCATCATAAGGTGTTACAATAGTACCATATCCGAGATTTAGAAGAAAAACTACACTCATGAACCAAAGCTCCCTAATTAGTTGCAATAGCCTCATCATGAGCATGAGTACTTCATTTTAGGTGTCATTTCGTCAAGAGGTCACTATGCCTATACAAGCAGGGCTCTTTTCTTTTATAAAAGATGGGAAGTTAGATGATTATTTTGTACTAGAGCATCCATTTTAACAAGTTTAAATTCTAGAATAGAATTATCTAGTAGTTGTTTTTTCTTTCATTGTAAGGCCTTAGTAACGTTCCCTCATGAGAAAGATCAAATATAGTATAATGTAACTTTTGGCCTCTTGTATGATTTTTATACCCATTAATGAAGAGGATGTAGTGTTCTATGTCAAACTGAGTGAAAATTTAAATTTTTTTGTTACTTTCATTATTTGACTCTATAGTATTGGTTCTTATTGACACTATACACTTGAGTTCATACATATGCTCCTTTAATAGTCTATAATATTCTAAGATTCAAACTATTTTATGAAATTGTAAGTTAATAATTGTAAATATCTCATCACATCATCTTAGTTCATCTTTATTTTAAGTTTCACTTGCATTTCTTCCTGACCCTTACCCCCTAAACCAATTTGAAGAGTTGGCTTCTAAAACCCTGGAGGTTACTTTAGAGAATCCATTTGATTCCCACACCTGTAAAGATTCCATAGAAGGTTATTAGCCTAGAGTGAGATTTTTAGACATCTACAAAGATAATTATAAAAAAGATATATTCTATCTAAGCTACATTCTTGGATAGTGATATCTCTTCCATCTAATAAATTACACTTCTCAAGACTAAATATTATTTTATTAGGAATCAAGATCGTGCCATTGGCTGATGGAGGTGAGAAGGGGACCAACAAAGAAGTTATGATGAAGGAAGCGAACCTACCACAAATCATCCTAACACTCCTTAAGAGAAAAATTTTCATGTTAGACCTTTGAGAAGTATTGTTTGATGAGAGGGGTGGGTCCCCATTCCATATAAATCATTCTAAAAGTAGTTCTTGAGGCATACACATGTCACCACTGTGCTTCTTATAAGCATCGTAGACATCATTAGATGTTAAAATAGTGCCATATCTTATATTTGGAAGACCAACTATACTCATGAGCCAGAGATCCACAATTAATTATAATGACCTCATCATGAGTGTGAGTGCCTGGTTTTAGGTATTGTTTCCTCAAGATGACATTGTGCTTATATAAGAAGGGATATTTTATTTTTCAAAGGGTTGGAAATTAGATAATTATTTCTTACTAGAGTAGCCATTGTAACAAGTTTTAGTTCTGAAATATAAGTAGCTAGTAGTTGTTTTATCTTTCATTCAAAGACCTAAATAGGTGCCCCTAATGGGAAGTATCAAATATTTTATAATTTGAATTTTGTCTTATTGTATGATGTTTTCTATCCATCAAATAAGAGGATGTGGTATTATGTGTCAAACTGAGTGAAGATTTATAGTTGTTTGTTATTTCCATTATTTTCTTCTATAGTATTGGTTCTTTTTCCTATTGTAGACTTGAATTCATCCATGTAATAATTTCATATTATGTAATATTCAAATATTCAGACTATTATATGTAATTATAGGTTAATAATTTTAAAGATCTCAGTGCATCAACTTAGTAAGTATTTATTTTAATTTTCACTTGCATTTTTTCCTAACCCTTTCCACCCAAACCAATTTGAAAAGCCAAGTTTTAAAGCCCCAAAGTTTTCTTTATAGATCGTATTCAAGTTCCACACCTATAAATCTTCCCATATAAGGTTGTTCATCTAGAGTGAGAGTTTTAGATGTCAATAGTTTTTCTTTTCGAGCACACTTAGTGGGACCTAAACTACTAGTGTAACTTACTAAAAGTGAAATTTTATGAGCCATTTGCCCTTTACAAGTTCACAAATAGAAAATAATAAAATCTTGTTAACACCACCAATGGTATTCCCAACTCACCAAAGGATAACATGATCTATCAAAATACGAAAACCACAACAAATAGCAATCCCAAGGCCATAAAAAAACATTGTATCATGGATCAGTGGTAGCCCACTTATCCCTGTAGTAGTGCCAGATCATGGGATACTATTCCTAAAAGTGCCTTAAAGGTCCTCCTTAAATTCACAGGAGAAGAATTTATAACCATAGCAATACATCTCTAAGATATTGTGGATGTGTGAACTATGCACTATATTATAGAGCATAATGTGGCCTTAAGGCTGCTAGTCACCTTTTTCAAAGGGAGAGTTCTTGATTGGTACTGATCCTTTCTTCCCATTTCCATCACCACTTGGGATGACTTGGGAAATAGATTCTTTGAGTGTTTCAATGAGAAGGTAGATCAACCATCTCTCCTACAATAACTAATAACTATTAAGAGATCCCCATAAGAGATTATTATTTATTTTAATACTAGGTTTGATAAGACTTAGAAAAGGATCCCAATAATGGCTTTATCATCAGCATGCATGGCCATTGTCTTATACCTCAATACCTTCAACTTAGACATTGCCATCATGATCTAGTCTCTTGGAGGCCAGATACTGTAGGACACAGATGATCTACCATTTAGAGTTGAAAATAACTTGATAGATGCTGGGAAGCCTCCCCCTCAACCACTGATGCCAATGTTCCTAGAGATATCTATGTTGTCACAAAATAAAGTCTTGAGCACCTCACAAGCACCACATTCCATGTATGTATACCCACCTACCCACGAAAGCACCTTCTCCTCATCCTCAATATCTATGGAGATGAATAACATGAAGAGTATCTTGTGAAACTTCTCCAATGAAATCATAAATCTCAAAAGGTAAAAAGCTATACCACCAAAGGCCCCTTTCCAAAACTACCAAGAAAATAGAGCACCCTACCAGAATAACCAATACCAAAAAAGGCAAAGGAAAAATCACAAGGCACCAAATCATCAAGTGCCAAACCAATAGACATGACCCATTAATAAAATTGATCTGGTACTTGGTCCCTTATAAATGGCCTCACCAAGTATCAATAGATAACTAGTCACTGGCCAAAATAACTTGGAAAATGACTTGAATTCATGTTACTTTCTATGTAATTATGCATATGCACCCTAAAATTTCTAAAGAGGCAATTTATATAAAAAAATTATTGAGTAGTGGAGACAAGGAGGAATATCTGATTCATCCTCTTATGACTACTAGTACCCATAAATTTAGAATGTTATCTTGATAGAACAAATGCATGGAATGTCCTTGGAACAAGAAGAGGAGTTAGCTTTAGAGCATGCACTTTTATCTTCAATACAGTGTAATGATGTAGTCTATGAAAGTGAGGTACCCTTGTATAGAGCTCTGCAAGTCCAATAATACTATTAAAGTCACTATAAGAAGAGATTGTCTAAGAGCCAAGAAGCTTCTGCAGGGCCTAAAGTGACTTTCAAGAAGAGTTTGGTACCCCAACCATCACCCCTAACATATAAAAGGTAGGGTGATACAAAAAGAAACAAGGTAATAAGACTCAAGGTCCCACCTCTAGGGTCATACAATTTGGTGGAACAACTAAAGAAAGTTATAACCAATGTTTCTCTCTATGATGTCCTATTTATTCCAAAGCAAAGATGTCTGATGAAAGAGGCCTTGGAAGACTGAGAGAATCCCACATGAATAAAATTGACTATAGAGCCCACACAGACAAAGGGAAAGGAAGCCAACATGAATGCATAACCCTAAGCATCATCCGTATTCATCAAATCCAAAGATTGGGTAAATAAGACAAAACCTATCCCATTATATTTAATGTTTATCATGGGGAAGAAGTTGTTACACAATTTCATGATCAATTCTGATGTAAGCACCATGGTGATACCTAAGCAGATTGTGGATGTAGTGTAACTATAATATGAACCTTTGAATAAAGGAGTAATTGAGTTGGATGAGAAGAAATTTCAAACCATAGGTATCATCAAGGATTTTTACCTTACCATAGATTCTTGTCTCAGCTTCATTATATCACAGGAAGTTGTAGTGATAGACATCCCATCAGTCTTAAGGTTATGTCTATCAAGATATTTCACGACCAAAATAGTTAAATATCTATCATTGGATTGGTCCCACTTGATTCTGAGGACCAAATAAGTTTGAAGTTGAAGGTATTATCCTAACCACTACACCTAGAACACATAAAAAATAATGCTATGATAAAATTTAATGTAACACACATATATTTCTCCAAAAAAGAGATATATCACATAGAAATACTCAAGGAAGAAAGGTTAAAAGGAAACAAAACCCTAGAGGAAGGGGTGCTTGTTAATGAATTCATTAAGATTGATCCATTTGTGAAATTTGATACCACTAGTATAGGGACCTTTGTGATTCATGATGAAGACCAAGCCATTCCTAAGGTCATAAAAGGAAAGAGGATCATAATGAAGACATTGAGAGTGAGTCCAAATTTTGGACTCTGCATTTTGACATTGAAAAATTAAATACTAGATTTGGGGTTGGTACCCGACTAATGGCCCCATCTAGAACATAGAGCCTCTGAGCCTTTTGATTCCAATTTTCCTACACAAACAAGGAATTTGAATATGAATTACTAGACCATGGCCTCAGTCTTCCTGAGCGTATGGGTGTAAAATCATTAAAAGCGTTTGGTGATTTTGAATTAGTGGTAAGATAGGTAAGAGGGGTCATGACTGTGAAGAATGTCTGATGAGGTCCCACTACCATTAGACATGGAATTTGATATAATCAATAGAATCTCATAACATTTAAATCATCTTGATGACCATGAATGCGGAGGTAGACAAAATGGCAATAATCAATTCCTAGTTTGATCTAGTTACATATTTGTTCACTAATGAGCAAGCACTATAGGTGATAACTAGACCCACCATTTTTTACAAAGACTAAAACTAATAATCATTCAAAGTGATGCCCAAATAATCATGTTCCTTAAACAATCTTGTGAATTCATAAAGAAGTTACAATGCAAGATCGAAGAGGCCTATGGGGACTAGATTATGCAACTAAAATTCAAGAAACTTAAGAAAGGGATTATCACCTTGGAGAATTTATTTGATTTTTTTGATGTGAGGAATGATAAACATAATTTCATTGAAGATAAAAGTGACTACTCTGATCTCGATGTCAAAGATGAGAGAAAACTGAAGGTTGGAAAAAATTTCCTCAAGAAGACAAGGAGTGATTGATTTATTTTTGCAACAAGTATTAAGGGGTCATGGCATGGACCTATGATTATTTGAAAGGGTATGACCATAAGCTCATTCAATATACCATATAATTTCTAAAAGAGCCAAACATATTTGGCAAAAGCAAAGGCTAGTAAACCCAAAGATTGAGTCTCTCATGGCTCAAAAGCTAATGAAATTGATCGACTCAAGAATAATATACCTGATCAAGCATTCAACTTAGGCATCTAACATGGTTCTGTTAATAAATAAGAATGGAGAAATCCAACTATGCATCAACTTTTAAGACTTGAACAAAGCATCTCTAAAGGACCATTACACCCTTCCCTCTATGGAGAAGACACTCCAAATAGTAGCTAGTGCAGAAATGTTCTCTCTACTAGATGGCTTCTCAAGATACAACCAAGTATGGGTAAATGAGGAAGATCAACACAAGACCACTTTCACCGTGAAATTTGGGATCTTTGCATATGCAAAGATTCTTTTTGGCCTCTCAAATGCAGGAAATACTTTCCAAAGAAATATGGATGTAGCTTTTAATGACCTGATCAACAAGATCATCCTCATATACCTGGATGACCTCATTATGTTCTCTAATAAGAAGGAAGATCATTTCAATCATTTGGAGGAGGTTTTCCAAAAGTGCAAATAATTTAGAGTGTCTCTTAACCTCAAAAAATGTGTTTTTAGATTCCCAAACTATAAATTGCTTAGATACATGGTATCTAAAGATGGGAGCATGATTAATCTAAAAATATTAAGGGACATCATGGATTTAGCCTTGTTGATCAACAAGAAGGGGTTCTTATCTTTCCTGGGAAATACTAAATTCATTAGTAGATTCATATCCAACTTCATAGGGTTGGTAAGGCCAATCATACTGATGGTGAAGATATACTAGCCCTTTAAATGGATCACAAAAGGAAGTACAGTGTTTGAAAAAATTAAAGAAGTGATATCAACTTCCCCCATTCTAATTAATCTTGACTTCTCCAAATATTTCATCATGTATGTCTATGGGAGTGAACATAGCCTAGTGGTTGTGCTAACTAAAAAGGCAAAAGGGATAAGTGAGCACCCCATAAATTTCTATTCAATAACCTTGTGAAATTATAAGTTTAAGTACATTTTCATTGAGAAACATGATTTCACCATTATCAACGGCCTCAAAACATTTAGGCACCTTGTGGTAGGAAGCAAAATAACGGTATATGTAGTGCATTAAAGGATTTGAGAGTATGTAATGGAAGGAGAGATCATCAAGAAAAGGGCCAACTGGATCACCAAGATCTTATAATATGATGTTGAAGTCAAGTCAACCAAGGTGATCTGAATAAGAGGACTCTGTGAATACTTGGCCTAATGCATCGATGTCCCTATAAAAGAACAAGATATATAAGAAATGATTATATTTAATAAATATAAAACCAATGGGTATTGGGTTACTGAAAGAATCTATTTCATGTAAACCAACTGATATCATGACAGTATCCTCACACATAAATGCAGATTCTATATGTTGTAAGGGGATAGCTACACACTAGTTCAGGGAGTCTTGTTCAAGAAAAACATAGATGGAGAGCTCCTCTGATGCATCAAATATCAACAAGCTCAAAAAATTCAATAGAGTATACATTTAACTCCTTTGGGTAGATATTTCTTAGCAAAGACCACCGTAACCAAAATTATGCATGTAGCATATTACTAGTCAACCTTGTTTGTGGACTATCATCAGGCAGTCAAGAAATGCTGACAATGTCAATTCTTCATTGGCAAGATTTTTTTTTTGGCCATGCTATTAAATCCAAATATATCCAATGATATCTTCATATAATAGGGCTTGGATTTCATCCACATGATCAATCCTATCACCATTGTAGGCCACAAATGGCTACTTATGACCACCGATTACTTCACTAGGTAGACTGAAGCAACCTAGATGAAGGAAGTAATTAAAAATATAGTCATCAACTTCTTGGAGGACCTTGTAGTGAGGTTAAGTATAAACAAAATAATCATATTTGATGATGTGAAGGCCTTCCTCAATTCCAATATTTCTAAATTTTTGCTCCAAAACAACATTTTCTTTAAGATTTCATCTAATTACTACTCGCAAGGGAATGGGTTGGTTGAATCAAGAAACAAAAATCCCATTAGGTTGTTTAAAATAATGGGCACTGATAAATAAAGGTAGTGGAATATGCATGTAAAAATAACCTTGTGGGCTGACCAAAGTACTTCCAAGCAGATCCATAAGACATACTCTCATGAACTAGTTTATGGGAAGGAAGTGGTCACACCTATATCAATATAAATCCCCACCTTATAGATTTTAAAGGTGGTCAAAATAGTTGAGAACAAAGTGATGGATTTTAGGCTAGTGGAATTAATTAGCTTCAAAGAAGTCAAAGAGCAAATGAGTGATGCAAAAGTTACTCAACAATAAGTAGTAAAGCAGTGGTTTGATAAGAAATCATCAACCCCAGTCTTTAATCCCACGGACTTGGTCCTCAAATATGATCAAAGGGTTTTGTAACTAGACCAACATGAAAAGATCAATTTCCTATAGTGGGGGCCAGTTTGCATCATTGGTAATAGGCAAGGTAATGATTTTGAGTTGGAGGATGAATAAGGCAACACATTAAAGATTTTGGTCAATGGAATTGAATTGAAATGCTTCAAATAATTTATTGGTCTTCCCCTTGTATATAGTTAGTTAGTTTCTTGTTTTGGTTGTTGCTTCTATTTATTTTTACATTTTTATTTCTTTTGAATAAATCCCATTAGAACAAGTGGCTCATTCCATTGTCAAGTGTCTACACCCTAGCTCCCCTTATTTGAAAACATTCTATTAAAGACTATTATCTACCCACCTCTCCTACCATTAATGTTAGACACTCCATATTCCATGATTCCCTATGAGGATCAACCCAAAATCTCTTATAGGATGTTTTTTAAGCATGTGTGCTACCGTTGACATTTATAAGGTGTCTAAATTAAAATTTTGAATGATGATTTTTCCCACAAGCATCAACTTATAAATACCCCTCTCCTCATCAGGATAAACACATAAATGCTTTAAGAATTTCAAGAGCAGCAAGAGAAAAAGATACTATTGAGAAAAGAGATTTGAGCCAAGAATTGTACTACTTATGAGTAGAGAACCAATATCTAGCATTTTATTTGAAGTGTAAAGAACTTTTAGAAGTGTTTATAGGTATGGAGACTTATACAATCTCATTTGATAGTGGAAATTATCTATGGAAGTAGAGGACACATGGGTTGAGTGGTCATTGGGACCACCCTTGCAGTATGCAATAAGCAAATCATATGCTTATGCCTTAGCAGAGCTAAATCCTAAATTACCAAATTTCAAAAGTATAGCCAAGGGGAACTACAGAGACCAAGTGGTGGTCATGGATTATTCAAATGAAATCTATGACCCCAAATTGGCCAAAAACCTAAAGAACCTGAGAGAGGGCACCCATAACTAAATGATTGAAAAGGTGTGTAAAAATAACTACAAGTCATTCAAGTACATAATTTGGAATTACATACTATCCTAGTACATGTTGCCCTTGGTGTAGGTAGATATGATGATAACATAATGTGACAAAAATTAATCACCTTCTATGCAAGTAGACATGATGCTAACATCGATGTTACTATAGTCAATAACCATTTAAAATTTGATGTTAGTATCAATGCGATAAAGGAGATGTTCCAACTCCTAAATGACCCCAACATTGACATTTATATCATGGAAATCCTACATAATGTTTGGGATACCTAGTTCCATAAGATAGATCTCATCCACCTACTCCTCTAGAGCAACTACATCGAAGCACCTCCTTTGCCCATCACCCTTGCAAGCTTCATGATGAAAGATGTGAAAGAAACCCTTTCTATTCTAGAATTCATATTTAAGATGGACTCATATACCACATCAATGATTTTCAATTGGTGGTAGTATTCCTTTTGAATATAGTGTGCAAGGAAAAGGTGTACAAGATATAGTTCATAAATGCCATCACTGCCACCATGCAAAATGAGTTGGTGAACTTCTTGACACTCAATGCCTTTTGGTATTCCTCCTTCATCCTTCACTTAATCCCATTTCATCACTCCCACTTCTTCTCTTCATACTTCTCCTTCAACTCCATTAAGATGAGCACCCATCCCAATATGATGATCCCTGTCATATTATGGACCCACATCCTATTAGTCACATAGGATTACTATGAGTTGTTAGAGCTCTTCCTATCCCTTGTCCTCATTAACCTCAACTGAAAGACCATCACCTCCAAGATGACAAATAGATAGATGTCATGGATCACCAGTACCAAAATTATGGTAGACTAGTTTTTGGGGGCCCATTTCACCTTCATTTGGGCACATAGGTTTAAAGAGGAGCCATTTTGACTCCCACACCTACTTATAAATAGGACCCTAGCCATGGAGCTAGCTCACCAGCTCAACATGGTCAAATTAGTATGAGGTGTGGGACACAAGAAGAGGTGTTTGTATGATTTCACATTCTCTAAAGGAGGCATCACAGTGGTGAAGAGGTCATAAGAGTGCTTGCTCATACTCAGACTTGTAAAGCTCAGCCTTGACCAAATCAAGGACTAGTGGAAATATGACCTAGTTGGTCATATATCCACTTTGAATACTATTACCCCACTCAATAACGAGCTCTGACCATATCTCAAATAATGGAGGCCACCCAAATAATATGACATCAAGTATTACATGGATATTTCCAAGATATCATATAACACATGTAAGTCATGGGATTTATTTAATGGCATAGTCTTGTAGTTTGACCCCACAAATAAAATGACTAAGGGGGTGAAATCATAGTTTATTTAGAGAGACTGGAGCTAGGATAAAATAGACACCTATTGGAAAATATAGGAATGAAATCAAAAAAATCAAATAGAATTTTGATGATGTGGATATAGGTGAAATATTTGAGAGCTTCTAGGATGAACACCATGAGGTGGAAGCTTTGGTAGAAGGAGAAATCTATTTGAGGAAGAAGAGGAAGAGGAGGACACCCCTCTGAAAAAAGAATTTATGGTGATCTAGAGGCCATCAAACTGGCCTCTTATATTATAACCATATTTGTATTCCCTACAATAATAATAACTCTCTTTAGGGCATATTGCACTGGGGTCATATTAACATGGATGGTCTAAAGCATAATCTTCTAGTCTTCCCCCTAAGCCCTCATAAAAGAAGGTATGCTTTCCTCAACCACTTATTTCCACCTCCACTTCATTATTCATTCCCCTTTAACCCTTAACTATTTATAATAACCTTGTGGCACTCTCTACTACCTAACCAATCACTTCCCTTGTGCCATTTTCATCTGCCTAGGATACCACTAACCTTGCACTACTTTCCTTTGCAATGTTGATCACTTCCCTTGCACTATTTCACACTCCTCTACCTTCATCACCCACCATGGTGAAAACACATTATAACCTACTTTGTGGCCTCCCACATTTCTCTCATTCCACCCGAACCTTTTACCCACTCACCTCTGGGGTAAACATGTTCACTACTTCATAGTAGCAAGTGACCATTCCCTTCAGGCCACCATAAGGATCCCCCTTTATTGGGGAAAATATTTAGCTACAAGAGCAGTTTCATAAATAGATAGAGATTGATAGAAAGGCTTGAAAGGGTGAATAGAGAAGAGGAAAGGAAAGATGTCTAGAAAGGAAAGATGTCTAAGGCCCTAATGGTGCCTCATATGTGGTCATTCTTTGACCTAGTGTAACAATCCCTAATGATTGTGCACATAACACCCTAAGAAGTCAAACCCCATGAATAGATGAAACTAGGGGATTACTGAATCCCTGCCATTAGCCTTAACCTTAGCTAGGATAGACCCACTATAGGGTTGAATTTATGGAAGAAATGTATAATTCTATCACTACAAACTCTATCAAAATTGGTAGATGGTTGTAAAAGAAACAATTGGAAATCACCAGAGTGAAAGCTAAAATCAATCACCTCAACACTGAAGAAAATGTAAGAATGCAAAGCTCAATAAAATGAGGACCAACTTATAGATATGCATCTCTAATTAGAGCTTCCCAATAGAAGCCAACCCAAGAACCCAGCTATGAATCTAGGTTGTAGAGTTAAACACCAAGATGGAAGGTCTAAATATGGAGAAGTAGGGTATGGAAAACAAGCTATAAGAAAAGGAGAAAGATCTTACATAGACCTATCAAAGTCTCTCAAAGTCCAATATAGTGCATCAAAAATTAAAGTATAAAATGAATCAAAAGTCCTCAACCAAAGACCAATATATCCTTTAATTAAATAATTACCTCACTACCCATTCCTAAACCACTTGGATCCTCCTCATGGTCCAACAATTATACGTATTTTATTGGGAGAGGATCAACAATACAACCATAAACTTGAATCCAACACTCAAGTTCATCATCAACTCATAGAGGTTGATCTCCTAGGTGAGTGCACCCATAGATTAGATCCTTGACTTCATGTCCCCTAAGGTTTAAGATTGCAACTCCTTATTCATAAACTTTACAATGTAGCATAAAAGACACTAAAATCAATAGGGGTGGATAATATAAGGAAAGTGATGGTGAAGGTCAATGAGTTTTTGAGATGTAACATGGAAGTGATAGAGTGTAAGTAATTACTTAATTCCTTAGAAAAAGTGGTCCATGATAGGAAGGGGAACATTGAACAATTGGTCCAGTTGGGATTCACCTCTCCATTCCTTATGGACAACACCATCC
This sequence comes from Torreya grandis, assembly GCA_037957365.1. Lineage (NCBI taxonomy): Eukaryota > Viridiplantae > Streptophyta > Pinopsida > Cupressales > Taxaceae > Torreya > Torreya grandis. The sequence continues at coordinate 2,427,273 of JARHVA010001418.1, read as the reverse complement.
TCTTGGAGGATAAATAAAAGAGTTGTTGGAGTTAAAGTAGAATAACCAGACTACGTTCATGCCTCTTAGTCAATCATTAAGTGTCTTTTAGGTAGAGACCATATTGTATCATCTCAACCAATTGGAGTTTCAAATGTTGGTTGTAGTTTAGGGTTTGGGCAACATATCCCTCAAGGAGATCATATATCTATACAAAGCCTTTGAGGTTCTGAGGAAGAAAACCCAACCCAAGGAGGAAAATTAGATTCCTCTCAAGTTTGTTCTTCATAACTTATGAGTTTTATGGGCACTAACCCTTTTTCAAATTTTACCTTGAATGGTCTATAAATATTGAATTTTGGGTTCTTCCATCCACAAGTAGATTCCACCTTCGAGTCACTAGGAACTTTGGATCGCTATCCACATTTTTGAGTTTTTGATCAATCAACGTTTGATCTCAGACATGCTCAATGAAGTTTAGTATTTTTTTAGACCTCCTCTTATCCCTCAAGATCCCCTTATTTTTTTCGTCTAAGTCTTAGCTTCCATCCAAAATATTCACATGGTAATCTAGTGCTTATTTATCACTAAAAGTTCTTGACTTGCCTAGGAGAAGCATCAGTATTTTGTGTGGTGACCCAATGTTCATCCAAATCTAGTTTATTTTTGTCATATCTTAAAACAATGACATTGGTTGAAAAGATAATATACAAAGCCCACCATTCAGTTACAAAGAGGGATGTGGACTTTCCATGTGGCACAACCATGCTCATTTTCCAAAAGGAATGCTCGACCTCCCTAGGATAGCTGCCAGCTTGACATGTGGTGCTATGACACTTCTCGAAAGCAAAGGTTCTTTTGTTAGGACTTGAGATTGTGTTATTGATTGACGAAGTTGGGAAGGGGACCCAACAAGAAGTTATAATAAAGTAAGTGAACCTACCTTGCATCATCTTAGTATTATTTGAGAGAAAACTTTTCCTGTCAAACCTTTGATTAGTGCCATTGGGTGAGAGAAATAGGTTCCCCTTCCATAATAAGCATTATAGAATTAATTCCAAAGGTATACACATGTCACCACTGCACTTCTTCTAATCATCATGGGCATCATAGGGTATTGTAGTTTTTCCATATCTAAGATATGGAGGACAAACTACACTCATTATCTAGAGTTCCCTAGTCAATTGCAATGACCTCATCATGAGTTCGAGTACCTAGTTCCATGTGTCATTTACTTAAGAGGCCATTGTGCCTATATAAGTAGGGCTCTTTTCTTTTGTAAAGGGATGAAATTTAGATAATTATTTTGCAATAGAGTATGCATTGTAACAAGTTTTAGTTCTTGATTAGAAGTGGCTAGTAATTATTTAGTCTTTCATTCTAAGACCTTAAGAGGGGCCCCTCATAGGAAAGATAAATTATTGTATAATGTGCTTTTTGGACTCTTGTATGATTTTTTATAGCCACTGATGAAAAGGATGTGGTGTTCATTATCAATATAAGTATATATTTATTATTTTTTCCTATTTACATTATCCGCTTCTATAGTATTTGTTATTTTTCACATTATAGACTTGAATACATATATGTGATCCTTTCATAATTTGTAATATTTGAAGATTCAAACTATTTTATGAAATTATAGGTTAATAATTTTAATTATCTTAGTTCATTGCCGTAGTATAGTTTCACTTTCATTTATTCCTAACCCTTTCCCCCTAAACAATTTTGAAGATTTATCTTATAAAACCCTAGAGGTTTTTTTGCAAATGACATTTGAGTCCCACACCTATAAAACTTCTCATTTAAGGTTGTTAGCCTGAAGTGAGAGTTTTAGACAACTAAAATGATCATTCTAAAAAATATCTCTTCCATCTAAGTTACATTTTGAGATAGTGAGATATATTTAGATAAAGTCAGAAGTGTTATTGATTCTCTAAAATTTAATAATGCTCCATTAAATTGATAACTTTCCTTTGGAATTATACAAAGCTAATATGGACTGGATTGCTCTAAATTGATTAGATGTATATAAGAAAGCATTTAAGGTTGGCCTTTTGGGCTCAAAAAATTTTAAATATGTAATTAAATTCATACCAAAGGAGGGAGATATCTTTATGGTTAAAAATTGGAGACATATTACTCTTGTCAATGTTTCCTATAGAATTTTAGCAAAGATATTGGCAAAAACATTTCTTATCTCCTACCTTTGATTGTATCTAAGACTCACACAGGTTTTTTAGAAGGTACAAGTTGGAAGGGTATGTATTGGGCTAAGAACTCTCAATAGGTTATTAAAATGATCCTTATGGAGTATGAAAAAATGTATGACACAATTGAGTGGCCTTTTATTGAAAGAATGCTTAGAACATCTAGTTATCTAGAGAGGTTTTGTAGAATGATCATTTTGATGTTCAAATCTACTTTTATTGTTATTGAGGTTAATTGAAAAATGATAGACACTCATATTTTGAAAATATCTATCACACAAGTATTTTCCCTTGCTCATTTTATCTTCATTATGGTAGTTAGTATGATACAATACTTTCTCATAACTTTTGAGGTTGGCATCCTAGTTAAAGGTATCTAGCCTATAAAAAATTCAAAAATTATAGATGTGTTTTTGCTAATGACTCAACGATGTTCATTAAAATTTCTAAGGACAACTTGATTCAGGAGAGCACCATATTGAATATCTTTTTCTTAGCTTTAGGATCTAAATTACTATGCATAAGGGTAAGTACATAGAGATGGGGGACAATTCCATGGACTTTTCCCATAATGTGATCATGGAACTAAAATAACATGATTGTGTTAATTTAAATTATGTCTTGGTAATTAATGATCCATAACATGAATATATTTTTTAAAATAATAATGTGATTGCATTTTTGTTTTAAATAATGTGATCATGGTAATAACGTGATCAAATTCCTTGTGTCACTAAAAAAATAAAAATTGAACTTGAATGAAAAATTTACTCATTTTGCATTCATTCATTCTTTCTATCCCCACACTCATCCATTACATGATTACATTATGCCTTAGTGAGGCTAAAGATTATCACAATTCATCCCAACAAGCCATTAATTGATGGTACTACCATGTACAAGAGATAATTACTAAAAATATACACTTGTTAACCCTAAATTTTACTAAATTTTTATTATTTTGATTGTTTAATAGGTGATATATATGTTTTGAATAGTTTTTCCTACTAACCCTCATGTTACTCTGCCTAACCCTCCTAACCCTCTTGTTCCTCAATGAAACCCTCCTCCTAACCTTCCTATAGTTACAAAAAATCCCTTAGGTAGTCAGGAGAGTCTAGTTGACCACATTATGGAAAATAAAATCTAAATTAAATAATCAATTAGGAGAATGTGGGAACCCACTTCCACCAAAACCTATCATATCTATCTAACTAATTCCTTACAAACATTATTAGGTAAAATTGACTATATAATGAGTCAAATTGATAGATGAGCTTCCTATCATGATAGTTATAGTGTTTATTATGCTAAAAAATATATCAACACATGAGGTCAACAACAAAGACATATCAAAATCCTCCATTTGTGCCTTATTCATTGACTCAACCACCAATGCACCATTTTTGTTAACTATTAAATATTTTCTAGTCTATATCTATTAACATAATTTAATCACAACCAATTTTTGGGATTGATGGTGGATGGTATTCGATTATCCACCATGTAACAACCATAAGGTCTCATTGTATTTTTTTAGGAAACTCTGATGTGATTTTGTCCTAAATGAGATTATGAACTAGTTTGATTATAGTGACTTTCAAGGTTAAGGGAAGGGATTTGCAAAGGATCAACTAGGTGCACATCATGCACCTAATTGACCTACAAGGATATATATCTAAAATCCACTTGAACCTAAGATACCATTTATAGTTTATTAGGTCATAGAGATCAACACTTTACATTCACTTATTTCACTCACTAATACACTCGTTCAACATATGAATAAGCTCTCATAGATTGATGCTAGAGATACATCACATAGTGTGGATACCCAACCAACCCTTATTGATCTTGTGGAGATATATGCACTCAAACTTATGATGACAATATATTTGGTGGTTCATAGGGCTTGGATAATATACTAATGAGTGATGATTTTTTGGCATGCACATTTGGTGCAAAGACATCAACCAATATATTCATGCAGATATATTTTATATATATGTCATGTTAAATGTAAGTTATATTTTAAATTTTAATTTAGCGAACAATTAATTTACATAGAAATTGACTAATATATATGTCATTTTTATGTCCTAAGAGGTGATGGTTCCTTCATCATCTGAGTCAACATTTGCAACATTTGATTTGACACAACCATTATTCAGATTTTTAGATCTAACTACTAGCTCGTTCACTAGTAAATCACCTTTTACTTATATAGAGGTAAAATTTTGAGTTAATATTATGCTTCATGTAAATTTATTCTATTTATATTTTTCTTTTAAGTTTAAGTTATATTTATTTATCAAGGATCTCAAAATTGAAGTATAGTACTATTAAATACATTCTTGGTTTAATAAAGCATAAAAAGTTGCCATACATAACTTTTATACTTTATAGAAAAATAAGTGTGACCTTGTTTACATTAAGTTGATGTCTCAATTAGACACTCCTCCATCACTATGAGTTGAGATAGACTAGGTATTGCTACTGCAATTTCATCTACACATGCACTAATATAAGTATATATTAACTTGTAATTTTGAATTCTAAAAGTAGACTTGTTTTAATAATTTTACTACATGCTTGGGGAAAATATAACTTATGTGAATGTATTGTGTATGCAAGATTATCCCATTACATCCGATAGTCCTAGTTAGATGATTAGTAGGAATTCTCATGTTTCTTCCCTATTTAAGATGCCTATTTGAATAATTGATCCTACCATTGACTTGTTTGAGCATCAAAAATAAATTGTATAGGACTGCAAGCATGCATTAAGTGCATGTCTAAATAATTTTTTATTTTAATTTAAAATTAATTTGTTAATAATTGGATAAATGTATTTTATGATATTTTTTTAATAATACTTGTATTTAAATAGGTTTAGTTGTAAGCATGCTATCAACATAGGATGCATAATCAGACGTTGGAGCAATCCAAGGCATTAGAGGGATCTCCATATACTAGCAAGGCATCCTATGTAGAATATTCTTCAAGGAAGGAAAAGAGAGGGAGGTTATTTTATGATTAGGATGCATTAATGAGATGTGTTTTCTTGTATGCCTATATGTGAATTTATGCATTATTGGCATTGTATATGCGTATATGACATTCACTTGACATTAAATAATATGTTGGTTGATGTTATAATTTTTTGTATGCCTATCATGACAATCTATGTATTATTAACATTATACATGTGCCTAAATGATTTTTTAGACTTTTCATCTGAATTATGTTAATCTATCTAATTGATATTTAGTTTTAATTTATAATGTTATTGTATAGCATTGTTTTGATCTTCCAAACTATTATCATTCAAATATATTATTTAATGTTGTACCCAAATGAGGATTAAAAAATTATTCTTTTCAATGCTATAAATCTCAAATTTCCCATATTTTTTTAAAATAAAGTTTTTATTTGATTTTCTTTAGTGGAAATGAAAAATGACACTCTTATTTATTTTAAACTTAGCAATACCCATTTATAACTTTCCAATTGATCATTAACATAATTTTATTTAACTTAAAGCCCGTACCCAATCATGTCCATACTAGAATAATGGAAAGACATAAAATCATTCATTAATCCCTACAAATTTATCACTCTGATACCTATAACTCAAGTTACCTGATCTTTCACCTTTATCTAACTATAATGCCTTTTTGACTAGATTTTATTTAAACTAAGCCTAATACTTGTATGCCTTATATGATTCTTATTACTTTAAATTTTTCCTATCCTCTTGATTAATCTCTATGAATATGTCTTATGCACTCAACTCCTTTTGTTGACCATGTACATGACCTACTTATTCATCTTTATAGCTTTGTCTTTGCTTAACTTGCAAGATGAACTTATACCTAAATTTAATATAATGTGTTTAATATGATAAAATTTAGCCTTATTGTCTTAAAATATAATATCCATTCATGAGACAATGATGCATCTTTGGCCAAAAACCTTTATCATCCCCTAATACCACCTAATGCATAGTTTGTTCTTCTATGTTTAAGAAAGATACGAAAGTCCTATTCATATGATATAATATCATGAATAATTCCAACCTCCCTTATCCACTTTTTTTCTTAGATCTATTCAAAATCCACTCTCAAACAATCTTCTTTTAATCTAGTCACTTACTCATTAGGTCTGCTCTTAACTAGTCACTAGTCTCTCAAATCTACTCTCCTTCCTTTAAAAAATTATTATTTAAGACACTTTAGATAGGTCTTATTAAAACTTAATGATTTATGTAGGTGTAAAAAATTAAAATAAATAAAATAATTATAGGTTTCTAAGAGATAGAGCTATCATTTTCAAATTCTATCTTTTTAAGTTTCTAGGTCTCTAGACCTAGTTGTTGCTCCAATAGGACAATTTATAAAAATAGAGTTTATAGATATTAATAATTATATTTACAGTAGTAATTTAGAAATTATAACATGTTCTGACCCTTACTCAAGTTTATAGAATGATATTCAACCAAAAATTTTGCTTACCTTATAGCTCTTAGTCACTAGTCTCTCAGATCTACTCTCCTTCCTTTAAACAATTATTCTTTAAGAAACTTTAGATAGGTCTTATTAAAACTCAATGATTTATGTAGGTGTAAAAAAATATAATAAATAAAATAATTATAGGTCTCTAAGAGATTGAGCTATCGTTTTCAAATTCTATCTTTTTAAGTTTCTAGGTCTCTAGACCTAGTAGCTGCTCCAATAGGACAATTTATAAAAATAGAGTTTATAGCTCTTAATAATTATATTTATAGTGGTAATTTAGAAATTATAACATGTTTTGACCCTTACTCAAGTTTATATAATGATATTCAACCCAAAATTCCTCTTACCTACAATTTCAAATATCTTGTCAACTGAATGATAGTTGGAATTAGTTATAAGATCCATTCCCCATATTATCAAAAAAATTTAGACCTTATTGTTCAATAATTTGAGTTTTAGATGTGTTTTACTAATGAAACCCTTAATTTTGACTCAATTGTATATATTAATTATGAAATTGAACTTGAGTTTGTACAAGTGTGGAGATCATGTCTTTGTGACATGCCCAAAATTATATATAGAGATAATGAGAGGGTTTATAAGTGTGGGGGTCAATTTTTTTTATGACATTCCCATTATAAAATATGGAAACTATGAAAAATGTGGAATTCATGCTTTTATGATATCCTCCCATTGATATGCCTACTTTTTTGAGGTGAGTGATATAAAAAGTGATAGGTACCTTATGTCAAAAGTATAAGGTAGTTGTATAATATGTTTATGGATCATGTACCACATAAGTATAATATGTTAAAGTATATATATCATTGAAAATCAGAGTATGCTATCCTATCAAGTCTTAAGATGCATGATAAAAATCATGTCAAAGTCGAGACAGTAGTAGCATAGACTCAACAAAAAATAAAACACACACACAAGAACAAATAATGTAATGCAAAATAATAGGCTAAAGAGACATTATTCAATGATAATATATAAATTCCACACAATTATAATGAATGACATATTAAAATGTCCAAACAATATATAATGACATATTAAAATATCCAAACAACATACAATGGCACATGGGCCAATAAGAGAGGAATATATTCAAATAGTCCATAAATAATACAATATAAATTAGTGTAATAGACATGTGTTATAAAAAATGTTATGCACTATGACATATAAATTACATTGTGAAAGATATAAGCATGGATGTAGAGATGTGTTAATTATATAATTTCTAACATGATAATATAAAATGGAAAATATAGTATATATAACATGTATCAATCATGATAAAATAAATAAATGCCACCAAAATACTATATGACACGAATAGAGGAAAGCTAAATCATCTAGGAGTGCATAGATCATGTGTCTATCATCTAGGTAATTTATGAATCACAATCAAATATATTTGAAAATTATGTGTATATATTAATTAAAGAGTATGTTTTCTAATAACATAAAGCAAACAACATAGATTCCAAGGAGCTAATGAAATCTATGAATGCTAAATATGTATTGGCTTTTGAGTTATTCTAATACTTTTGTATTTTTTGAATATTTGTGTTTTTTGAATGTTTTGGAATGTTTTTATTAATGTGATGAGAGTTTTGAGAGAAAAAGGTTCCTTTTATTACTTATAATAATTACCATCACAATGATGTGGTTTGTGAACAAATATTATCTTGTACAAGAATGAAATACCTTGTTGCTTTTGATCAATTTTAGTGTCCATTTGTTATAGCCAAAATGAATCCAATTTAATGTTGTGTTTAGTTGTGTGGGTCATAAACCATACTTTAGTTTTGATAAAACATGGTCTATAAGTAATTGGTGATATTATATACCCCAATGAGTTTTTCTAAGTTCTTTTGTGATGTAGGTCTTTGATGATATAACCAATTTATTCCAAATACGTTTCATTACAAAACTTTTATGATTTTGTAATATTAGTATGGTTATGGTGAAAATAAGATCCATCAATGAATAATGTTATTTTTGAATCCATTTGGAGAGGATGATTCTTACTTGGTGAGTTTGTAATTATTTTTTAAATACATCCTTTTGGTATTGGTACCATATTGAGTAAATTTTGTGAAGGTTTCATATGAATATTTGGAATGACACATGTTTATTCACTTGGTAATTCATTGTCATAATATATATCATGAACAAAACATTTACACTTTGTAGGATATAGATTTGGTTATTTTTGATATTTGAGTAGGAAATAATCATATTTATGCACATCCATGTGTATGTGGGTAAATAACATATAATGTTTATTTAATTCCCATTAATTTAGTGGAGGAATGATACCTATACTAAATAATAATTATATTTTTAAATATTAAGGTCAATATGCTAAGTAATATGATGCATTTTTAAATCAAATATCATTATGTTGAAGAGATTCATAATCATGTTGTTTAAAGTTTTGAATATGTTTCATTGTAAATTTTGTCACATTGTGTGTATTACAGGTCAAGAAGAAAACATATTGTAATATATTTAATGTAACTAAGGAACCATTTGGTAAAATATATAGCCGATCACAATATTCATATGTAAGGATCATATAAAATTCTTTTAACAATATTCAGTCATCCTTACACCAATTTCAAAAATAATGTACACATTGAAGTATATGTTGGGAAGGATATTCATATCCAAAAAATGAAGGAAATATTGGCATTATAAAATATTATGGACAATAAATATAAATACACATTTTGAGAGAGGTTTATAGTATGGTAAAAATGCACATAAGGTACATATAGATCTCCAAGTTTGAAACTTCACCTTAGTTATTATATAAGACTCATCTTTTTATTTTGTGATGCAGTTTATGTTATACATAATTATATTGGAATGATAAAATATTATGGATAATAAATATAATTACACGTTTTGAGAGAGGTTTATAGTATGGTAAAAATGCACATAAGGTAGATATAGATCTCCAAGTTTGAAACTTCACCTTAGTTATTATATAAGACTCATCTTTTTATTTTGTGATGCAGTTTATGTTATACATAATTATTTTATTTTATAGTATACATAATGTATTTCCTATTACATGGGTTTTGATGTCAAGGGTTATTATTTTGGACCTGACATCATGGATTAATAATCTAGTGGTTAGTGCTCATTATCACTTTTTGGAATGGAAACTAAATGCTTTCATGGTGGATGATGATGACACTAAATTTTTTGATATTAGGTAAGTTGAGCCCATGTATGTTATAAATATTGCTTGTTTTCATTGAAAACAATGCTATATTTGATAATTTTTTTACATTTACTTTATCATTGTCAGTCAAGGGAAGTGTTTCAATGTAAGTTATACCTTTACAGTTGGTATGTGAGGAGAGCACACACCTTTAAAAGTTGATTTTAAAGGTGAATGATGTTGGAAAAAGGAAGTAAATTTTTATAAACCTAAGTAAAATAATACACAACTCTTCTAATGAGAAGGTAGTGGTTTGTGACATGAACTTATTCATTTAATAATATGTGATTGAAGAATCACTCATTAATTATTTAAAATACTATGGGTTCCACTGTATTGGCTTGTGGACAAGGATTTTGCATACAATGCACCATGTGGATCAAGATAAAAATGCTACCATAGAAGTATATCATTCCCATTTGAAGCACATGTTTCTAAATTCAATCATATTGTATTCCCATCAAAGAATTGATTGGTTAGTGAAGAACTTTATGTCTATTATATTACTTTATTATTAGTGGATCTGATTGTGTAATGAGAATGGATTTTATAGGACTTTTAAACTTGGGAAATTACAAAACAAATCATGGATGAAATAATGAAACAATCCTGATGGAAATTTTATGTTCAATGAGATTAACCTTTATGTGGCACGGGTGAGAATGAAAATTATAGAAGAAATATTTTACAAGGTTATAATGCTTAGTCATTATTTTTTAATTTTTAGATGCATGTGGTCAACCCAAGGCCATGTGTACAAACAAATTTTTAAATTCAGTTAATTTTTAAATAAAAAGGAAAGGAATTTTCTTCAAGAAATAATGTTAAATTTCATTTAACTAGTAATGTTGATTCTTATGTAAGTATTATTTTTATATTGATTCTTATTTTTCCTTATTTTGTTAAATTTATAGATGATTTTCATGGATTTTTATATGGTTATTAATAATAATTTATTTATGGCTTGTTTAGGATGATTTCAATAACAATTTTGTTGACCTTACACATGAAAATGTTGTCGATATTATTGTAAATCATAATATTATTAGTGATGTGGATGACCCCAATTATCCCCAAATTCTCATGATCCATGGATTGATCAAAAAGGCACTTATCACTATTGTATTTGGTGGGATTATAGTTCTTATTAGAATTATCATCACAAAAAACATATCACTTTTCCAATTTTAAAAGGATTCCATTGCTTAGCATAATTACCATCACAATCATGTGGTATGTTGACTAATATTCCTTTGTAGGATGATGAAATAAATTTTGGGTTTCGATCAATTTCAACATCCATTTTGTATATCCAAATGATCATAATGTAAAGTTGTGTTGAGTTTTATGGGGCACGACCTATAATTTAATTTGGAAAACTCATGGTCCACAAAAAATGGTAATATTATGTATCCCGATGAGTTTTTCTAACTTTTTTTTATTATGGAAGTCCTTGATGGTATAACCAATTTAAGACAAATGCATTTCATTACTAAAATTTTCTTTTTCTATAGGATCAATATTGTTATGGTAAAAATAAGCTCCACCAATGAATAATGGGATTGTTAAATCTATTTTATGAGGATGATTCTTGCTTGGTGAGTTTGGAATTGTTGTTAGAGTATGTACATTTGGTATTGGTCCCATATTCATTATATTTTGAGAATTTTTCATACATAGATTTTCAATGAAACATGTTTTATCATTACATTCATTTGGTAATTCATTACCATCATATGTATCCTAAATAAAACATTTGTAATTTTTAGCAGATAGATTTAGTTCTTTGTTATATTTTAGTAGGAAGCAAGCACATACATGCACATCCATGTATAATTGGGTAAATGAGGTTTAAATTATATGTAATTAATTTTCCTTTAGTCTAGTAATGAGCTATGTACTAAATAGGAATTATAGTTACAAATATGAAGGTAAATACGATAACGAATATGATGCATTGTTTAATTGAATAGTATAATTTTGAAGGGATTCATCATCATGTTGTTTGAAGTTTTAAAAATATTTTTATGTAGATTTTTGTACATTATGTGTATTAAATCTTGAAAGGGAAACATATTCTAATTTATTGAATGTAGTTAAGAATCCATTTGGTAAAATATAGAACCAATCACAAGATTCATCTATATGTCTCATATGAAATTATTTTAATAATATTTGGTTATCCTTATCCTAATTTATGAAGGCAAGATTGGCATGATAAACTCTTGTGGATAAGGATATTCAAATACACATTTTGAAAGAGGTTGATTTTGTGTAATGGTATCACTAGTGGCATTATTATAGGATGGAATTTGTACATTGAGAATTGAAACTTGCCTTTGGATCTCTCATATAGTACCCATCAAAGAAAAAAGGTAAGTAGTAATAATTGTTTATGTTTGAAATGGAGTAATCACTTGTTATAATTAATCATTTATTTGAAACATATGAACAATTTATGTCTCATCATTATTAGCTATTGGTATGATCTTTGTGTCACTTGTAATATTTGAATTTTCTTTCAATATATCCTCACTTGCATGTTTTGTAACTTTTAAAGATCGTATATGTTATGAAAATTTAAGAAACTTTGGTAAAGTTTTGTTATGTAAAAAATTTGGCTTACTTGGTCATGGTACATCATTTGAAAATTTTGGTTATGGTGATGGAACCCTAACAATTGAATTAACCAAGCATAAGTAATGGAGGTAAATATTGTGCCCACTAAGGCAGGTCTACAAGCATTTTATTAATCATGAAAAAATAAGTACATTAAAGGGTATATATATTTTCTTAACCCATTGTAAACACAAGAAAATGTATATATAATATTTCAATTATGACTGGTAAAACAAAATATCATAATAGACATTTCTCATGGGAATGTAAACCAAAAAGTAGTTGTAATTATTTATCTACAAAACATAAATCAAAGAACTAAAGATTATTAAAGGACCTACCTTTATAAAACATGCATGCCCATTTACATTATTATTTACATGACATGTTTTATTATTTACCTAATATTCTAACCTAATGTTAAGACTTCGGATCAAGCATGATACAAAGTTAGTTCTTTGCACACATGTCAAGTATTTTTCTAAGTTTCTCAAATTTAATTATGTTAAGGTGTTTTCTGAAAATGTCAGCTATCTGATAAGAAGTTGGGTAATAAATTGGATCAAGTGATTTATTCACCACTAGAATTCATAGATTATAATGACATTTGATGCCAATATATATTTTTTGGCATGAAATTCTATATTTTTAGACATCATATTTGCACTTTTATTATCAATGTATAACTATGTAGGATTAATGTAAGAAACCTAAATTTTTTTATGAATGCACCATAAATAGAAATTTTATCTAAAATCATTGCATATTGAAATGTACTATTATTTTATGGATGAATTTTCCATTGTATCATGTTTCTTATAATATCAAGAAATGGCATCTCAACTCACATGCATAATGTATTCTGTTGTAGACACTGTCATCCACACATCTATCAAAATCTATATCACAATACCTAGAAAGTTTGAAATTATTGTTGTAGTGGTACTCAAATCCATATTTTTTTGTTTCCTAATGGTAATTAAGTAATCTTTTTATTTTATGCCAATGAATTTATCTATGCTCATACATAAACCTAGACAAAATTCTAATTGAAAATGATATATCAAGCCTGGTAGTCATCAAGTATATATAACATCCAACTAACTATCTATATTTTTTACCATAAAAAAAGACACTACCATAAACCTTAGAAAATTTTAAATTAACCTCCATGGGAGTAAGGGTATGTTTCTAATCAGTCAGGGCAAACCTAGCTAATAACATAGAAATATATTTTTATTATGAAATGAAAATACTTTGCTCTTTTTGAGTTACTTTTATGCCTAGATAATAATAAATAAGTCCAATATATATAATCTTGAACCCATCTTTTAATTCCTTATTCATAGACTTCTTATGTATTTCATTATTACCTTGATAAAGAAGTCATCAACATAGACAACAAGAATCACCAATTTCTTACACTACACTCAAATATAAATATTATCATCAGATTCACTATGTTGAAATCCAATTTTATCCATGTAGGAATCATTTTTTTCATACTAAGCCCTAGGTGCCTATTTGATCCCATAAAAATCTTTGATCAATTTATACACCTTGGGTTTGTTTCATATATAATTCTTACTAGAAACCATCATTCAAAAAATCACTTTTAAAATCCCTCTGATGTAATTTCCAACCATTTTATGTTGCTAAGGTAAGTATCATAGGAATAGTATGTCATTTGACAATTAGTACAAACATTTCTTTAGAGTTAATAACTTCTTGTTGCACATAACCTTTCTCAACATGTTTTACCTTATGTTCATCAATGGAGACATGTGATTTATACTTGATACTATAAATCCATTTTCATCTGATGGGTTGAACATGTGGAGGAGGATAAAAAAAACCAAAGTATTATTGTTCATAATCACATCATACTCACTTTTCGTTGCCTATTGCCAAACATGTTACATATAATCCTCTTCATAAGTGGATGGATCATTTGAATAAGTAGTAACAACCATTTCATAGATGAATTATTTATGAGAACTCTTGGGACCTCTTAGACCAACTTCATCTACTATCAAATTAGGAAAATTACATTAAGGTGACTTTGGATACTTGTTCAAAATGTGCAAATTAGGAACACCATAATTAACATCATGTACACTATTTTAAGGAAAAATTAGATAAATTTAAACATTTTATATGTCAGAAACCTTTGAATTACTATAATAAGTAAAATAAATAGAAAGGATACTAGTCTCACACCACAACCTATGAGATTTAGCCTCATTATTAGAACCCTTACCATGTTTTTCAGTTATCCTCTCTAATCTATCAAAGTGAGAATAAATATCTATAGTGTTTATAGTATCAAATTCACCAAATACCAAATCCATACTCACTATGAATTTTCTTGTATCCTATGAAAGTAAATGATACCCCTTTTTATTTTATGAATATCCAAGAAAGATGCAATTTTGACTTTGTGGTTCTTACTTAGTTATATGTTTAGAGGGAACTAAAGTGAAAAAAAAGCATCTCAAAACATTCAAGTGTTTAAATTTTGGTTTAAACCCATACCAAGCCTCATATGGAGTTTGTCCTAAAAGTGCAGATGTAGGGGACCTATTTCTCATGTACACTATAATACGAATATTTTGAGTCTAAAACTTATCATCGAGGTGTTTATAGTGCAAAAAAGCTTGAGCTATTTAGATACTTCATTCTGATGTGAAGTAGAAGAGTTATTTTATTTTAAATGAATGTCATGTTCCCAAAAGTAGTCCAAAAAACTCATTTGAGGTTTACTCACCATCATTGTCCAAATAAAGAGTGTCCAAGTGTGAACATGTTTTTTTTCAATTAAGTATAACTAATCAACAAAATTAGTGAAAACTTATGATTTGTTTTTCATGAAAAATACCCATCATCTTATAAAAATCATGGATAAATAACATAAAATACCAACATCCTCCAAAACATGACTTATTCATGTCACATACATCACTATGAAACAGTTGAAAACATCTATTAGCTCACCATGAAAAAATCTTAGGAAACTTTTCCCTATTTTATTTATCTAAAACACATGATTCACAGAGATTACTCTCTTTGTGAAAAGTGGGAAATGCACTCACTATACCATATCTCTATAAGTCAAATAAAGAGTGAAAATTTAAATTTCAATAGCAGAGATACCACAATGACTATATGAACATAGTACCTATATTTGTATCAACAATTACCGTAAAATCACTTTATAATGTAATATAAACACATTTACATCCTCATATCCTGTACACATGGTTTTATATCAATCCTTCCCTCATTTGATATAAATGTTTCCATTTTTAAGCACATTTTTATATATCTTATTGCAAATAATTACCTAAGAAAGAATATTCTTTTTCAATGTGGGAACATACCAAACATTCTCCAAGTATTTTATATATACATTAGGAATCAAAATTCTAATAGACCCATGTCCTTGTGGAGTGTGCATAGACTTATCTACCAAGGATACATGAGTGGGATAAGCTTATTTGTAAGTATAAAAAAGGTATCACCTTAATCTCATGTTTTTAGTTGATATTGTATCTAAAACACACACATCTGTGAACTCATATCTAGCCTCATATTCCATATAAGAAATGTTCCCTAAAGTAGTGAATGTAGAATCATGAGAAACAATGAAAGAATAATCATAATCATGGTCATCATATTGAATAGATTTAGACATAGTTAGTTTTTGTGGCCTTCAAATTTTATCAAAAGGAATCTTACACTCATAGGAAATGTGACAAAATTTCCCACATCTATGACATTCAATGTTTGATCTACCTCAACCTATGACACTATAAGAGTTATGACCATGTCCTCTATCACTCATCTAATTTGAATGAAAATCGATAGATTATTGATTTTAATAGTTGTTCTGATTATATCATCTATCTCTATTTTTAAATATGCCTTTTCTATAACCTAGACACCATCTATAACTATTCCATCTATAATTTTGTTGACTAGAAAAAGATGAAATAAGTTTACACTCTAAAAAAGGGATTCCTCAGTTTTGTTTAATTTATTAGTTAGAGAATGGTCATGTTGAATTATCAACTTATCCAATTTATCAAAAGTGATGCTTATAATCTTGCCAGAGACATGTAAAATTTGTACAATGTTCCTAAGGACAAATGTAGTCTTTTCAATATAGCAGTAACTATGAGATCATTATCTAGTTTTCAAAACCTATCCTTTATATACTTAGTATAAATATTCTTCAACTTAGATATGTAATCTCACATATCCCTATCTTCTTCTAACAACAAAGTGAATAACTGCATGTGGATATCTATATTCTTATACTTAGGAATTTTGTCCTATAAATCAGATAAGGTGTTCCATGCAATGTAACTATGAGAAGAGTTTTCAATATGTATATAGGTATCTCAAGTATAATAACACTTGATTAAACTTAGATTTTATAATCACATAGATTATAACTATCAAGTTTGGCCTTTTCTATAGGCAATGTAGGATTTTTATTCCTTATAATATCCCATAACTCATTTAAAAATAATGAATATTTCATTAAAATTTTCCAATCGAAGTAATTATAAATCATTAATCTATCACCATTTGAAAGCAAATTATGAATCTTTGGCATCTTAAAATGAAATAAAGTGTGACAAATGAAATGAAGTGTGACAAATATGAAATGGAGAAAATAACACATAACCTAATAACACTTTGCATAAGACAATGCTTCTAAATGATTTTTCACTTAACCTCAATGTAGAGAAAAAAGATATATATTTTTATGAGTTTTGCAATGAATATCATGAAAAAAAACATATTACACCCTTATTTCACCAAAATAGCATACTGTTAAAACCTTATTTCACCAAGTACAAACTTTTTCTCCCACTGAAAAACACTCTTTTACAAATGTTATTCCCTTTACAATATGTAAATCATGTAAAAGATTCCAAAAAAATGGAACATTCCCAAAAAAATAAATAACAATGTTGTACTCTTCACCAAAATGAAGATTTAAACCTTGGACCTCCACCTTCTTAGGGTTCTTAGAAAATAAAGCTTGCCAATTACTTTATGAGCATTTAAAAAATATATGACAAAAAATATGTATTTCAAGATAATTTTTCCTATATGGATATTAAAAAAAAAAACATTTCCAAGTAAAAATAATTATCCATAAAATTTGTTTTTTGGGTTTTTTTAAAAAAGATGAAAACATTATGATTGTTTTGGACCCCTCACAACCCTGAAATTTTTGGAAAAATTATATAAAACATTTACAAATAAAAATAATAATTTTAAACTTCTTCGAACACCAAACCAATAATCTGGGATGCCATGGCTGCCATATTATAATTTGGAATTATTATGGGTTGTACTATTCTGTACAAGGCTGTATAGGGAGGGGTTTTTTTTTTTCTTTTAAGTATATATGATCATTTTGAATTATTTTTTATGAAAAATGAATCATATTTTTATATAATGGGATGCCATGGAGGCCATACTAGTACTCTAGGAGGCCATACAACTTAATAAAACTTCTTCAAATGCTTTCAGGATTGATTCAATTTTTTATAATCAAGGGCTCCAAAACATAAAAAAAGATTATCAAATATCCCCAATTTAAAATTATATTTATTTCAAATGAATATTCAAGCCATACAAGTCTAAAATATTTCTTTGGAGGATTTTAAAATGGTAAAAAATTAGATTTTTTGCCTTTAGAATATCTAAAGAGATAAAACTATTCAACAAATTCAACTCAAATTTAGTACACAACCTTGAGAAGGACATACCACAGTATTATAGGGTATTTTAAATTCAAAAAATTTCGTATAAATTGTTTACATGGTCTATTTAGGCAAAAAAAAAAAAAAAAGATTTATATTAAAACTAGCAACTTTTATAGGTTTGAAATGGAAGAATCAATCTTTGAAACAAGAATGACTAGATTATTTTACACATATGGCCATGAAAAATGATATTTTATCAATAATATTGTATTTTAAATGTATTATTTCCACCAACCACAAGCTTGGAAAAATATTTATTTGAAAATATTGACTTTTGAACATTAGTTCAAGTGTTTTCACACCAAAAATTTAACAAAAGAACATACCGTATATTTGTAATTTGATTTCATGTTAGTATTCTATTTCATGTGAATAAAAAACACCTTTAGATCATCATGAATCCATTTACCACACATTTACCATGCTATGATACCATTGATGGAACCCTAACAATTGGTTTAACCAAGCATAATTATTGGAGGTATATCTTGTGCGCATTAAGATGGGCCCAAAAGAATTTTAATAATAAAGATAAATTAATTACATGAAATGGTTTATAAATTTTTCTAATCATTTTTACACACAAGAATATGTATATATAGTATTTCACCTATGACCAATAAAACCAACTAACCTAATAACCACTTCTCACAGGGATGCAACCTAGAAAATAGTTATAATTATTTAACTCAAAAACATAAATCAAAGAAATAATTATTATTAAAGTGGGTATATTTATAGAATATGCATGCCCCTTTATATTATTATCTACCGAACGCAATTTATTATTTACCTAACATCCTAACATAGTGTTAAGAGTTCAGAATAAGTCCTAACATGTGGTATATCATGTAGGAGTTTTAAAATCTTTGTTAATTTTACATTTATTTAATATTTGAGATCCTTTTCTAATTTCATAATGTTTGGAAATTTAATATATTTTGGTAATTATGCATTTGTTTATATCTACAAAGAGGTTGTGATATGTCTGTTAATATTTTCAAATGCTTCACAGTGAAAAGATGGAAATTTTGAGTTCTTGTCATGTACCATGAGTACATTATTTATAAATTTGAGAACCTTGGTTAATTGTATTAATTTTCATGGAGGAATATATATATATATATATATATATATATATATATATATATATATATATATATATATATATATATTAAAAAGGTCATGATATCCTTGTGAACCTTGAAAAATAATTCATGATTAAATTAAGGAAGATTCTACTAATTTATATCCAAATTTGTTTTGATAGGGGGAGGAACGTTTTTACCATGACGTGATGACCTACCCTTTTGGTTATTAATAGCTTATGGACTTCAAAACCCAAGATTAGCTGTTAGTGAGTGATGGGAGTGTGATAGTGACTATTATAACCGTGAGGAGTATGTTTCTCAATGGAATGGGTCAAGCATTCTTGTTTTTATTCACATATCAATATTTGAAGTTATTTTTAATCAATATTGATGGATTCATAAGTATATACCTCTTATTAATCCTAAGTTATGATTAGTTTTTAAAAAAATTGATAGTGAACGATTTTGGTTTATCTTTGGTAATATATAAAAGAATGGGATATCTCAAAAATAAAATAGGAAACCACAAGAAGATACAAAATCCAAAAGAAAATAATGGTTTTATATTAAGAATCAAGGGTTGGGTTCACCAAATATTTAACAAAAAAAATCATATGTATGAGTGGTGATAGGTTTAAGAAACGTATAAGTATTTCAAACATAGATGATAAAATAATATATATTAGGACAATTAATTAAAAAAAAAACAATAATCTAAATTTATATAACTAAGATTTCTAAAAAAATGTAAAGTACAACTATTGGAATATATTTTAATAAATAAGAAACAATGCTACTTAGATTGTTTACTATGGATACGAAAATATGGACTCAAAATAAGTGTAAAATATAGAACATCAATAGTTTGAATTAGATGTCATATTTTTCAAATTGTACTTATATGACCATGGATACTACTATCAACACTAGTGTCTGGATATGATTTATTTTCTCTTTAATAAATAATGACTGGATTAAGATGTGACCAACTTATTTATTCTAGGGTTATTATCACCCTTTTGCTTATGTATTCAGATTGGTGATATAATTTTTTTTCTCTTCTCTAATTTCTTAAACCGTTATTCTTCATCCTTCTTCACCCTTGGAATGTGTTTTCGAAGAAAAGGGTTAGTGGTCTCATGCTCTTGATCTTCCCCAAAGACCCATATTTCAATATGAATTAATTATATAGTGAATACTATAAAGATGGTTTCAGACTTATGTCTTTCTACCCTATCTTTGGAAAAGTGTGTTCACATGGGTGAAATATACTTTATGATGATGTATGTAATGATCTAGCTTGTAATTTTATAAATATTTCTCATGGACTAATATTTTAATATTTTATACCTATGATATGACTACTACTATGATCAATATTAAAGTAAAGATGAATAAGACATAATAGAGTGCTCATGGAGTTAATTGATATAGTTCTAGTATGTTTTTTATTGGTATTTTATCAATGAGGAATGATAAGTCTTAGAATTGTATTTATACCACACATTTTGAAAATATGTCACAGTAGTTTTCAATAACACAAATAGGCTGACCCATAATATTAGAAGAATTTTAAATTTAGATGAATTTTGGCAACTAGACAACATTATTGTTGGCAATAATGTCCATATGTGATAGGTAGTGTTTGGAAGGCTAGAAAAAAAGTATAAATTTTAAATTTATTATGAAGGATGTTAATTGAGGTTCAATATTTATATGTAGTATAGGAGACATGAGACATCAAAATGATATGGATCAAACTAAAATATAAGCAATTAGGCATAGTGATATGGTGAATGTGAGACTTTTGTTAGCTAGGAGGTCTAGAACTAAAGGGTAGTGCCCTGATTGATACTTTTCATATATAAAATACTGAGATGTTATTAATATTTAGTTTTAATATCTATATAGTTATATACTACGAGTTCCTTTTACATTTAGAGAAAAAAATCCTCATTTACTTCCTTTTTATTAGTTGATTTCATCCAAAATAATAACTTCACCTTAAAATGATCCAAACATCTATAGGGTGTATCTTAAATTCAAAGTGGCTAGTCTCTTGTAATCACTCAAATTTGGTCATGAATACTTGATAATGTCAGTTTTGACCAGTTTCATTTTAATTGATTTAAGCACTTAATCTAGACCTATTTCCCCACCTCACACTATCTTAAGTAACTATATGTATCTATCCATTTATAATTTGTTATATTATCCCTACATAAATGACATAAATTTTTAAAACCCACTCTTTTTATCTCTATGGCCGTCCCATATTATAATTTTCATAGGTTTCTTTGTAATATAGGATCGATCAGTATGGCTCAATAGTGGAAATTATTTTGGACCATATGAGTCAATCCTAACCTTCACCCTAACACACATCACATTTCAAACTTAGACCCTCCCTTACATGTTGGTCTCTTTTTCTAGGATAGGTATCATGAGGTTTCCCCCTTTTGGATTACTATAAAATCATATCTAGGTCACATACTTTATCACATGGAAATCACTTGGCAATTTCCATATTGAGGCAGACTTAAATATTTCACACTAATTAAAACTTCTTTATTATTTCAAAATATAATTATAATCATTTGATTCAGTCCTTATCCATGTCAAGGGCATGTGTTGATCAAGTAAATTAAAAAATTATCAAGATTTCAATCCATTCCTATTTTCTTTCATGTAGTAAAAGGAGCATAATTGCACAAATCACTCTAATTGGGATAGTTCTATGTGGCCTTAACTTTCTTCTTCTAATCATTGGATACATATGCAATGATAAAACATCATAGTTTTGATTTGGGTCATCTAAAATACTCCCCCCATTTTATATTTATAGGTTTTTAGCTAGTAGAATCCCTATTAGGGTTTCAACTTTGAATAAGACATTTATAAGTCATTGTCATGCATCAAAAGTATAATTTTTTTTACAGAGTCATATTTCCAACAACTTTAGTTGATCTTTCCCTCATTTTACTAGTTTTAGATAGAATAAATACTTGAACAATAGATGAGAATAGTGTTGGTCAATCTTTTCCCCTTTATGACGATCCTTGACATAATCATTTTTATGTTCAATTTTAATCTACATAGTCACAATTAGATATGTTGATCATTTGTATCTGAATTTCAATTTCCCATAGTTCGATATCTTAAAATAAAAAAGATTATTATTTTTATTGTTTCTAGTTATTCTTCTTTCTTTTGGTCATTATTATTTTTTATTTCATTACTTTTATTTCATTTTGACTATGGTATGTTGATTTAAAACAATTTTATATCATTATGTTCATTTATATTAATTATATATAAAACACTTATCAATTCAAAACTATGATAAAACATATTGGTGAACCCCACATGAATCAAACAAACAACCTTCTACTAACATCTATAACTTAGGATTTATGGGCAACATAAGGATTCTTATAAATATTTAAGCCCATGCATAACCAAATGACTCATATAGGGCCTTTTATACCTACACATTGTACATAAATTAATTTTTCTATTACACAATCCTTAATGCAAACTATTTCAATTTTACATGCTAAGGTGTTATAGTTAGAGAAAGGTATACCAAAAGATAACCAATCAATGGATTCACAAGCCTTACTCCATAATATGTTAGCAGCTAATATTGGAACATATCCTCTACTTAAAATATTTATAGCTCATACAATTACATTATATTGAGGTAAAAGAGATTTAGAATGACATATTTGATCTTTTCATGTGGCATGTCTAGAGTTTGATTTCAGTGATAAGTTACTAACTATGTTGTTTTCAAGAATTCTAAAATATTGTGCCTTGATTTAGGTTAATTGTCTTCCTATTCAATTAGTTAAAGCTTTTAATCAATTAGTAGATCATTTTATTAAGAGTTTTACTACCAACATTAATGAAAATATTTATTATGCATAAATTTTTAAATTTATGTAAATAATGATCATGTCAATGATTATGTACATCGTTACAAGATTATATTTTATAAAATTATGAACACCTTGATAAAAAATGATTTGGAAAATATTTTCAAATAAATTTTACTTTAACTTTTGTGTGATTAATTATTTTAAATAAACTCATATAATTTGAGGAAATTTGTCATATAATAAGAGAAATATAAGTCAATATTCTTGCTTTAAAAAATCTCAAATGTTCACCTTCATCTACTTTAACTTCTACAATGGAGTTTCAAATAAAAACATATTAAAAAGTTAATACAAAAAATGCTAAATTTGATACAAATATCATACTTAAAGACATTTCTCAACCTCCCAACAATCATTTGTTATCAAAACAACCTAGAAGATAATTATCTATATTACCACAACCATCTCATAAATTATTAAAAAATTTACTTGGGTGAAATATAATTATGTTACCTCCACAACTATAGGTTGATATTCAAGTATACCTCATGGTCAATATTTCAATAACAATGCATATTTATATTACTAGAGATGATATGATCCTTGTAACAACATATATTTCAAGCTTGGGCACCTTATTCTAGTTCTTTTTGATAATAATTTCATTGATCTAGGCATTCCTACAAAGGAAACTAAGTCTTAACATAATTAAAATGTTAAGTTGAATATATTTAGTGATCCATTTTTGAAAAATAATGTAAACAAAGATAAATCAACATTTCATCATACCTATAATGAATATCCACATCTTGAGTCATATGATCATCCCTTAGATGGAATTATTGGTATAATTTTTCAAACTTTACAACTATGTCCTACACTCACATTTGATGATAGTGAAATAATGGACGATGATTATGATTTTCATGGATTATGTATATAAGCATATATTTATCAACAACCCATTCATAGTGTGTTAGTTAATAATGGATCATGATATAATTCAATAAAAATGATATTAATCCATTAATTAGGTTACAGACATGCAAGAAACATCTAAAAGTGTTAATACATTCGATAACAAACAACAGACTACTTTGGGACACCTTGTGTTACGTCTTTAGGTAAGTCATGATATATTATCTTCTCTTTTTTAATTTATACCATAGAATGAGGTCATTCACATAATATTAAGATTTCATTGGTTACAAAATCTCCAATGTTATTTATGGTACATATAGATGTCTAATGTACATTCATTACAACCAAGTGGCAACTGTTTAAAGAATTAGATATGAGTGCGCTCTATAATATATGGCACCTTCTCATCACCATTAACCAACATAGTTAATTGGTACATATATTAAAGAATAAATCATATTTATAATTCTTTTACATACGAAAAAAATTCTATTTGATAAATTCATGAAAAAGTGCAAATGTCTCAAAAGCAACCAATGAAAACTCAAACATATCAAAAACAATTCTTAAGTTCATAAAAGACCCAATGAGTTGCAACATATTATAAATTGGTGATACATATATATTAATTTTTTTCATAAAGATCACAATATTTTGCACAATATTCTACTAGTACTCATCATATTTCAAACAGTTGTACATATCCTAGAGCTACCTTTACCACATGAGATTACATAACTAGTGATTTAGATAGTTTCATGACATCATATGATGTATTTTTTAATTTTTATTCATGCACATCTAGTAATTTTCATGTAAGAAACATTATCCTTCTACCACTTATTAATAATTATGATGGATGTCATCTAGATTGGACATTGGTTAGCATGCTATCATTTCAAATTTTCTATTTTTTTAAATAACTCAAAAAAAAAAAAAAAATTTGCTTTTACATATATTATTGATTTATTTCATCATGTTATTCTTATACTTCTCACACATGCAATAAATTTTATCAAATTATTCTATCCCTTTGATCTTATCTATTTTTTTGGCCACTTGGTTTTTTTTTTTTTTTTTTTTTTCACTTTCCAAATCTAAGCAATTTGACACAGTGATCTATACTCTTATTAGTTTCCATTTACCATGACATTTTCATAGTATAAACTAAGAAAATTGTATTTTTCCAAAAAAAAATAGTATTGAATAATATGGGTTATAACCTAGGTCTTATACACTTTCATGATATGGTTCATCATATCATACGTGTCATTTTTCATAGTCAAATCAAAATATGAGCACATAGATCATTAATACTACCAATGTTTTTAAATTTCACTCTTATTAAGTTTATAAAGCATTACTATTTCATGAAAATAAATTATTTTGTACGCTATATTTCCCATATATGTATGTTATATACATTGAGCAGTGTACATGTTATGAGATGAATATGTACAATCATTCCTCCACATATTTATTTTATCTCCTATATAGTGGTGTAATTTTGATAATGCATGGCCTTGCCACCATAGTAAATACATAATTTGCATTGACATATGTTGAAGATTGTTCAAATATTTCCACTGTATTCTACTTTTAAACCCTTGGTTTATCACTAGTATCTTTTTCATTAGATTCAAAAATGTAAAAATTAAAAATAAAATATTGTAAAAATATAAAGACATTTAAAATATGTTAAACATTCAAAATGAAGACATTACCATGATTAGACATCTAGTTTACATCACTGGAATATGTAATATATCTCAAGATGAGAAATAGTATACTCTTTGTCTATTACACATGTATTTCAAGATGTTGGACTTGCCTCTACCCAAAATCCATGCTAGATTGGGAACATATTATCTATAAGTTACAATATTTATATGTGTTAACATTATATGAATCCTATATATTGGAGATATATAGTTGTTAAAAATGTCTTGCTAACATATCTATATCAAATTGTGTATATGAATATTATATTTTCTAGGATAAGATCATATTACATATAAATGGTGTAAACTATTTCCTAATTTTATATTCCATTGATGTTATTACTTCTACATAGGAGATTAGAATTTTCTTTGTCTTTTGTGTGTGACACTTGGATATTGTGTGAAAATTGTTGTAGCATCTCTATGAAATGCTTGTTTGGTATATTTGGGATTTAAACATGTCCCTTATTTTAAAAATTATTTTTGTCTTTTGTGTTTGGCCACTAGCCTTGTGTGTGCACTATTTTCTTATGTGACATGTCAACATGTTGTTTATATGCAGCCCATTAAATTTTATATGAAATTGCACTTGTTATGTTTGAGTGCTTGTTGAGATTTTAAAATTTGATGAGTATCATGATCCATATCATTCACTAGCTATTTTGTATGATTTTATTACAACTTTTAATATGAGATTCATTCATACATTTATCTACATTTGATACTTTAGGTCTTGCCTCATATGCTATAAACATGATTCTAATATTCAATGATTACATATTAATACTTTTAATGTAAGTTTTTGGCACAACATAGAAAATTTTAAAAGCATAACCTCTAATATTTTAGAAATGATGAAAAATATTCATTCCAAGGCAAAGGTTGAAACGTATTGAGATTTGTAAATAATTTGTTCATAGAATAATAATGAGTGAGGTAGTTTTTTTACCATGGATGGCTCAACAATTGATAAATATAAATCTAACTGATATGGGTGTACTAATGACAGTTCTAGTTAAAGGTGGATATGAATTGAAAATAAATCCAAAAAGGAGGGAAAGGTAGGGCATGAAATGAGCCTTATGGACCACACTAGATGAAACTTTTCAAAACCAACACTTGAACTAAGTTGGACAAGAAATCATAGACCAATGTTTGTTGTAAGATAATACAACACATCAATAATAAAACCTGGTTAGAAGTCAAAGGGAATACAAGTAAATCATACTTAAACACATGAAATCAAAGGTTGATATGTTTGTTAGACTACAATAACACATCTACAAGGGGATTATGATTTATATGTATAATGTATTCAGATCAGTTATATCATAATATGAATGACTATATATAAAAATATAACTCATAGACAACCAAAATACTAAGAAACTAGAATGATATAACTTTTTACATAATCCAAAAGTTGGAGAAGAATAAATATTTGCACATCAAGACTACAATTGTAAAACTTATAAAAATAATTATCTATATTAATAGCTAAAATTCTCCTCCATTTGGGTTTGGGAGGATACAAGATTAAATATATTGAGTTGGAGAAGGCCTCCTTGCATCTAAATCTCATGCAAAGGATGAATGTATAGTACTCAACCCATAACATAATTTCATATCTAGAATACAATATATACATGTAACGTAAATTTTGAACCTAAGTTTTGACGTGACAAAAGCATGTAAGTGCATAGTTATATTTATAAAGGTGTTGATGTGGCACTTATAGATGAAGAATATGCAAAAGTGACAACTAGAGGAATTGAATTAGCCATTATAACTACAAATCTAGTTAACAAAATTGGGAGTAAAATGTAAATAGTCCCGATCTGTGTCCGTATAAATTTGTATCTAAGAGATTGAGAGATATAAATAGGTGGGCGAAATGGACCTACTACTGAAGTTATTTATTTGGTCACTTTGATATATAGATATAATGCATGGCTTACCTAGAAATCTATATAAATGGTCTCAAAATCAATAAATGGCATCTTAAACAACTCGTGAAACTTATTCATCAAATTTTTATATAAAACAAATGTAGCTTTGAATCCTACATGCAGTGTCTCAGATCCAATAATGCAATCTTTGGGAAAATTGGCTCATTGTATAATTTCATCATTTGTTCTATAGATTGTGCCTTGAATCTCAGATCAAAGGCTATCAGTGGTAACTTTGAGTAAATTTTTAAATTTAAGCTTAGAGACTAATTAACCATGAATGGTACCTAACTCAATGACTCTTAGATCATTCAAAATAGACATTGACTATGTATATTGATTAATAATATACTAAACCATTGTTTGCATCTCTTGATTTCACTCAAGTAAGTTATCTCTCTTAGCTACAATGAAGCACTACACACATATAACCTCCGATGTTGTATTAAATTAAATTAGGTGTATGCTTTATTCTTGGTAGGTTAACGCAGGAAGTGAAGCTTACCATCAATGTCCTCTATTTTATTAAACAACTACAAGATGTGATCCCATTTGGGTTATGATGTGGCCTTTACATACTTTATTAACTGAATTGTATCATACAACTTCCTAGTATCTCCATGTATGTTATCCACAATATTTTTAGGATATTGGATTGTACTCCTCTCTTGCATCATCTGAACTAATCGATCATAAATTCTAAACATTTACATAATAAAACCTCTTATAGCATCTACAAAACTATTAGGGTCTTATCTTTACCTATCTAGTTGTGAAGGGTTCAACTTTCGTCTCTTAGTTACAAAGAAGATGCCTTCTCTTTGCTATAGATCTATTTCCCCTACACAACCATAGTTTTCCTCTTGAAATTTTCTCATAGTGTTAGTTTATATGTCAAAATGAAACTTGATTGTGGGATGATAGATTATTATAAGCTCTTGCATCCATGTTTTTTCCTCCTGTTATAGTTTCTAGATCCATGAAGGAACATTTAATGTAACTTATTATTTTATTTACACAACTTTCCCTATAAGAGTAATTAAAACGGATTGCATAGGAGAAATCATATCCATGGGGGAATGCATCCTTAATGTAGGAAAATGAGGTATTGCCTTCCTCTAACTAGTAACCTACTTTTAGATAGGTATATTTATACTGTATTTAGATTTCCCTAATACTCTTTAAACTGTAACTATAGGTCTAATTGTTTGTGCAACATGGCCAATAGGCACTTTCATTTGTGTAGATGGTGTAGGAAGGGTTATTTGTGAAACAAAAATAGAAGTAGATAACAAATTTTCAAAATTTACCTATTCGTTTGAGTCTGGTGTAAGAGGATTTATTCCAACAAAAAATGAATAAGTCATTGGGATGCTTAATAAGTTTTGTAAATAATCAAAAATAGAAGTATAAGTAACCCAAACATTCATAGTAATATTTTCCATATGATCCAAAGTATTTGGTTGAGATGTAGTAGGGAAAAACGGCAATGTAGTTACATATTGGGGTTAGTTTATTTGACCAAAATAATACAAATAATCTTCCAAACCAATTTTAATTATAGAAATTGAAGAAGTGGATAAAGAATGAAGACTTGGAATAATTAAAAACCAAGAACAAATAGCTGGATTAGTTGTCATTGTAATCACATGAGGTGGAGAACCTAAAGGTGTCGTTAATATTACCTCTTACATGGATAACTGCAATTGATATTCTTAATCTTTTTCTATTTCTCCTTCTCTATCTTATAATAACTTAGTTTCTCTTGGCTAAGTACTCCCTTTAGTTAACCATTCATATTTTTCATCTTATTTTCTTATCTCGATGATTGACCATGATTCTTTGATGCTAGGTCCTAACACCCATTCATCATCAATGTTATCCTTGCATTCTTTGATTGCCTCTAGTTCTTATAGAAGTTGTTAGTACCTAGCTAAAATCCCTCCCCACCAGCTTTGCCATTCCAAAATTACCCAATGTTTGAAGAAATTTGCAGTGGAGGAAAAAAAAATCTTGTTTGATGTCGCAGTAAATGATTTGGTCTTTAAATTCTTCATGGAGATAAACTAATCCTTTTGAAATCACCACTAATCTCAAATCTAGTTTTACAGTCTAGGATGATCTCTACTCCTCCAGACTTACATGATAACTATGAATTGGAAGAGTCGTTTGACATGTATTCACAATCTAGTAACCTTAGAGATCCCTCTTTGTAAAATCCTCTTAATCTGACCAAATTCACAAGGTTAATGTTTTCAATGATGCTTATTTCAGTATGGAACTACTTCTCTTCTTGGGGCTCCCCTAATGAAATCTTACATATTTGAGAGCATTAAAAACCTTAGTTTTGGTGTGATATTTCCAGTCGCTTTGGTATTTCCACATCTTGGGCTATTGTGTAGATAATATTATTATTTTTTAAAATATACTAATTCCATTATATTTATGGCTTATCCACGTGTGACGTTAATATCTTACAAGTTGTAAACGTGTAATGAATTGGCTGGCGGCCCGGCATATATGGGGAAGTTGACAAGCAAATGTAGCCTTTCATAACGGTGCCGTCTATAGACACTAAAATAAACCGTCTGCCTTAGGTAGGCATTCAATTATTAGGCAATGCTTATATGCTGGGAGACGTGGCCTCCTTTACAAAGTTAGCAAAGCAATTTGCCGGTGACAGACGTGCAACGTATTTTTCATTAAGTGGGATAATATTTAAATACTTAAAAGTTCTATTTTAAAACATTAATAGAAAGGGTTTTAGTTTGGTTTTACACGCTATGTATTCGGTGGAATAAATATGGAGGCTAAAATTTGGTGGACTATAGAATGAAGTTAAATTTGGTGGACTATATATTCCTGTATCTTTGACACTAAATTTTAAAATGTTTATAATTATTTTAATATTTAAAGATTTAAAGAATGAAGTTGGATTTGAGTTTTTTTATAAATTTGGTAGATGATATTTTTTAATTTTTTAATATAGGATAAAAAAAAAAGAAAAAGAAAGTGATTGGTGATTATTTGTATATTTAATTTATTTTAAAATATTTATTAATTTTTCAAAAAAATAAATAAAAATAAAACCATTATTTTTAAAAATAAATTTTATTTATAAAATTTTAGATTTTTTTTTTTTTTTTAATAATTTTCACAAAACCAATTCTATTGATTTTATTTATATTCTTGATTTGTTATTTAAAATTATTAATCTTTTAATATTACATACTTTCAATTAAAAAAAAGAGAGATTTTTTAAGTTATAGAAACTTCTTTACAAAATATTAATAATTTAATTTAATTTTTTATTTTATTTTGTTTATTATTTTATTTTATTTCTAAAAATGCATAATTTATAAAACTTGCGTGCATTATAGTGCGTTGCGTATTGGTCAAGGGTCTTGCAAGTGGCGACAAAGACAAGGTTGGATTGGCACTTTTTTTAATACAACTTATAAAATATTTCATATTAAATTTGTATTTTCTTTCAAAAGTCTAGGGCAAATCCTCTTGATATCTTATGAGATAATTCAGGAAATATTTTATTCAAATTAAAAGCTGGATTGCCTAAGCAGTTGGTAATGTGTCTTTCCCATTGGCACGGACCACGTGCAGGGATGATAATTCCCTATGTATTTCCATTTTCATTGTATATTTTAATATAAAAATTAGCCCAAATTAGCATTTTATTAATGAAAGTTTGTAAAAATTTAAATTTATTAGCCATGATATTTTAACAACAATTGGGCAGATTACCCTTAACAACTATTTGAAGAAGTCAATACAATGTATGTTAGATAGGTTCAAATGCCAAAATTTATAATAATATGTCGGTGGATATATATAATTAATTGTACATTAATATTTTAATGTTATTTTTTAATGTATTTAAAATTGATTCGGGATATTTATTAATATAATATGGAAAAATGATTCTAAATTGTAATTTGATAATAGGAAATAATTTTCATTAGATTTAAAAAGTTAAATTAATGGGTAAAAAATAAATAAGATAATAAAAATAATAAATTGTTAAAATAAAAGTTTAGATAAAGGGACACAGGGGATAGTAAGATGATGGCATTTCAAGATTTATTTTCTCTCTCGTAGTTACTTTTGATTATTTGGTGTATGTATGGCGGAATGTTTCTTGTTGTCAAAGAGTGCTAAGTGGTTGTGAAAATAATTTGGGTCTTTATTTCTTTTATATATTTTTTTGCTTTTTATTTTATTTTTTTGTTAACTATTTAGATTGTTTTTGCCACATAGTTTATGATTTTGTGCCCTCCTCCATGGTTTCTATTACATTGGTGCATGTTAGGGATTGTAAGTAATTGCAATTAACTTTTGTACTTTATAGAGAAGGATGATCAAAGTGATTTGAATCATGCAAGGAGCCATTTTGATGGTAGTATTAATAGAATTGGAGACCATGCAACATTGGGTAAAATGTATCTTGAATTGAGCGACCTAGAATTTATTGTTTAGAAGAGTGGTGAGGAAAAGGGTGTCCCTAAGAATATTTTCAGTGAAGTTCTTTGAGAGGAAAAATTTGCCAAACATTTAAAAGGTGCATAATTTGTTATTGGCTTGAGCGAGACGTTTGAGTACGGAGAAAAAGGTAAGCAAAGGACAAGATGGTAAGAGCCCTAGCTCTATAAACCCCTTTTCTTACTTCCAAATTCATCCATGGAACATGATTTACATAGAAAATAATCTTAGTTGAAAAATATTGGGTTTTTTGTTTGTTTAAATAGAAATGCCCTTTGTTCAAGGATATTTCTGATAATTGGCTTTATACAATTTGGGGTAACAAAATGAAAGATTTTTTAATTTCTTGCATAATGTTCTGAAAAGGGGTTTTCTTGGTCCTTTACAGATATTCCAATATGCAGAGAAGAGTTATTAACAAACCCCTGTGGAATGTGAGTCAATCATGTTTAATGCAGTCCCTTAGAACTCTAGTTTGGACTATCCAAATTTTGTTTTGAAAGCATAACCGAGATGGGTGGATATTGAAAATGTTTGTTTTCAAATGTGGAGTTATCTTCCCCAAGCCCTTAAACACCTAGGAGAGGTTCTTGGGGTCAAGGATCCTAGATTTTATTTGGCCAACATGAAATCTTTGGTTCTAATTTATCTAGACCGCCTGGAAGTTTTTTTGGAATCCCTTATTTTTTGTATCAATGGGAATTCTTGTATTTGTCCTATTAAAGGATTTGGAGGATTTAATGCATGCTTATTTTACAAAAAATGGGCATATGAGGAAAACTTTCCCTTTGTTCTCTTCTAATAAAATCTCTGATAATGATTCCTAAAGAGGCCCCAAGCTCAATATAAAATATGTTGTTTTTAATCCTCTTCCCCCTTGAATAGAGGATTTAGAAAATATTGATAACTCCATTTTTATTCTAAATTTGGTGAAAACAGAACACCCTCTAGTGGTGGACTTGAAGTAGATGATAGTTCAATTCCTTCTATTTTTGAAAAAGACCCTCAGGAGAAGGGATGTGGGGTGTCACCCCATATTAATTTCCCCCCATCTGAAGACACTAATTTACCTTTTGTTGTGGAGAAGGTTAACCAGGTTGAATCAGTCGATTAATCCTCAGTGTCTCCTCTAGCCCTTAACTTGATTTTTTTTTGATGAATATATCGTTGATGTTCATCCCTTTTCTAAAGGGAGAACATTTGGTGACTTTATTGGCCTTGAGGTTGACTGGGAAAAAACATTGACTTGGTCTTTAGTAATAATATTGAACTTCCTTTTGAGAACTTGTTTGAATAAATCTCTCCTCTGATGGACACTATCCATAATATGGATATCTTTGATGAAGTCATACATATTGAAAATTTATCTGTAGTTCTTTGTATTCCTAGTACTACAGAGCATTGGGATTCTAAATAGTTGGTAAAAAGACTTAAAACTATCCCTTTGAGCAACCCCCTGCCATGAACCTCCTCCTAATAAAGATTTAAAAAATGGTAAATATGGTTTGATGGGTACTGGAAATGATAGTAGTAAATAGAGGAATAAGGAGAGAAAAACTCCTCAATGTTTTAGAAGATTATACCAAAATAGGGGGCAAATCCCCTAATTTTACCAAGTAATCCTATTTGTGGTTATATCAATTATCAGATGGAATGTAAGGGGGTTAGAATCACCAAATATAAAGCTTATTATTAGGTACTTCAAATATTCTAGAATAAATCTTGACTTTCTACTTGTTTAGTAGGTTAAAGCTACTTGGTCTACTCTATCCTTTATTTTACGCTTTATCTGGCCTATCTCTATTTTTTTCCACTAATCATTTAAAATGGAAATGTGGTGCCTCTATTTTAAACAATCCACTATGGTATTATCGGAGGAATATATTGTTGAGCATGGCACTTCTCCTTACAATCAAGTTGTCTATGTTGTTTTTCCTAGGCAGAGTAAATTCTTTGGGTTATGTAACATGTGTACCTCTAATGACTATAGCAAAAGAATAAAAATATGGAACTAGATTACTAATAATTTGAAGGACATACCTTGGGTACTCCATGGGAATTTTAATATGATTGAAGATAGACAGAATAAACTTGGTGGTGACCCTCATTCTTAGAAAGGCAATAAACTATTTTCTTGATGTAAATTCAAGAGATTGTGTAAAGTGGTTGACCCCATAAAAAAGGAAAAGGTAAAAGTAAATACATTTGGCATAATTAGCATAACAACCATACTAATTCTAGAAAGATCAATTCTAAACTTGACAGATTCTACATGTGTGAAGGTTTCATTGATACTTGCTTAGAAGGAGATGGTAATGTACTTATTGGTATTGCTTCCAATATTTATTATAATCATCCTATTGAGCTCAGATTTGCAAAAATTAATGACAAAAAATGTGATAAAGCTACCATGCAAGGGATATATAAACATAATATCTCCCATATTGAAGACAAGTAATGCTTGGATGGTATCCATTTTACACGAAATATTGGTAAATTTTCTTTCGACACTAATTCTAAAATTGATATCCTGAATAACCCTATGGACTTGACAAAAAATGTAGTTAGATCCTTTGGTCAGATAAAATCCAAGAGGAAAAGGGAATCATTTAATATTACTCAGGAAAGGATTATTTGGGAAAAATCTTCCTTGAAAAATGATCTGTATAACTCCTCCATGCTTGACACCCTTTCTAATGTTAAGCATCATATTAGACAACATAAAATTTATTTGGCTAGAGGTGCCTAGATTCAATCTAGACTTAACTATATTAGGCTTCGAGATAAAGGCTCTATATGTTTCTTTCATTTTTCAAAGGCTAAATATCAAAGATAGATGATATCTAAGATTAAGTTTGATGATAAGATTGTGGTTCACTCTAAACTAATAAAAAAGGCCTTCTTTGATTTCCACTCCAAGTTTTTTTTATGAGTTGAATGATCATATTGAATAGAGTAGAGTTCTGTGTGAAAAGATTGTGGATTTTTGTCCACATTTTTGAGTTTTTGAATAATCAACTTTTGATCCTAGATGTGCTTGGTGTATTTTAGCATTTGTTTGGACCTCCTCTTATCCCGTAGCTTCCCCTTCTTTTTTCTATCTTAACTTCTTTTCAAGCTCTCCAAGTGGCATTCGAGCACTCGTTTATCACTAAAATTTCTCAACTCACCGAGGAGAAGAACTAATGTTCCATGTGGTGACCCAACTCTCTTCTAAGGCTAGTTAATTTTTTTCAAATATTCTTGAAATTCTATTGGCCAATGGGATAATAGATGAGGCCCACCTTTTAGTTGCGAGGAGGGATGTGAAATTTCCATGTGGCACCCCCACATTCATTTTGGAAAATGAATGCTTAACCTACGCAGGAGAAGAACTAGCTCACCATGTGGTGCAATGATGCTTGTCAGGAGCAAAGTTTATTTTGTTAGGACTCAAGATCGTGCCATTGGTGGATAGAGTTGGGAAGGGGATCCTCCAAGTAGTTACAATGAAGGAAGTAAACTTACCATGCATCACTTTAGTACTCTTCGAGAGCACAATATTCCTATCAGACCTTCAAGCAGTGTCATTGTGAATGAAAAGTGGGTCCCCCTTCCTTAATAAGAATTCCAAAAGTAGTTATAGAGGCATACACATGTCACCATTATACTTCTTCTAATTTTCATGGGCATCATAAGGTGTTACAATTGTACCATATATGAGATTTAGAAGACCAACTACACACATGATCGAAAGCTCCCCAATCATGAGCGTGACTACTTGGTTCTAGGTGTCATTTCCTCAAGAGGTCATTGTCCCTGTATAAGTAGGGCTCTTTTAATTTGTAAAAGGCGAGAAGGTAGATAATTATTTTATACTAGAGTAGCCATTGTAACAAGTTTCAATTCTAGAATAGAATTATCTAGTAGTTGTTTTGTATTTCATTCTAAGACCTTAATAGGGGCCCCTCATGATAAAGATCAAATATTGTATAGTGTGCCTTTTGGCCTCTTGTATGATTTTTTCTACCCACTAATGAAGAGGATATGGTTTTCTATGTCAAACTGAATAAAGATTTACAGTTGCTTGTTATTTCCATTATCTGATTCTATAGTATTAGTTATTATTCACATTATAGTCTTGAATTCATAGATGTGCTCCTTTAATAGTCTATAGTATTCTAAGATTCAAACTATTTTATGCAATTGCAAATTAATACTTATAAAGTTTTCATTGCATCATGTTAGTTAGTCTTTATTTTAAGTTTCACTTACCTTTGTTCCTAACCCTTAACCCCTAAACCAATTCGAAGAGCTAGCTTCTAAAACCCTGGAGGTTGCTTTAGAGACTCCATTAGATTCCCACACCTATAAAGCTCCATAGAAGGATTTTTTCCTAGAGTGACAATTCTAGACATCTACAAAGATAATTCTAAAAATGATATCTTCTAGACAAGATATATTCTATGATAGTGAAATCTCTTCCATCCAATAAATTACGCTTCTCAAGAGCAAAGGTTCTTTTGTTAGGACTCAAGATCATGTCATTAGCTGACAGAGTTGGGAAGGGGACCTACCAAGTGGTTATGATAAAGGAAATGAACCTATCACACATCATCTTAATGCTCCTTAAGACAAAAAATTTCCTGTTAGACCTTAGACTAGTACCATTGGAAGAGATGGGTGGGTCCCGCTTCCCTATAAAGCATTCCAAAAGAAGTTCTTGATGCATACACATGTCACCACCATGCTTCTTCTAAGCATCATAGGCATCATAGCATGTTGCAATAGTGTCATATCTAATATTTTGAAGACCAACTGCACTCATGAGCTAGAGATCCCTAGTCAGTTGTAATGACCTCATCATGAGTGTGAGTGCCTAGTTCTAGGTATTGTTTCATCAATATGACATTGTGCCTATATAATAAGGGATCTTTTATTTTGTAAAGGGTTAGAATTTAGATAATTGTTTTATACTAGAGTAGACATTATAACAAGTTTTAGTTCTATAATAAAAGTACCTAGTAGTTATTTTATCTTTCATTCGAAGACCTTAATAGATTCCCCTCATAGAAAATATCAAATATTTAATATTGTACCTTTTGGCTTATTGTATGATGTTTTCTACCCATCAATGAAGAGGATGTGGTATTATGTGTCAAACTGAGTGAAGATTTACAGTTGTTTTTTATTTCCATTATCTACTTCTATAGCATTAGTTCTTGTTCATATTATAGACTTGAATTCATGAATGTGCTCATTTCATATTATGTAATATTTAAAGATTCAAACTATTATATGTAATTCTAGGTTAATACTTTTAAATATCTATGTGCATCACCTTAATTATTCTTTATTTTAAGTTTCACTTGTATTTCTTCCTATCCCTTTCCTCCCAAACCAATTTGAAGGGCCAGGTTCTAATACCCCAGATGTTGCTTTATAGACCGCATGCAAGTCCCACACATATAAAGCTTCCCATAGAAGGTTCTCCATCTGGAGTGAGAGTTTTATATATCAATAGTTTTTATTTTTTGGCATGCTCGGTGGGATATGAACTACTAGTCTAACTTGCTAGAAGTTAATGTTTATGAGCCATAGGTCCATTACAAGGTCACAAATAGAAAAAAATCCAAGATTTTTAGCACTACCTCTAGTATCCCTAACTCACCAAAGGATAATAGGATCTAGAAAAATAAGAAAACCACAATAAATGGCGATCCCAAGGACACTAAAAAAATTTATAACATGGATCATTGGTAGCACACTTATCCCTACATTAGTGTCAAATATGTGGGATCCTATTCTTGTAAATAACTTAAAGGTGATCCTTAAATTCACAAGGGAAGACTGTAAAATCACAATAAAACATCTCCAAGATGTTTTGAATTTGTGTATTATGCACTATATTATAGAGAAAATTATGGTCTTAAGGATGCTATCCACCTCTTTCAAAAGGAGAGTTATAGATTGGTATTGATTATTACTACCCAACTCTATCACCACCTAGGATGAGTTGGGCAATAGATTCATTGAGTGTTTCAATGAGAAGGTAGATCGATCATCTCTCCTACAACAACTAATAACTATTAAGAGAGATCCACAAGAGATTATTATTGATTTTAATAACAGGTTTGATAAGACTTAAAAAAGGATCCCAATAATGGATTGATCATTAGTAGGCATGGCCATTGTCTTCTACCTCATGACCTTCACCTCAAACATTTCCATCACGATCTAGTCTCTTAGAGGCCAAATGATGTAGGACACATATGATCTAGCATTCAAAGTTGAGAATAACTTGATAGATGCTATGAAGTTTCCACATCAGCCACTGATGCTAATGTAACTAGAGAAATCGATGTCATCATAAGAGGAAGTCTTGAGCACCTCACAAGAATCACCTTCCATTTATGTACACCCATCTACCCAGCTAAGTACCTCCTCCTTATCCTCACTAGATGGATGACATGAAGAGTATCTTGTGAAAATTATCCAATGAAATTGTAAATGTCAAAAGGTAGCATGTAATGTAACCAAAGGTTGCTTTTCAAAACTACCAAGAAAAGAGAGTGACCCACTAGAATAATTGGTACTAGGAAAGGCAAAGGCCAAATCAATAGACATCAAATGATCAAGTGCTGAATGAATAGATGTGACCTATGAATCAAATTGTTTTAGTGCCTGATCCATTACAAATGGTCTCACCAAGTATAAATAGAGAGCTAGTCCTTGCCCAAAATAACTTAAAGGATAACTCAAATTCCCTGTAATTTCTATCTAATGATGCATATGTGCCCTAAAATTACCAAAGAGGTAATTTGTAGAAAAAGGCTATCAAGAAGTGGAGATAAGGAAGCACATCTAATTGATCATCTTACAAGTACCAGTACCCATAAATTAAAAATGTTGTCTTGATGGCATAAATGCATGGAATGTCCTTAGAACAAGAAGAGGAGATAGCTTTAGATCATGCACTTTTATCTTTGGTAGAGGATTATGATGTGGTCTATGTAAGTGAGGTCTCTATGTATAGAGCTCTACAAGTCCAATCAAACTATTAAACTCACTTTAAGAAGAGATTAGCCAAGAGTCAAGAAGCTTCCACAAGGCCTAAAGTGACTTTTAATAATATTTTGGCACCCCAACCAATAAACCTGACATATTAAAGGTAAGGTGATGAAAAAATAAATAAGGTATAAGACCCTGAGGTTCCACATCCAAGGTCATATAATGTGGTGGAAAAACTAAAGAAAGTTCTAGCCAATGTTTCTCTCTTTGATTTCCTAATTATCCCAAAGGAGAAGTCTCTAATGAAAGAGGCCTTGGAAGACTGAGAGAAGCCCACAAGAGGAAAACTAACTATGGAGACTACACAGACAAAGGGAAAGTAAGCCAAAACTAATGCATAACCCTAAGTGTTATCTGCATTCATCAAATCCAAAAAGGGGGTAAATAAGACAAAACTTACCCCCATTTTATTTAACTTTTATCATGGGGAAGAAGTTATTACACAACTCTATGATCAATTTTGATGTTAGCACCATGGTGATACCTAAGCAGATCGTAGATGTAGTATAACTACAATATGAACCTTTGAATAAAGCACTAATTCAGCTGGATGAAAAGAAAGTTCAAACCATAGGTATCGTCAAGGCTTTTTTCCTCACCTTATATTCTTGTCTTATCATCACTATATCATAGGAAGTTTTAGTGATAGACATCCCACCAGTGTTTGAGTTATGTCTATCAAGATTTCACCACCAAGATAGGTAGATATCTATTGTTGGATTGGTCCCACTTGATTCTGAGGACCAAATAGGTTTGAAGTTGTAGGTATTATATGAACCATTACACCCAAAACACATAGTAGATGATGTTATGATAAAATTCAAAGTAACACACATGTCTTTCTCAAAGAAAGATATGTATCACATTGAAAAGTTGAATGAAGAAAGGTTAGAAGGCAACAAAACCCCAAAGGAAGAGGTCCATTTGATACCACTAGTTTAGGGACCTGCGTGATTAATGATGAATACCAGGCCATTCTTGATTTCATAAAAAAGAAAGAGGATCATAACAAATAGCATAAAAGTGAGTCCAAATTTTGGACTCTACATTTTGACGTTGAAAAATACAATACTAACTCTAGGATTTTTATCTAACTAATGTCCCCATCTCAAAAAAAGACCCTACAAGCATTCTAATTCTAATTTTCTTACACAAAAATGGAATTTGAATGTGAATTGCTAGATCATTGCCTCAGTTTTGCTAAGCATATGGGTACAAAATAGTTAAAATTGTTTGGTGATTCTGAATTAGTGGCAAGACAGGTAAGAGGGGTCAAGACAGTGAAAAATGTCTAATGAGGTCCTACTACCATCAAATATGGGATTTTATTAAATCATTATAAAATTTTAACATTTAAATATCCCCAATGATGATGAATGTGGAGGCAGACATGATAGAAATGATCAATTCCTAGTTTGATTTGGTGATAGATTTATTCACTAATGAGCAAGCACTATAGGTGATTATCATACCCACCATTCTTGGAAAATAATAGAACTAGTGAGTGTTTGAAAGTGATGCCCAAATAATCATTTTCATTCAAATTCACAAAGTATTTGTAACCCAAAATCAAAGAGGCCTATGGGGAGTAGATTATGCAACTAAAATCCAACAAAATTCTGAAAGGGCTGATCACTCTGGAGAATTTATTTGATTCTAATAAAATGAGGAATGGTAAACATAAGTTAATTATAGATAAAAGTGACTACATTGAACTTGATGTCAAAGATGGAAGAAAACTCAATGTTGGGAAAGAGGTTCCTAAAGAAGATAAAGAGTGATTGATTTATTTCTATAATAAGTATGAAGGGGTCATGGTATGGACCTATGATGATTTAAAATGGTATGATCATAAGCTCATTTGACATACCATAAACCTTGTGGAAAGAACTAAACTTGTTCGATAAAAGCAAAGGCCGATAAACCAAAAGATTGAGTATCTCATAGCTCAAAATCTAATGAAATTGACCAACTAAAGTATTGTATACTCGATCAAGCATTCAACATGGGTGTCTAACCTGGTTCTAGTGAGAAAGAAGAGTGGATAAATCCATCTATGCATCAACTTTTGAGAATTGAACAAAGCATCTCTAAAGAACCATTACCCCCTTTTTATATGGAGAAAACCCTCCAAATAGTGGTTGGTACATAAATGCTCTCTCTACTTGATGGCTTCTCAGGATACTACCAATTATGGGAAAATGAGGAATATCAACACAATACCACTTTCACCATGAAATTGGGTATCTTTACATATGTGAAGATGCCTTTTGGCCTCTCAAATATATGAACTACTTTCCAACGAGCTATGGATGTAGGTTTTAATGACCTGATCAACAAGATCATCCTCATATATCTGGATGACCTCACTATGTTCTCTAAGATGAAGGAAGATGATTTAAATCATTTGGAGGAGGTTTCTCAAAAGTACCAATAACTAGAAGTGTCTTTTAACCTCAAAAAATGTGTTTTTAGAGTCCCAAAATGCAGGTTTCTTAGATACATGGTATTTATAGAAGGGATCACCATTGATATAGAAAGAGTAAGGGCCATAAGGGATTTAGCTGTGATAGTCAACAAGAAGGGGGTCTAATCTTTCCTAGGAAATATTAGTTTTGTCATTAGATTCATATTTGACTTCATAGGGTTGGTAAGGCCAATCATACTGATGGTGAAGAAGGACCAACCCCTTAAATGGACCACAGAAGGAAGTACAATGTTTGAAAAAATTAAAAAAATGATATCAACTACCCCCGTTCTAGTCAATCTTAACTTCTCCAAAGATTTCATCATGTAGGTCTATGGGAGTGAACATAGCCTAGTGGTTATGCTAACTCAAAAGGAAGAAGAAGGGATAAGTGAGCACCCCATTGCTTTATACTCAAGAACCCTATGTAACTATAAGTTTAAATACATTTTCATAGATAAATAGGCTCTCACCATTGTCAAGAGCCTCAAAACATTCAAGCACCTTGTGGTGGGAAGCAAAATCATGGTTTATGCAGTGCATTATAGAGTTTGACAGTATGTAATAGAAGGAGAGATCATTAAAAAAGTGTCAATTGGATCACCAAGATCATAGAATATGATGTTGAAGTTAAACTGACCAAGGTGATCTGAGTAAGAGGACTCTATGAATACTTACCCTAATACTTTAATGCTCTAATACAAAAATCAGATACATAGGAAATGGTTCTACTTAGTCAATATGAAACCAATGGGTATTGGGTTACTGAAAGACCCTGTTTCATGCAAACTAAATAATATCCTAATAATATCCTCACACATAAAAGGAGATTATATAGGTTCTAAAGAGCTAGCTACACACTGGTCCAGGGACTCTTGTTCAAGAGAAACTTTGATGAAGAGCTCCTCTGATGCATCAAAAATCAACAAGCTCAAAAATTCCATAGAGTATATATTTCACTCCTCTGGGTGGATATTTCTTATTAAAGAGCACCAAAACCAAATTATACATGTAGGTTATTACTATCCAACCATGTTTGTGGACTATCATTAGGTAGTCAAAAAATGTGAACAATGTCAATTCTTCATGGGCAAGCAAAAGAATTTGGCCATGCCATTAAACCCAAATATGACCACTGATCCCTTCATGTAGTGGGTCTTCAATTTAATTAGTATAATTAATATTATCATTAGTAAAGGCCACAAATGTCTACTTATGACCATCGATTACTTCACTAGGTAGACCAAAACAACCTGGATGATGGAGGCAATTGAAAATATAGTCCTCAACTTCTTAAAGGAACTTGTAGTGATGTTTGGTCCACACAAAATAATAATCTCTGATGATTTGAAGGCCTTCCTCAGTTTCAATATTTATGAATTTATGCTCCAAAATGGCATTTTATTGAAGACTTAGTCCAATTACTACCTGCAAGCGAATAGGTTGGCTGAATTGACAAAAAAATCTCATTAGGTTGATCAAGAGAATGGGCACTAGTAACTAAAGGTAGTGGCATATGCATGTAAAAAAGATCCTATGGGTTGACCAAATTTCTACCAAAAATATCCATAAGACATCCTCTTATGAACTAGTATATGAGAAGGAAGTGGTCACACCCACATCAATATACATCCCCTTTTATAGATTTTAAGGGTGGTCAAAATAGGTGAGAATAGAGTGATGGAGGTTAGGCTAATAGGATAATATAATAGAGTGATGTCTATTGATGGAGGTTAGGCTAATGGAGGTCCATGAGAAACAATGATCAAGATTGGGAATATTACACTAAGCTCCTTGATGAGCTTGAAGAATTTTCAGCTGACAAACCACTTATCCATTCTCAAGACATCATGCAGAGCCAAGAAACATGATTTGATGAAGCATCATTGGATAATGTAGTAACTAAAAAGTCTTATGAAGAAGCTGAAGTAGTTGAAGTGTAAGAAGAGTTCATATTTATAGGTGATTTGTTTGAAGTTGTCTCAGCTACATTGAAATCTATGCCAAGAAGATTGGCCAACACCATGAGAAAGATGAAGTCTTCCAGGCCAATGTTCAAATGGTAACATGTCTCATGTATCCATTCATTCTAGGAGGCAAGAAAAATTTATGAATGTCCCTTTGATATAGGATGGAGAGATTCTTTCAAGATAGTGTGTGTTTAAATTGGTTTTGTTTTAGTTTGTTGTTGTGTCCCCCTAAGTGCTCTTGAAGCATAGGTTGTGTGTTTCCTTATTTTTGTTGGGGTGTGTCTTTGATTTTGAGTGTGGGTCAATAAAATAATGCTATTTTAGTCAAAAATTTTATCAAATGAATTTTAAGTGCTCATATGCATGACTTCGTGACTAATGGAGGTGTAAGGAAACTAGTCTTAGGCATAGCAAGCATGCCACCCCTAGGAATTACCAAGAATGTTGACCAAATTTAACCCCATGTCAAATTTTAGCCAACCCCTACTATTTTGAGTTTTTTATAAGATTCCCATAAGTCATATAGCGTGTTAT
The DNA here is from genome assembly GCA_037957365.1 of Torreya grandis. NCBI lineage: Eukaryota > Viridiplantae > Streptophyta > Pinopsida > Cupressales > Taxaceae > Torreya > Torreya grandis. Next base: position 2,382,837 of record JARHVA010001418.1, on the reverse strand, counting down.
GTTAGTCCATTATCTTACTAATCCCCTCTCTAGTCTTTGTTGAAGTCCACCCCTTATGCACTAGGCTAGACAACTTGAGTCAAAGGTTGGTCAATTTTTGTCAAAGATTCAAGTTATGTTTAAAATGTTTTAATATCAATTTTAACATGTTTTAATGGGTTTACAAGTGTTTAAATTATCATTCACCTTGTTTCATATGTAAGAAGAGGCCATTTGGTCATATTTTGACCCATTTAATGACTTGTACGGATTTACATGTATTAAAATTGGACACCCAGATGATTTAAAATGTGGATCATGTATATTTCATGTTATGAACTATTATTTTCTAGGCAAGAAGTATTTATCTTCAGTAGATGGCAATTTTTCCTAGAAAATATGAGCTCTTGGGCACTTGTACAGACTCCCCAAGTCCACCATCAACCAAAAACATGGGAAGATCAAATATTCACCTTATCACACTAATTTTCACATTTTTAATTCAATGAGAATGCAAAAAATTTCTTTTTCAACTCATCTTCTCTTTTTCTCCTCTTGGCATACAAAGAAGGCTCAACTTCAAGTGTTCACTATAAGCCGTATAGTTAGAGTTGGAAGAAATGATTTTGGGGGTGGATAGGTATATTATTTTAATCCACATACATAACAATAAGTTTCAATTTGGTGCATCCTCATCTATGAATAATTATCAACACCTCAAGCAACTGTTTGAGAGTTTGCATTGAAGAGGGGTCTCTTTTTGAATCTATTTCAATTTAACTTGATTAAGATTGATGTATTTTGTTGTTTTAGGAGTTTCCCCATAATTTAAAAGACATTAACATTGTATTTTTATCTTTGGAGAGTTTAGATGTCTAAGAAAGCTTCTTTTCAGCTTGTGAATGCTCATAAACTGGTCTCTCTACTCTTGTAGTTGTCTTAGTCTTCATAGAATGGATTTTCAACAATTGATGTATAAATGAGTTATTGTTTCAATATTTTATATCCATATGTATGTGTTTAATGTTGTTTTAATAAGTTTCCAACTCATACAATAAACAAACAATGATCTCAAAACCATGCCTTCCATGACTGCCAACCCTCACAAAGTACCCTGATGATGTCATCATACCTGGATAGTAGCTTTTGATATTTCAAGCCTTGGAAATGTCTAGAATACATTTTTTTAAGATTGGATTGATCCAAACTTAATGGGGAGGAGTCAAAAGAGCATTGAAAGTTTCAAGAGGATGATGACTGAGTTTTGTTCTTCAGTCCCCAAATGTAAAATATAAAGATCCAGAGGCTTTTTAAGATAACATATGTCATGATAGAAGATGACCTCACAAATTTTATTTCTTTGGTTTTCTACCCTTATCCTCCAAGAACAACTATGCCAAACTTCAATACCAAAGATGGAGTGGATCATTGGTTTTAAGACCTCCTAAAATGGCCAAAAATCACTCATCAGTGATCTCTATAGGAAATAAATTGGGATTGTCAACTTTAATTATACAAGGGAATCCTAAGCCTTATCCAAAGATCTGAAATATTTACAACAGTTCTAGTAAGAATTCTTGAGAATTTAGATAGTGGATAAGGGTGACGATGGCATGAGATGACCTTTTAGGCCATCCCTTGTCTGTACACAGGGTAGAGAGGTAGTGGAGACAATGTTTCTTTGGTGGCATAAAGAGGTGGTGTTGAAGGTTCATAGGAAGGAAATAAGTCTCAGTGTGAGTGTCATAAGGGTTATGGGAAACCTCAAAAGTACTTATATACTCCTTATATACTCTAAACTCATCTTCACAACCTATAGGGCTAGAAATAGGCACCTACAATGTAAAATGGATATTTGAAATTGGGGATTTTGTTAAGGTCCAAAAAGTGAAACTTGGAGGAATAAATGATTGAAGGTGACTTTAGGAGTCCATGTGAATCCTAAATACACTAGCACAAGTGTGAATAAAGCTGAACTAAGAACCTACAGGTCAGACAATGAGTAAAAAACACAATTTTGGTAGTTGAAAGTGACCTATAACATGATATTAGTGAGTCCCTAGCATGGGATATGATTTTAAAATACAAAGGAGGATCATATGAATTAAATATAATAGCATTATTCCTTAAAAATACCATATAAGGTGGTCTCCAAGCAAAACTCAGTCATATTTCCTATACCCTACACACAGTGTGACTATGAAAACCCAATCTTGGGTTTTGAATCTTTTGGAGTCTCTATCCTCAGAATTGGAACTAAATTTTGGTAGGAACCATTCATTAAACCTAGGGAACATTCGCATATGTTTTTTTTTATCTAAGGAAGCAAGGCAAACCCTCTCTATTTTGTCTCAGAGCAGGGTCACTTTTGCCTTGCACAAGGGAACAATTTTAAGGGAAAGGGTCAAATCATGAACCAAAAGTTAGAAGGGAGAATAAAGTTTTTTAAATCTAGGGTAAACATGGAAGAAACTAATAAGCATTTACATAAGGATTTAATACAAACAAGATGTCCTATATAAGGAGGGTTGCACTCAAATCCCATGGGTAGATTCAAGAGCAAGAGGCAAACTAGAGTGTCATCCTTAGTTATAGCTTTTGGAAAGTCATCTAATGTATTGACACATGTGTGTCAAATAATATTTGAGGTTTATAAGATATTATATGTACTAAATCATCAAGAAAGAGTAATTTTTTGAACACAAGGTTACAAGAAGACTCCTTGCATAAGGTTTAGGCCTAATCATAAGGAGGAGCCATTCATGTTTCTAGTTATCAATGAGATATCATATCAATCTGATCATGTTTTTGGAGCATATAAAAAGGTGACACAACTCTCATTTTGCAAAGGAAAAGATAAAGAAGCCATTTTGGCTATGAATGGGCCAAACTCCTAACATAATGCTAGAAATGGGGATCAAAGGTCAACTTCCATCACTCCAAAATTTAATTACCTAATGCATGGGACCTTGAGCCTTTTATAAAAGTTAAGGAAGGTCTTATAATATCCTTCAATGTAATTTGGAGGGATTTTTAATGTGAAATGGCCATGAACAAAGGTTAAGAGTCTAGGCCTCGTAAAATCCTCACTAAACCCTTCTTGGAACTCGATTGGAGAGATAGAGCATTTCAAGCATCTAACTAAAAAGGAATGGACATGAAACAACCTAGAGATGATAGAGGACTCTCAGAGGATTCCACACATGTGTTTTTATTTTATGAAGTTGTATAGATAAGGGGAAAATAGGTTTTTTTAGCCATTTTGAGTGCTATGCAAGCTAAACAGGGAGTTAGAAGATGAAACAAACTTTAGAAGGAAGATTTAAACTTTAGATAACTTTGAAATTTCATTTAATCTAATTAATCAAACCCTATGTGTCCAAATAAGTCCTTCACTTTTAGCCACTCTAGTGAGACAACTTGTGAACTTTATGAAAGTTGCGAAAAGTAATTAGGGGGACCTTTTAAAAATTATTTTTTGAAAATTATGATATGAGGTGTCCCTACATATGTTATAGCATCCATGGCATGGATCAGTTTATAGGTTTGAGGATTTTTGAATGCCTAGTGGAGAAAGTGCATGGAAAATATACCTTTTAAAATTATTAGTGATAATTTTGCATGAACACATGAATAGGGATGGTCAGGGATCAATCCAAGGCATATGAATACTTGTTTGTAATGCCTCTTACTTAGATCAATCATTATACCTAACCATATGTAGAGATAGAGGTAGCTTTGAAACATAACTTAGGTGGGCAGTTTCTCATGCCAAAATGGTAGTTTTGTGCCACTTTTTCACTATCTTTATGGCTTGTGTGGATAACTACACCCTCATGACATAGAATACCTCACCCCACCTCTCTTCTACATGCAATTTTAACTAATTTTCACTTGGTGACACATGTCATTGTGTCTTTTCAACTTCTTCTTTCTCTCTCTCCTTCCAAGTTCTATATATTGGGCCTTTTTAGCCATTATTTGGGATTCTAACTTCTGGTATGTTGAAACCCTAACAAAATTAAACCTTAATTTGTACTTAATCTAATGAGAAGTGAGTTGATTATACTCTAAGTCCATTTTCACTATGTGTTGAAGTGATCCATCTTGAAAGTCAAGTATAGATTGAGTTCATCTTGTTTTCATGTTATCCTTGAATGTGTTGTTACAAATTGACTACTGTTATAATAGGTTTCATGAAGTGTATGCTGCTACAATAGACTCTTGAAGTGTGTAAGAGTTTGGTAGAGTCATATCAAAGATTCCCTTCACGTGCCTTCATTTGTCGATTTGTTATTTACCTTCATGAGAAACACTAATGCTAGGGAGCTCCATTAATGGTGTGAGGCTAGTTTGATTGTCTTAGTTCATTATACAAATTACAAGTGTATGAATGGAATCAAATCTTGGTGTATCACCTCTTATTTTAGTTTTTCTTTATGTATCTTTCTCTCTCCTTTTGCACATGTTAGGTAGTTTTAGTAGCATAAGCACACCAAGTAATATCTATGGAGCTAGCCCTTTCAATCCTAGAGAATCATCTCTCTTATAAGTTCACCCACAACTTGAGAGATGATTCAATGTTGCATCAAATTATAGGAGCTTCATATAATGTCCTAGGGTTCACAATTTGATGACAACAAATACATCAGACAACAAAAAGTCCAACAAAATTATATTAGGTATTTTATATTATCTTACACAAAATCTACAAACGATGTAATTAATGTATATGAATGTACATCTAGTATATATAAGATTCCTTTGAAATTTTACCTATATAGATGTATATGGTGTCATACTATCATGGATAGATGTACTAGTGGTTGGCCCACTACTGAAATTATGATGTCAAAGGTGAAGTCTCCTCCTGCAACACAAAAAATACATATCTATTAATCAATTTAAATGTGTAAATTAATTTTGACCTTTTTAATTTTCAAATATAACTTAAGAATTCAACATGACATTTATATAAAAGATATGTGCATGTGAGTAGAGTCCCAATGTATCCAAACCAAAAGTGTTTGCCAACAACTCATCAATAAAAACCATTTCCTCATAGCCCCTTGAAGCACCATTGTCACCATAGTAAGGTCCAGTGCATATAGTACCACAAGATATGCACTAGTGGGGTTAGGTATGGCCACTAGGTGGAATATCTGGAGCATCTATCTCTAAAAGCCTACTCATATGATGAACGAGTATATCAATAAGCACACTAAGTGCATGTAAAGTGTCTATCTACACAACCTCCTTCACCATAGAGGGAATCTCCAGATGAAGTGGCTTTTTGGTATGGATCTTTGCAAGAATGATTAAGTGTATGACGTGCACCTGGTCAATCTTGTGAAGAGCCTTTCATCTCACCATACTCAAAGTAGTTTAAAATTTTGAGGAAGACAAACTCACAATAGAGTTTCCTCAAAAAGTACAAAGGAACCTCGTGGTTATTCCAAGGTGGTTAGTCAAACACCATCCACCATCGCTCCCAACAATTGACTTTAATCAAATTGTGTTAGCATTAATGGATTGTGAAATATTTGATCTAATTAAAGAAAGATACAAACATATGACTTTGTGTTTCTATTTTAACACTATAATTCTATAACTTAAATTAATATGGTGATAAAATATCAATATCCAATGTAGATTGACAATAATTTTACTATAATTTTTATTAACTTATATTCTCACAACTTAACAAAATTAAACAAATAGTACACATTTTCATTCAACATTTTCTCAATAAGACTATTCATGAGTCATAACTATATCAAAATTCTAGTTAGAATTTTTCCTATTTTTAGTCACGGCTTTCATAGAAGATAAATTTTCAGAGATAATGATCAACTATGAATTGGAAGATATGTTATAACATTCCCGTAAACAATTTTTTTACAAAAGTAGCTAGGAAGCGACAAAGCATCAACATCCATTACCTATAAAATCGACAACATAATCAGTAGAGTTTGTGAAATATTTGACCAAATGACAACGTGGTGTGTTTTCATGGAATATCCTAATCACGATTTTCATTAAAAATAAACATGTGTCTAACCTGTTCAACCAACTTTGCTAATATCCCCATCCAACATATTAAAAAAAGTGGTGAAAGCGTTATAATAGAAATCAGATACAATTATAATTATATTGATATGCAAAACAAAGTCTACCGTTCGATGGGATCCTTTATGGTATGGTATCTCCACGGATTTTTCTTATGAAAAGCAAGAACAATTTGTTCTGGCCAATATCTAGATTTGTCCTGGAAATAACATAATAAATTATTTAGTTTTTCTAAGTGAATATGTTGCAAACAGAAATCCAGAAAATATACATACTGGTGGACTCTTGTCATCTTGCTTGTATTGATATTTGAAGCTTATTCTCTTGTTTATATAATTTCGCATTTATCTATATGTCAAGTGGGTTCATTATTATAATTTTATTTGGAGTAAATCGATCAGTAAACCAAGAATAAAAAATTGCAAAGCATCTTTCGCTCCTTTTATGCGGTGAATCTTTTCAGAATACCCACACCAACGACGTTACAGTGTACGCTATTTTAATCTTGAAATGTGATAGTGTATTAGAGGATAGGACATTGAAATGCATATATACCAAACAAAAAGAGGAGACACAAGCAAAAATAGAAGAGTACAGCTATGGAGAAAGTGCTTTCTATGAATGGTGGCCAAGGAGAGTACAGCTATGCTCAGAATTCTAGTACTCAGGTTTAATTTTTACTTTATCCTTTATTTTTTAAAAGCTATTTTCGGTAATGATTTATTGAGTTTTATGCATTGCAGAAAAACATGTTCTTGAGCGCAAAGCCTCTGTTGCAAGAAAGCATTGGATCCTGGAACAACGTATTTAACTGCGAGACACTAATCATTGCAGACTTGGGGTGTTCATCTGGATCAAATACACTTTTCGTCACAGAAATAATTACAAAAGAAATACGTAACAAATATGCGGAAGAGGGAGTGAGTGTTCCTGAGTTTCAGGTTTTTTACAACGACCTTCCTTCTAATGATTTCAATTCCCTTTTCAGTATATTATTAGCTGTTCCGCCTGTGGAAAGATCACATCGTTTGGTGGCGGTAGTGCCGGGTTCCTTTTACAACCGTCTATTTCCGCTCAATAGTATCCATTTCATCCATTCCTCCTCCAGCCTGAACTGGATTTCGCAGGTAGGTTGAACCATTATAAATATATACAACTATTAGTTTGGCGGCTTTATGCTCACTCAATATATGCTAAGTGATCACTAGGTACCCCAAGACGTAGCAGATAAGAATGGGCAATGCTGGAACAGAGGCAAAATCTGGATCTCCGAGGACGGGCCCGCCGGTGTTGCAGATGCCTACTTTGCACAATCTCAAAGCGACTTCAACGCATTTCTAAAATCACGGGCAAAAGAGATGGTTGTGGGAGGTCGGATGTTTTTGGTGCTTAACGGCCGTCAAAGTGCAGATAAAATAAAGCAGGCAAACTTATTTTTGGATACACTAGGATGTGCCATGAATGAATTGGTCTCACAGGTCGTTTTCATCAGTTTCGTATATATGTATTTGGATCGTGTCATCATATAGATCCTACTTATTGCCGATGCGGCTCTGATTTTTCTTTCCTTAATATTTTGCAGGGGGTAATAAACGAGGAAAAGCTTGATTCCTTCAACCTTCCTTTATATTTCCCCACTTCCGAGGAGGTGAAGAGTGTTGTGTTGAGAGAAGGCTCCTTCACCGTTGTGAGGCTTGAGATTGTGGCGAGGTGGTTGTCAAATGAGCATGGTCATGATTATCATACTGACAAGGAAGCATATGCAAGTGTCAGAAAATAGAGAGCATGCAAAAAAACAAGAACTCAAACAAATAAACAAAAACTAAACACAATTGCTACAGCAATTTCTTGAAGGATGAGATTTTATTGATCTTCAATTTTCTTTGCTTACAATGATGCGCCCAAGCGTCTTTAAATAGATTTGAATCCATACAATAATTAGAAAATAAACTCAAGACAAACTCAAGACTAAAATCAGTCTTTACATGCAAACTAACTCTCTAACTCACTGTTTGCTAACTAAGTGATTGCTTACTATCAGTTTACTAACTGATTGCTCAACTACAGTTTACTAACTGATTGCTTGCATGAGGAGTGGAGAAATTAACTCCAATGCACTTGAGTTTCTAACACTCCCCCTTAATTTCTACCACTTACAATTTTAGCATTTACAATGCCTAAATTTTGTCTCAAATAATCAAAGGTCTCTTTTGATAATGCCTTTGTAAATATGTCTGCCAATTGATCTTCAGATCTGCAGAAGTCCAGATGGATTTCTCCATTGTTCACTAATTCTCTGATAAAGTGAAATCTTGTATCAATGTGCTTGCTCCTCTTGTGAAACACACGATTTTTTGATAAAGCGATTGCTGATTTGTTATCACAGAAGATTGGTGTTGACTCTTTCTGTGCTTGTAATAAATATTTCAATATTCTTCTCTTCCATGTTGTTTGACATGCTGTTGATGTGGCTGCAACATACTCTGCTTCAACTGATGAAAGTGTCACTATAGGTTGTTTTTTGGATGCCCATGTGACCACACCTATTCCTAAAAGAAAAGCATATCCAGAAGTACTCTTTCTATCATCAACGCTACCTATAAAATCACTATCTGTAAACCCAATCAAACTAAAATCTTTACTTGTGGAATATAAAATTCCATATTCTATAGTTCCTGCCACATATCTTAATATCTTTTTTCCAACTTGTCAATGTGAGTCTTTCGGTGACTCCATAAATCTTGAGATTAAACTAACCTCATAACTGATATCTGGTCTAGTAGCTGTAAGATACATCAAACTACCAACTAGCCTTTTGAATGTTGTGGAATCAACATTAGACCCTTGGTCTTCTTTGCTAAGTTTAGTCCCCAGTATTAGTGACCGATCACGGTAGTATAACCGATGTTGGCAACATTAGTGATTGATTGCGGTAATTTAACCAACGTCAGCAACTGTGTTTTCAAAATAGAAACCAAAAAGCCATTCCAGCATGAGAAATGGCAGCGAACAACAGTATTTCACAGTCGCAAATTCCTAATTTCGATGGTAAGAATTATGATTTTTGGGCAATTAAGATGAGAACTTTATTTTTCTCACAAGATGTATGGGATTTGGTAGAAAGTAGTTTTGTAGAATCGCAGGACGAGGCAGCCCATCTGGCATTAAATCAAGCACAAAAGGATGAGCTCAAAGAGAATAAGAAAAAAGATGCAAAAACATTATTTCTCATCCAACAGGCATTGGATGAATCAATATTTTTTAGAGTTGCAGCAGCAACAACATCTAGAGAGGCATGGAAAATCTTGGAGACTACCTATAGAGGTAATACAAAGGTAAAAATTGCTAAATTACAATCTCTTAAGAGAACTTTTAAAAATTTGCAAATAAATGATTCAGATTCGATAGACCAGTTTATGGGTCAAGTTTTGAATATAGTGAATCAAATTAGATCTAATGGAGAAACTATGACGGATCAGAAGATTGTAGAAAAAATATTTAGATGTTTACCCAGTAAATTTGATGCAATAGTTGTAGCTATTGATGAAACCAAGGATTTGGAATAATTATCTGTAGATGAATTAATGGGTTCTTTGTTAACACATGAATATAGAATGAATAGGAATAACACTTCTCTTGAGAATGCCTTCAAGTCATAGGTATCAATTGGCAGAGGAAGAGGAAGAGCCAGGTCAAGCTTCAGAGGAAGAGGCAGAGGCAGATATGGAAGGAACAATTCAGATGAATGTGAGAACAGTAATCAAAACTACAACAGTAGAGGACGTGGCAAAAATCACTTCTAGCAAGGTTCACAGAGGTTTGATAAATCTAATGTTCAATGTTATTACTGCAAGAAATATGGTCATTATGCAAATAACTATAGAAATAAACAAAGATATGTGTACAAATAGAATGCTGATTACACAGGTGAATCTGGTTCTAATCTAGGTGAATCTAGTTTTAATCCTGGAAGCATGTTTCTTACTTGTAATGTTACTCAAGAAAAAGCTAGAGATATTTGGTTTTTAGACAGTGGATGCATTATTCATATGACAGGAATTAAATTTTTTTTACTAGTCTTGATGATTCTGTAAAATCAGAAGTGAAATTAGGAAATGATATCATAGTAGATGTCATGGGTAAATGTGTCATAAATGTTTTGGCCAAGAATGGTGAAAGAAGGTTTATACCTAATGTTTATTTTATACCTAGACTAAAACATAATCTTTTGAGTGTTGGTCAGTTAGTACATAAAGTTTATAGAATATCCTTTATGGATAATGTTTGCACAATATTGGACAAGTGTCCAAGTGACAGGTTGATAGGAAAAGTGGAGATGACAAAGAATCGGATGTTCCCACTTCAAATTCAGTGCATCCAAGGAGAAGAAGAAGCCCACTTCAAATCCATGCAGCTAGACCAATCATGGTTATGGCACTTAAGGTATGGACATTTAAATTTTGGAGGTTTAAATTTGTTGTAGAAGAAAAATATGGTAAAGGGTTTACCACCAATAGAACAGCCAGAAACTTCATGTGACAGTTGTATTCTGGCAAAACAGCATAGAGAGAGCTTTCCAGTAGGAGGCTCATATAGAGCTAAGCTAATATTGGAGTTAGTCCATAGTGATTTATGTCAACCAATGCCAACTCCATTATTTGGAGGTAGTACTTATTTTCTAACCTTCATTGATGACTTTAGTAGAAAGACTTGGATCTACTTTCTCAAAAATAAGTCTGAAGCCTTTGGAAAGTTTAAAGAATTCAAGGCAATGGTTGAAAAGTAGAGTGGCCATTATCTCAAGGTACTCAAATCAGATAGAGGAGGTGAATATATGTCTAATCAATTTTATGATTTTTGAAGATATCATGGAATCAAAAGGCAATTGACTACAATGTACACACCACAACATAATGGTGTAGCAGAAAGAAAGAATAGAACAATCATGGAGATGGCAAGAAGCATGTTGAAAGCTAAACACTTGTCAAACGAATATTGGGTGAAAGCAGTAACATGTGCAGTGTATATTTTGAATAGAAGCCCAATAAAGAGTGTCAGAGATCGAATTCCATAAGAAGCGTGGAATGGTAAGAAATATAGTGTATATCATTTAAAAAAATTTGGTTGTATTGCATATTCTCTTATACCATCTAAATTGAGAAGAAAGCTTGATGATAGATGTGAGAAATACATTTTTATTGGCTATAGTGACGAATCAAAAGCTTATAAGTTGTATAACACAATTTCAAAGCAAGTGATTATTAGCAGAGATGTTGAATTTAAGGAAGCAGAAGCATGGAATGGTAGCACCATCATAGTTGGAGCACCAATTCCATAGGATGAAGAAGTTTCAGAAGAGAAAAATTTGTAAGGTAGACAATCCTCTCCATAAGAAGGCACAAGCACACCAATAAGGACACCTAGAAGGTTTGAACAAGGTGAATCATCTAGTCATGCATGTCACCCTACTCCAAATTCACAAGTATGTGATAAGTTAGATCCAACACTTGCTACTTTAAAAGCAAGATTGAAAGGTAAAAAAATGAGAAATTTAAATGAGATTTATAATCAAGAAGAAGAGAAATTAGATTTGGTTTCAAATTTTGCTCTTTTCACTCATGACCCTATGTATTATGAAGACGTAGTTAATGAGGAACATTGGCTAAAAGCAATGGATGAAGAGTTGAATGCTATTGAAAGAAATCAGACATGGGATCTAACTAATTTACCTGAAGGTAAGGATTGTATTGGATTCAAATGGATTTATAAGACTAAATTTGATGCAGATGGAAATGTTGAAAAACACAAGGCAAGGTTAGTAGCAAAAGGTTTTGCACAAGAACATGGAGTTGATTATAATGAAACATTTGCACCAGTTACTAGATTGGATACTATTAGAATGGTATTATCAATAGATGCTCAAAATAATTGGTATGTATATCAAATAGATGTAAAATCTACTTTTTTGAATCATTTTCTAGATGAAGTATATGTGAAACAGCCCATAGGTTATGAAGTGGAAGGACATGAAGAAATAGTTTACAGATTGAAGAAGGTTCTTTATGGTCTCAAGCAAGCACTAAGAGCATGGTATAGTAGGATTGATTCTTATATGATAAACAATGGATTCAACAGAAGCAATAGTGAGCTTACTTTGTACACAAAAATCAACAAAGAAGGTTAGATTTTGATTATGTGTTTATATGTTGATGATTTGATTTTTACTAGAAATTTATCTGTAGACACTTTTAAATCAACAATGAAGAAAGAATTTGAAATGACAGATTTGGGATTAATGAAGTATTTTTTGGGAAAAGAAGTTGAATAATTAGAGAAAGGAATTTTTATCTGTCAAACTAAATATTCAAAGAACGTGTTAAGAAGATTTAAGATGTTGAATTGTAAACCAGCACCTACACCAGTTGCTATAGGGACTAAACTTAGCAAAAAAGACCAAGGGTCTAATGTTGATTCTACAACATTCAAAAGACTAGTTGGTAGTTTGATGTATCTTACAGCTACTAGACCAGATATCAGCTATGGGGTTAGTTTAATCTCAAGATTAATAGAGTCACTGAAAGACTCACATTGGCAAGTTAGAAAAATGATATTAAGATATGTGGTAGGAACTACAGAATATGGAATTTTATATTCCATAACTAATGATTTTAGTTTGATTGGTTTTACAGATAGTGATTTTGCAGGTAGCGTTGATGATAGGAAGAGTACTTCCAGATATGCCTTTCTTTTAGAAATAGGTGTGGTCACATGAGAATCTAAAAAGCAACCTATAGTGACACTTTCATCAGCTAAAGCAGAGTATATTGCAGCCACATCAGCAGCATGTCAAGCAACTTGGATGAGAAGAATATTGAAAGATTTATTACAAGCACAGAAAGAGTCAACACCAATCTTCTGTGATAACAAATCAGCAATCGCTTTATCAAAAAATCATGTGTTTCACAATAGGAGCAAGCACATTGATACAAGATTTCACTTTATCAGAGAATTAGTGAACAATGGAGAAATCCATCTAGAATTCTGTATATCTGAAGATCAATTGGTGGACATATTTACAAAGACATTACCAAAAGAGACCTTTGATTATTTGAGACAAAATTTAGGCATTGTAAATGCTAAAATTGTAAGTGGTAGAAATTAAGCGGGAGTGTTAGAGACTCAAGTTGAATTGGAGTTAATTCTCCATTCCTCATGCAGGCAAGGACTTAAGCTATAGTTAAACAATCAATTAGTAAACTGACACTAAGCATTCAGTTAGTTAACTGAAAATTAGATATTAGTTATTTTGCATGTAAACACTAAAATTAGTCTTGAGTTTGTTTTTCTAATTATTGTATGGATTCTAATATATTTAAAGATGTTTGGGCACATCAACGAAGTAAGGAAAATTGAATATCAATAAAATATTATCCTTCAAGAAATTGCTGTAGCAATTGTTCATTTTTTATTTATTTTTTTGAGTTCTTGTTTTGTATGCTCTCTTGATTCTAACAAGACCAGCATTATGTAGATCGTTTCCTTTCCAAACTATATACCTTTTGGTGGGTGTTAAGGTTTACGAGAACTACTAGAATATATTTGCAATTCTACAAAAATGAGAAGTATTTCATTACGTAGACAAAGTTTACATATACTTCACAGTCGATATAGCGAGTTTAGTTGCCTGCAAATGTTAGACTTAAGAAGATTCTTAATGTTATTGTGGGATGGCTTTCATTCACGAGTTGTATTAGGAAAGCTAACCATCCCTAGATGCATAAAACTTTTAAGGATACCATACAGAGTTACAATTTTGGCCAACTTGGTTGTCTAGAAGAATTAGATTTATCAGGATGTGAAAATTTATATACACAGTGCAGTGAATTCAATTTTCTAGGAGCATTGAGTATTTTTAATTTAGCCAAATGCAAGGAGATCCACGCTAGGGCCAAGTAGCCTCTATTTCCTATAGTGGTGGTTAGAAACTGGCTAAAATCCCTCCCCACTAGCTTTGGTAGTCCAAAATCACCCAATTTTTGAAGAATTTCACAGTGGAGGAAAAAAAATTGGCTTGATGTCGAAGTAAATGAATTGGTCTCTGAATTCTTCGTGGAGATAAAATAATCCTTTTGAAATCACCACAAATCTCAAATCTAGTTTTCCAGTCTAGCACAATCTCTACTCCTCCAAACTTACAGTATAACTATGAATTGAGAGAGCCATTTGGAAAGTATTCGTAATCCAGTAACCTTCGAGATCCCTCTCTGCAGAATCCTCTTAACCTAAAAAATTCACATGGTGAATGTTTCCATTGATGCTTATTTAATCATGGAACTACTTCTCTCCTTGGGCTAAGCTTTTTAATATTTTGATGGCCACATGGGTACTGTTAGCAAGTGTTCCTTTGAAAACGACCGATTGCTCTATTGGAAGATAATTCCATCCACGTTACATCACTCCACCTGTTGATAACTGATGCATGTTGTCTTCACCAATGCATGCTTTCCTCACCGCATGCTATCCTCATCTATTGTCTTTGGTCCTTATTGATGCATGAGATTATTTTATTTATAGTTTGTTTGTTTGTATGGAGCTAATCATATATGCATGTTTAAAGAACCATACATGCATGTTTAAAATTATTTTTAGACTATTATTTGAACAGCTGATTAAACTCCTCTAAGTGAAGCACTTCATGCAATTTAGTTAGCTGCATCCTTACTATTTTATCACTTGAAAAAATTGTAACAGATATATTAGAAATAATATAGAGTATTATTGCATATTTTTGGCTTGTCTATGTTGTAAGTGTTTTGTTTTAATTTACTGTTATTTTGTTATGCTGTTATAATTGGTTTATCAGCAAGTTGGGCTTGGATAAAATCTACATCTGGTATCAGAGTAGGGATTTTTATTTTGGGTTAAAGATTTAGTAGTTGGAATTTGGCCAAAAAAAATTTCATGTCAAATTCTAACTCCTTGCCCATTCTAGAATTTGATGGAAATGAGTATGATTATTGGTGTATCAAAATGATGACTTTTTTGATAGAAAAAGATTTGTGGGAGATTGTTGAATCAGGGTATGTAGAGCCAGCTGATTGAAATGCCCTCACAATGAATGATAAAACAACTAAGAAGGAGGCTAAGAAGAAGAATGCTCAAGCCTTATTTCATATTCAAATAACTAATGCACAACCCTAACTGCTATCCGCATTCATCAAATCCAAAAAGAGGGTAAATAAGACAAAACCTACCCCCATTTTATTTAAATTTTATGATGGGGAAGAAGTTATTACACAACTCCATGATTGATTTCGATGTTAGCACCATGCTTATACCTAAGTAGATCATAGATGTAGTGTAACTACAATATGAACCTTTGAATAAAGGAGTAATTCAAATGGATGAGAAGAAATTTCAAACCATAGGTATCATCAAGGAATTTTCCCTCACCTTATATTCTTATCTCATTGTCTCTGTATCATAGGAAGTTTTAGTGATAGACATCCCACCAATGTTTGAGTTATGTCTGTCAAGAAATTTCACCAAAAAGATAGTTAGATATCTATTATTAGATTGGTCCCAATTGATTCTAAGGACCAAATAGTTTTGAAGTTGTAGGTATTATTTGAACCATTACACCTAGAACACATAGTAGATGATGTTATGATAAAATTCAAAGTAACACATGTCTTTCTCCGATATTTATCACATAGAAATGCTCAATGAAGAAAGGTTAGAAGGTAACAGATCTACTTTTGAAATTTGATACCACTAAGTTAGGGAGCTATGTGATTCATGATGAAGACCAGGGCATTCTCGAGTTCATAAAAAAGAAAGATTATCATAACAAAGAGCATAAAAGTGAGTCCAAATTTTGGAATCTACATTTTGACATTAGAAAATGCAATACTAACTCTAGGGTTGGTATCTGACTAATGTCTCCATCTTAAATAGAGACCCTATGAGCCTTCTAATTCTAATTTTCTTACACAAAAAAAGAAGTTGAATATGAATTACTAGACCATGGCCTTAGCCTTGCTGAGCATATAGGTGCAAAATAGTTAAAATTGTTTTGTGATTTTGAATTAGTAGCAAGATAGGTAAGAGAGGTCACAATTGTGAAAAATGTCTGATGAGGTCCTAATACCATTTGATATGGGATTTGATTAAATTAGTAGAAGATTTTAACATTTAAATAACCCCAATGATGATGAATGCAGAGGTAGACATGATAGAAATAATCAATTCCTAGTTTGATTTGGTGATAGATTTATTCACCAATGGGCAAGCACTATAGGTGATTATCATACCCACCATTTTTGACAAAGAATAGAACTAGTTAGTGTTTGAAACTGATGCCCAAATCATCATGTTCATTCAAATTCACAAAGTAGTTCTAACATAAAGTTGAAGAGGCCTATGGGGACAAGATTATGTGACTAAAATGAAATAAAATTCTAAAAGGGTTGATCGCCTTGGATAATTTATTTGACTATGATGACATTAGGAATGTTAAACATAATTTCATTGTATATAAAATTAACTACTCTGATCTTGATATCGTATATGGAAGAAAACTTAACATTGGGAAAGAAGTTCCAAAAGAAGATAAAGAGTGATTGATTTATTTCTATAATAAGTATGAAGGGGTCATGCTATGGACCTATGATTATTTAAAAGGGTATGATCATAAGCTCATTTTAAATACCATAAACCTTGTGGATAGAACCAAACCTATTTGATAAAATCAAAGGCCGATAAACCAAAATATTGAGTTTCTCATGGCTCAAAAGCTAAGGAAATTGACCAACTAAAGTATAATATACCCGATCAAGCATTCAACTTGGGTGTCTAACCTGGTTCTAGTGAGAAAGAAGAGTGAATAAATCCAACTATGCATAAAATTTTGAGACTTGAAAAATCATATCTAAAGGACCATTACCCCTTCTTTTTATGGAGAAAACCCTCCAAATAGTGGCTAGTATAGAAATGTTCTCTCTACTAAATGGCTTCACAGGATACAACCAATTATGGGTAAATGAGGAATATCAGCACAAGACTACTTTCACCATGAAATTGGGTGTCTTCGCATATGTGAAGATGCCTTTTGACCTCTCAAATGTAGGAACTACTTTCTAATGAGCTATAGATGTAGCTTTTAATGCCTTGATCAACAAAATCATCCTCATATATCTAGATGACCTCATTGTGTTCTCTAAGAAGAAGGAATATCATTTCAATCATTTGGAGGAGGGTTTTTCAAAAGTGCCAATAATTGGAAGTGTCTTTTAACCTCAAAAAATATGTTTTTAGAGTACCAAAATGCAAGTTGCTCAGATACGTGGTATTTAAAGAAGGGATTACCATTGGTATAGAAAGAGTAAGGGCCATAAGGGATTTAGCCTTGATTTTCAACAAGAAGGGGGTCTAATCTTTCCTAGGAAACATTATCTTTGTTAGTAGAATCATATTCAACTTCATAGGGTTGGTAAGGCCAATCATATTGATGGTGAAGAAAGACCAACCCTTTAAATCGACCATGAAAGGAAGTACAATGTTTAAAAAAATTAAAGTAGTGATATCAACTACCCCCATGCTAGTCAATCTTAAATTCTCCAAAGATCTCATCATGTAGGTCTATGGGAGTGAACATAGCCTAGTGGTTATGCTAACTCGAAAGGTAGAAGAAGAGATAAGTGAGGACCCCATTGCTTTCTGTTCAATAACCTTATGTAACTATAAGGTTAAGTACATTTTCATTGAGAAATAAGCTCTCACCATTGTCAAAAGCCTCAAACATTTAGGCACCTTGTGTTGGGAAGAAAAATAATGGTTTATGCAGTGCATTATAGATTTTGAGAGTATGTAATAGAAGGAGAGACCATTGAAAAAGTTCCAATTGGATCACCAAGATCTTAGAATATGATGTTGAAGTGAGGCTGACCAGGGTGATCTGAGTAAGAGGACTCTGTGAATACTTGGCCTAATGCTTCGATACTCTAATAGAAAAACTGGATACATAGGAAACAATTCTACTCAGTCAATATGAAACCAATGGGTATTGGGTTATTGAAATAACCTATTTCATGCAAAATAACTAATATCCATATAGTATCATCACATATAAAAGGAAATTATATAGGTTATAAGGGGATAGCTACAAACTGGCCCAGGGACTCTTGATCAAGAGAAACTTTGATGGAGAGGTCCTTTGATGCATTAAAAATCAACAAGCTCAAAAATTCTATAGATTATATATTTCACTCCTCTGGGTGGACATTTCTCATTAAAGACCACCAAAAACAAATTATGCATGTAGGATATTACTATCCAACCATGTTTGTGGACTATCATTAGGTAGTCAAGAAATGCGAGCAATGTCAATTCTTCATGGGCAAGTGAAATATTTTGGCCATGCCATTAAACCCAAATATGACCAATGAGACCGTCATATAATGGGTCTTTGATTTCATTAGTATGATCAATCCTATCTCTATTGTAGGCTACAAATGGCTACTTATGACCATCGATTACTTCACTAGGTAGACCAAAGTAACCTGGATGATGGACGCAATTGAAAATATGGTCTTCAATTTCTTGGAAGAACTTGTAGTGAAGTTTGGTCCACATAAAATAATCATCTTTGATAATGTGAAGGCCTTTCTCATTTTCAATATTTATGAATTTGTGCTCCAAAATGTCATTTTATTGAAGACTTAGTCCAATTACTACCTGCAAGGGAATAGGTTGGATGTATTGACAAATAAAAATATCATTAGGTTGATCAAAAGAATGGGCACTAATAGACAAAGGTAGAGGCATATGCATGTAAAAATTACCCTAATGGTTGACCGAATTACTCCCAAGCAGGTCCATAAGACATCATCTTATGAACTAGTATACAAGAAGGAAGTGGTCACACCCACATAAATAACAATCCCCACTTTATAGATTTTAAGGGTGGTCAAAACAAGTGATAATAGAGTGATGGAGGTTAGGATAATGGAATTATTCAGCCTCAAATAAGTGAGAGAGCAAGTGAGTGATGTAAAAGTTACCTCACAATAAGTAGTGAAGCAACAGTTTGAAAAGAAATCATCAACCCTAGGTTTTAAGCCTAGGGACTTGATCCTCAAATACGATCAAAGGGATGTGAAACCAGACCAACATTATAAGGATGGAAATAGACTTGGAGTGGGCCATATGACCAAGGATAAAGGTGAGGTGTTTTAAGAAGAAGTTCATGAGGAAGAGGTGATCCTTGATGTGAAAGATGATAAATAAGAATGGATACAATAGATTAAATTCCTACAAAAGCTTTAGGAACTTTTCAAGGTTAAAGGAAAAGTATATGAGAAGATAGAGATAGAAGTGTCCATGAGATACAATGATCAATATTGGTAATATTACACTAAGCTCCTTGATGAGCTTGAAGAATTTGAAATTGACAAATCACTTATCTATTCTCAAGACATCATGGTGAGCCAAGAAACATGCTTTGTCGAAGCATCATTGGATAATGTTGTAAGTAAAAAGTCTTATGAAGAAGCTGAGGTAGTTGAAGTGCAAGAATAATTCATCCATATAGTTGATTTGTTTGAAGTTTTCTCATCTACATTGAAATCCATGCCAAGAAGAGTGGCCAACACCATGAGAAAGATGAAGGCTTCCATGCCAATGTTAAAATGGTAACGTGTCTTATATATCTATTCATTCTATGAGGAAAGAATATTTTATGGATTTCCCTTTGATATAGGATGGAGAGATTATTTCAAGATAGTGTGTGTTTAGTTTTGTTTTGTTTTAATTTGTTGTCATGGCCCCCTAAGTGCTCTTGAAGCATAGGTTGTGTGTTTCCTTCTCTTTGTTGGGGTGTGTCTTTGATTTTTAGTGTATGGGTAAATAAACTAATCCTATTTTAGTCAAAAGTCTGATCAAATCAATTTGAAGTGCTCATATGCATGACTCCATGCCTAATGGAGGTGTAAGGAAACTAGTCTTAGGTATAGCAAGCATGCCACCCTTGGGAATTGCCAATAATGTTGACCAAATTTGACCCCAAGTCAAATTTTAGCCAACCCCTACTATTTCAAAAAATTTATAAGATTCCCATAAGTCTTATAGGGTGTTATGTTAGGTCCATTGTCTTACTAATCCCCTCTCTAGTCTTTGTTGAAGTCCACCCCTTATGCACTAGGCTAGACAACTTGAGTCAAAGGTTGGTCAAATATGTTCAAAGATTCAAGTTATGTTGAAAATGTTTTAATATGTATTTTAACATAGTTTTAGGCGTTTACAAGTCATTAGACTATCTTTCACCTTGTTCCATATTCAAGAAGAGGCCCTTTAGTCATATTTTGATCCATTTAATGATTTGAATGGATTTACATGCAAGAAAATTGGACACCCAGATGATTTTAAATGTGTATCATGTCATTTTCATGTTATCAAATATTATTTTCTAGGCAAGAAGTAGTTATCTTCAGTAGATGGTAGTTTTTCCTAAAAATAGGAACTTTTGGGCACTTGTACAGACTCCCCAAGTCCACAATCAGCCAAAAACATTAAAAGATAAATTATTCACATTATAACACTCATTTTCACATTTGGAATTCAAGGAGAATGCAAAAAAATTCTTCTACAACTCATTTTCTCTTTTTCTCCTCTTGGCATACAAAGAAGCCTCAACTTCAAGTGCTCACTATAAGCCATATAGTTGGAGTTGGAGTAAATTATTTAAGGGGTGTATAGATATATTATATTAATCCACATCTATAACAATAAATTTTAATTTGGTGTATCCTCATCTATGAATAATTGTCAACACCTAAGGCAACTTTTTGAGAGTTTACATTGAAGAGGGGTCTCTTTTTGAATCTGTTTGAATTTCACTTGATTTGGATTGATGTATTTGGTTATTTTAAGATCTTCACAATAATTTAAAATACATTCCAATTTTACTTTATATTTGTAGAGTTCAGATCTCCAAGAAATATTCTTTTAGGCTTGTGAATGCTCCTAAACTGGTCTCTCTACTCTTATTGTTGTCTCAATCTTCATAGAATGGATTTTCCACATTAGATGTAGGCACGAGTTATGGTTTCAAGATTTTTGATCCATGTGTATGTTTGTAATGGTTTTTAAACAAGTTTCCAACTAATACAATGAAGAAATAATGCTCTCAAAACCATGCCTTCCATGATTGCCAACTCTCACAAAGTAGCCTGATGATGTCATCATACCTAGATATTAGCTTTTGATAATGGTTTCAAGCCTTAGAGATGTCTATAAAACATTTGGATAGGATTGTATTGATCCACACATAATTCTAAGGAGTCAAAAGAGCATTGAAAGTTTCAAGAGGATGATGACTGAGTTTTGTTCTTCAGTCCCCAAATGTAGAAAATAGAGATCCTGAGGGTTTTTCAGATAATGTATGTCATGATAGAAGATGGATTCACCAGTTTTAATTCTTTAATTTTGTATCCCTATCCTCCTATAATAAATATACCAAAATTCAAGACAAAATACGGAGTGGATCATTGGTTTTAAGACCTCTTAAAATGGCCAAACATCACTCATTAGTGATCTCTATAGGAAATAAATTGGGAGTGTCAAATTTCATTATACATAGGAAATCTAAGCCTTGTCCAAAGATGTGATACATTTAAAAAGGTTTTAATAATAATTCCCAATCATTTAGATAGTGGATAAGGGTGACGATGGCATGACATGACCTTTTAGGCCATCCCCTATCCATACACAAGGCAGAGAGGTAGTGGAGATAATGTTTATTTTGTGGCATAAAGAAGTGGTGTTGATAGTTCCTAGGAAGGAAATAAGTCTTAGTTTGAGTTTCATAAGGGTTAGGGGAAACCTCAACAAGACTTATACACTCATTATACACTCTAAACTCATCTTCATAATCTATAGGGCTAGAAATAGGCACTTACAACCCAAAATGGAGATTTGAAGTTGGGATTTTATTAATGTATAAAAAGTGAAACTTGGAGGAATAAAATTATTAAAGGTGACATAAGGAGATCATGGAAATCCTAAATACACCAAAACAAGTGTGAATAAAGATGACCTACCAACCTACAGGTCAGACAGTGAACAAGAAACACAATTTTGGTGGGTGAAAGTGACCTATAGCATGATATTAGTGAGTCCCAAGCATTGGATATGATTGTAAAATAAAAATGATCCTATGAATTAAATCCAATATATTTATTCTTGTAAACATACTAAATAAGGTGGTCTCAAATCAAAACTCAATCAAATTCCTTATACCCTACACACAATGTGACTATGAAAACCCAATCTTGGGTTTTGAATCTTTTGGAGGCCCAATCCTCAAAATTGGCAACTAAAATTTGGTATTAAGCATTAATAAAACTTGGGGAGAATTATAATTTTTTTTTTATGTGATGAATCAAGGTAAACCCTCTCTATTTTGTCTCAGAGCAAGGTCACTTTTACGTTACACAAGGGGACAATTTTGAGGAAAGGGTCAAATCATGAACCAGAGGTTAGAAGAAGGGAAAATAAACATTTATATAAGTCTCTAATACAAATAAGATGTCTTATATAAGGAGGGTTGCACTCAAATCCCATGGGTAGATTTAAGAGCAAGAGGCAAAATAGAGTGTCATCCTTAGTTATAGATTTTTGAAAGGCAAGAAATGTATTGTTACATGTGTCTCAAATAATATTTGAGGTTTCTAAGCTATTATAGTCAATAAATCATCAAGAAAGAGTTATTTTTTGAACACAAGGTTACAGGAAGACTCCTTGCATAAGGTTTAGGCCTATTCCTAAGGAGGAGCCATTCATGTTTCTAATTATCAATGAGATATCCTATCATTTTTATCATGTTTTTAGAGCATATAAAAAGGTGATACAACTCTTAGTTGGAAAATGAAATGATCGAGAAGCAATTTTGTCTGGGAATAGACCAAACCCCTAATAGAATTCAAAAAATGGAGCTCAAAGGTCAACTTCCATCACTCACAAATTTAATGACCTAATGCATGGGACCTTGAGCCACTTAGGAGAGTTGGGAAAGGTCCTGGAAGAGCCGTCAATGTAATTTGGATTGGGGTTCAATGTGAAATGGCTATGAACAAAGGTTAATAGTACATGCCTCTCAAAACCCTCACTAAACCCTTGTTGGAACTCGATTGGAGAGATAAAGAATTTAAAGAATCTAAATGAAAAGGGATGGACATGAAACTTCCTTGAGATAATAGAGGACTCTTAGAGGATTCCACACATGTTTTTTTTTATTTTATGAAATTATATGGACCAGGGGAAAATAGGGTTTATTTTAGCCATTTTGAGTGTTATGCAAGCTAAATAGGGAGTTAGAAGATGAAACAAACTTTGGAAGGAATATTTACACTTTAGATAACTCTAAAATTTCATTTCATCTAATTAATCAAACTCTATGTGTCCAAATAAGTCCTTCACTTTTCACCACTCTAGTGAGCCAAATAGTAAACTTTAGGAAAGTGGTGAAAAGCAATTAGGGGGACCTTTTAGAAGTTTTTTTAAAAAATGAAAATATGAGGTTTCCCTAAAGGTTGGATATAATCCATGGTATGGATCAGTTTGTAGGATTGATGATTTTTTAATGCCAAGTGGAGAAAGTACATGGAAAAGATCCTTTTTAAAATTGTTAGTGATAATTTTGCATGTTCACAAGAATAGTGATGGTCAGGGATAAATCCAATGCATTTGGAGACTTGTTTGTAACCCCTCTTACTTAAGTCAATCATTAGACCTAATCATATGTAGGGATAGAGGTAGTTTTGAAAGACAACTTAGGTTGACAGTTTCTCATGCCAAAATGGTAGTTTGGTGCCACTTTTTAACTATCTTTATGGCTTGTGTGGATAAGTACATCCTCATGACCTAGAATAGCTCACCCTAACTCTCCTCTACATGCAATTTTTACTCATTTTCATTTGGTGACACATGTGCTTGTGCCTTTTCAACTTCTTCTTTATCTCTCTCCTTCCAAGTTCTATAAATTGGACCTTTTTGGGCATTGTTTGGGATTCTAACTTCTGGTATGGTGAAACCCTGCCAAAATTGTACTTTGATTTGTACTTAATCTATAGTGAAACAAGTTGGTTATATTCTAAGTCCATTTTCACTATGTGTTGAAGTGATCCATCTTAAAATTCAAGTATAGATTGAGTTCATCTTATTTTCATGCAATCCTTGAATGTGTTGTTACAAATCTAATTCTCTTATAACAGGTTCCATGAAGTGTATGCTACTACAATAGACTCTTAAAGTGTCTATGAGTTTGGTAGAGTCATATCTAAGCTTCCCTTCAATTGCCTTCATTTGTTGAGTTGTTTTTTACCTTCATGAGAAACACTAATGCTAGGGAGCTCCATTAATGGTGTGAGGCTAGTTTGATTATCTTAGTTCATTATACAAATTCCAAGTGTATGAATGGAATCAAATCTTGGTGTATCACCTCTTATTTTAGGTTTTATCTATGTATCTTTCTCTCTCTTTTCACACATGTTAGACACTTTTAGTAGCATAAGCACATCAAGTAATATCTACGGAGCTATCCCTTTCAATCCTAGAGACTCATCTCTCTTATAAGTTCACCCACAACTTGAGAGATGACTCAATGTTGCATCAAATTGTAGGAGCTTCATAGAATGTTCTAGGGTACATAATTTGATGACATCAAATATATCAAACAATAAAAAGTCTAACAAAATTATATTAGGTATTTTATAGTATCTTACACAAAATCTACAAATGATGCAATTAAGGTGTATGAATGTACATCTAGTACACATAAGATTCCTTTGAAATTTTACCTCTATCAATGTATATGGTGTCGTACTGACATGGATAGATGTATTAGTGGGTGGCCCACTACTTAGCTCAGTAAATTAAAATTATGATGTCGAAGGTAATGTCTCCTCCTGGAACACAAAAAATACATATATATTAATCAATTTAAATGTGTAAGTTAATTTTTACCTTTTTAATTTTCAAATATAGCTTAAAAATTTTACATGAAATTTATATAAAAGATACGTGCATGTGAGTAGAGAGTCCCAATGTATCCAAACCAAATGTGTTTGCCTACAACTCATCAATCAAATCCATATCCTTGAATCCCCTTGAAGAGCCATTGTCATCATATTAAGGTCCAGTGCATATAGTATCATAGGATATGCATGGGTGGGGTCAAGTATGGCCACTAGGTGGAATATCTGGAGCATCTATCTCTGAAAGCCTCACTAAGTGCATGTAAAGTGTCTATCTACACAACCTCCTTCACCATAGAGGGAATCTCTGGATGAAGTGGCTTTTTGGTATGGATCTTTGCAAGGACGATTAGGTGTATGATGTGCCCCTGATCGATCTTGTGCAGAGCTTTTTTCTCGACCTTGAAACTCACCATAGTCAAAATAATTTAAAATTTTAATGAAGACAAACTTACAGTAGAGTTTCCTCGAAAAGTACAAAGGAACCTCATGGTTATTACAAGGTGGATATTCAAACACTATCCACTATCACTCCCAAAAATTGGCTTTAATCAAATTGTATTAACATTGATGGATTGCGAAATTTTTAGTCTAAGTAAAGAAAGCTACAAACATATGACTTTGCATTTCCATTTTAGCACTACAATTCTATAACTTAAATTGATATGGTGATAAAATATCAATGACTAATATCGATCAACAATAATTTTACTATAATTTTTATTAATTTATATTCTCGCAACTTAACAAAATTAAAACAAATAGTACAAATTTTCATTCAACATTTTCTCAATAAAACAATTCATGAGTCATAACTAGATCAAAATTCTACTTAGAATTTTTCCAATTTTTAGTCACGGCTTTCATAGAAGATAAATTTTCAAAGATAGTGATCGACTATGAATTGGAAGAAGGGACAAAGCATCAACATCCATTACCTATAAAATCGACAACATAATCAGTAGAGATTGTGAAATATTTGACCAAATGACAACGTGGTGTCTTTTCATGGAATATCCTAATCACGATTTTCATATTAAAAAAAGTGGTGAAAGCGTAATAATAGAAATCAGATAGAGTGGTATCATGAGAACGGAGAATAAAAATATATTGATATGCAAAACAAAGTCTACCGTGGTATGGTATCTCTACCCATGTAACTCATGTTTGGGAGTGTTACCTCCACAGATTTTTCTTATGAAAAGCAAGAACATTTTGTTCTGGCCAATATCTAGATTTTTCCTGGAAATAACATAATACATTATTTAATTGTTGTAAGTGAATTAATTGTTGGACTCTTGTCATCTTGCTTGTATTGATATTAGAAGCTTATTCTCTTGTTTATATAATTTCGCATTTATCTATATGTCAAGTGGGCTCATTATTATAATTTTATTTGGAGTAAATCGATCAGTAAACAATTGAAAAACATCTTTCTCTCCTTTTATGCGGTGAATCTTTTCAGAACACCTACACCAACGACGTTACAGTGTACGCTATTTTAATCTTGAATATTTTTAGTGTATTAGAGGATAGGACATTGAAATGCATATATACCAAACAAAAAGAGGAGACACAAGCAAAAATAAAAGAGTACAGCTATGGAGAAAGTGCTTTCTATGAATGGTGGCCAAGGAGAGTATAGCTATGCTCAGAATTCTAGTACTCAGGTTTAATTTTTACTTTTACCTTTTTTTTTTAAAGATGTTTTCGGTAATGATTTGATGTGTTTTATGCATTGCAGAAAAACATATTCTTGAGCGCAAAGTCTCTGTTGCAAGAAAGCATTGGATCCTGGAACAACGTGTTTAACTGCGAGACACTAATCATTGCAGACTTGGGGTGTTCATCTGGACCAAATACACTTTTCGTCACAGAAATAATTACAAAAGCAATCCGTAACAAATATGTGGAAGAGGGAGTGAGTGTTCCTGAGTTTCAGGTTTTTTACAACGACCTTCCTTCTAATGATTTCAATTCCCTTTTCGGTATATTATTAGCTGTTCCGCCTCTGGAAAGATCACATCGTTTGGTGGCGGGCGTGCCGGGCTCCTTTTACACCCGCCTATTTCCGCTCAATAGTATCCATTTCATCCATTCCTCCTCCAGCCTCAACTGGATTTCGCAGGTAGGTTGAACCATTGTAAATATATACAACTATTATTTTGGCGGCTTTATGCTCACTTAATATATGCTAAGTGATCACTAGGTACCCCCAGACGTAGCAGATAAGAATGGCCAATGCTGGAACAGAGGCAGAATATGGATCTCCGAGGACGGGCCCGCTGGTGTTGCAGATGCCTACTTTGCACAATCTCAAAGTGACTTCAAAGCATTTCTAAAAGCACGGGCAAAAGAGATGGTTGTGGGAGGTCGGATGTTTTTGGTGCTTAACGGCCGTCAAAGTGCAGATAAAATAAAGCAGGCAAACTTATTTTTGGATACACTAGGATGTGCCATGAATGAATTGGTCTCACAGGTCATTTTCATCAGTTTCGTATATATGTATTTGGATCGTGTCATCATATAGATCCTACTTATTGCCGATGCGGTTCTGATTTTTTTTTCCTTGATATTTTGCAGGGGCTAATAGACGAGGAAAAGATTGATTCCTTCAACCTTCCTTTATATTTCCCCACTTCCGAGGAGGTGAAGAGTGTTGTGTTGAGAGAAGGCTCCTTCACCGTTGTGAGGCTTGAGATTGTGGCGAGGTGGTTGTCAAAAGAGCATGGTCATGATTATCTTACTGACAAGGAAGCATATGCAAGAATGCATTCCAAACAAATGAGAGCTGTATTCGAGGGTCTGATCTCAAATCATTTCGGTGAAGCGGTGATAAATCCTTTGTCCCACATATACTCAAAGCTCCTTGCAAACAAAATGGACGAAATCATGGAGCAGTCACAACATCTGATTGTTTTGACGCTAGAAAGGAGTTGTATTTGAGTTTAGTTCTAATATATCAACATTGTTAAGAATGGTAAATGAACACAACATCTTATAACAAAAGAGTAATATCATTATGTACCCTCCATCTAACCGTACACTTTTTTTTTTAGCAATTGATATGCGGTAAATTGTTAGTGTTCTCATATTTTATTTTATGAAATTAAGCTATCCTGATTTAATACTTTTAATCATGAGAATCATTAGACATTATTATTTTCTTTCTGCTTTGAATCTAACAAAGGTTGATTTCCGGATGATCAAAACATAGTAGAGCGAATGAAATCTAAGATAGAATATGTACATGGTATTCTTCCGAATTGAAGAACCTGGCAACTGTATTTGGGTATCTTAAATTTGTCACAGTTGCTTTTTGCAGATACCCGTGTGATTGATTGTCAGTTATATAATTGGCAGAAGCTAGACCTATCACAATGTGGATAACTAAATTAATTACCAGAATCGTTGTCGAAGTTCCAATTTTTGTCACAGTTGAATTTGGGTAATTGTAGGGATTTGAAGCTGTTTCCGATAGGATTCGTGGAATTGAAATCTCTGATTGAGTTTAATTTGGTTTGGTGTGAAAGTATACAAGAGCTTCCAATAACTTTGGCATTAATTTTTTAAAGTTTTCAATGACGTATCTGTCTTATTCGACTCTTCACGAGTTGGGCAAACTTAACGTATATAATTTTAATACAAGTATGACTAGGTGCAAGCAAAATACTTGTAGGTCCACAGACCAGCTTTACGCAGATCGTGTCCTTTCCAAACTGTTTATCTTTTGGTGGGTGTTAAGGTTTAGGAGAACTACCAGAATAGATTTGCAATTCTACAAAAATTGATAGAAAATAAAAAGTATTAATAACAGAAAATAAAACACACACAGAATAAAATACACACAGATTGCTACATAAATCATGGAACAAGATTTTATTAATCTTTTTGAATCTTGCAGATCTTTTTGATCTTGCTTATCTTGCTCAATTACAATACTGCCCCATAGGTTTATTAAATAGATTTGAAAAACTAACAATAATTAGAAAAAAACAAACCAAAGACTAATTTTAGTCTTTACATGCAAACTGCAACTCTAACAGTTTAACTAACTGTTTGTTAACTAACTGATAGTTAACTGCTGCATGCATGAGGAGTGGAGAAATTAACTCCAGTCTCCAACACTCCCACTTAATTTCTACCACTAACAACTTCAGCATTTACAATGCCTAAATTTGTCTTCTCATGCGGAATACACCGCCTTGCGAAATACAATACAAATACAATTGCTCAATGAGCGTTCACTCAGCGTTTAAGATTGAGGAGTGACCTGCCGAAAGACTATCAACAGACATGCTTATGTCGAACACTGCAAGCTTCATACTTGCTTACCTTTCTTTCACCCGACGCGTAACTGCTCAGGTTTCTTCTCAAAACTCTGCTGGGTTCTTTCCACGTTGGTCTAGATTTGCCAACGATCGACCTATTCTTCAGGCTCTTTGACAGCTTCACTCGTTGTTCAACACACACACGTTCATAGCTTCACTCGCTGTTCAACACACACACGTTCACAGCTTTACTCGCTGTGTAACACAAGCTCTACAGAGCTCATCTTTTCAAACACGTCACTGCATATTAAAAAAATAGAATATTTAAAAATAGAAAAATAGAAATATAAAATGGGATGCTTCGGCTTTGTAGATCTCAATCCCGATACGTTTGAGGTCACCGTCTCTATGGACAAGTGGATGCTCTCCCCCACTTCGCTGCTATTGCTGCCTGCAATTACTCTGCTCTTTTCAACATGAAACCTTCTTTGTTGATTTTTATGTACAAAGTAGGCTCACTATTACTTTTGCTGAATCCATTGTTGATCATATATGAATCAATCCTGCTATACCATGCTCTTGGTGCTTGCTTGAGACCATAAAGAGCCTTCTTCAATCTGTAGACTTTTTCTTCATGTGCTTGTACTTCATAACCTGTGGGATGTTTCACATACACTTTTTCATCTAGAAAACCATTCAAGAAAGCTGATTTTACATCCATTTGATATACATACCAATTATTTTGAGCAACAATTGATAAAACCATTCTAACAGTATCCAATCTAGCAACTGGTGCAAATGTTTCATGATAGTCAATTCCATGTTCTTATGCAAAACTTTTTGCTACTAACCTTGTCTTGTGCTTTTCAACATTTCCATCTACATCAAATTTAATCTTATAAACCCATTTGACTCCAATACAATCCTTACCAGGCTCTGATACCAATTTGATAGAGAAAACAAAACAAGAACACAAACTAGAAAACAAACTTGAACCCAATTGCTACTGCAAATTCTTGAATTTTTTTTATTGATCTTCAATTTTCCTTGCTTACATTGCTGCGCCCAAGGCGTCTTTAAATAGATTTTGAATCAAAAAATAACTGAAAATAAACTAATTGTTTAACTCATCTAAAACTAACTTCAACTGCTGGAAATAACTTACTGTTAACTAACTGATTGCTTAACTATCAGTTTACTAACTGATTGCTTAAATGTTGCTAACTGCTTGCATGTGTAGAAATTATCTTGAGTTTCTAACACTCCCCCTTAATTTCTACCATTAAACACTTTAGCATTTAAAATGCCTAAATTTTGTCTCAAATAATCAAACGTCTCTTTTGCTAATGCCTTTGTAAATATATCTGTCAGTCGATCTTTAGATCTACAAAACTCTAGATGGATTTCTCCATTATTCACTAACTCTCTGATAAAGTGAAATCTTGTATCAATATGCTTACTCCTCTTGTGAAAAACATGATTTTTTGATAATGCAATTTCTGATTTGTTATCACTATGCTTGCTTCTCTTATAAAAAACATATTCTTCTCATCTAAATTGCTTGGCATGCTGCTGATGTGGCTGCAACATACTCTGCTTCAGCTGATGAAAGTGTCACTATAGGCTACTTTTTGGATGCCCATGTGACCACACCTGTGCCTAAAAGAAAGGCGTGTCCATAAGTACTCTTCCTATCATCAATGCTACCTACAAAATCACTTGCTTTGAGAAGTATTTCATTACATAGACAAAGTTTATAGATACTTCACAGTCAATATAGCGAGTTCAGTTGCCTGCAAATGTTAGACTTAAGAAGATGCTTAATGTTATTGTGGGATGGCTTTCATTCACAAGTTGTATTTGGAAAGCTAACCATCCCTAGATGCATAAACCTTTTAAGGATACCATATAGAGTCACAATTTTGGCAAACTTGGTTGTCTGGAAGAATTAGATTTATTAGGTTGTGAAAATTTATATACACAGTGCAGTGAATTTGATTTTCTAGGAGCATTGAGTATTTGGAATTTAGCCAAATGCAAGGAGATCCACGCTGGGGCCAAGTAGCCTCTGGTTCCTATAGCAGTGGTTAGAAACTGACTAAAATCCCTCCCCACCAGCTTTGCCAGTCCAAAATCACCCAATTTTCAAATAATTTTGCAGTGGAGGAAAAAAATTCTAGCTTGATGTCGCAGTAACTGAATTGGTCTCTGTATTCTTCATGGAGATAAAATAATCCTTTTGAAATCACCACAAATCTCAAATCCATTTTTCCAGTCTAGCATGATCTCTACTTCTCTAGACTTACAAGATAACTATGAATTGAGAGAGCCATTTGGCAAGTATTCGTAATCCAGTAACCTTCAAGATCCCTCTCTATAGAATCCTCTTAACCTAAAAAAATTCACATGGTGAATGTTTCTAATGATGCTTATTTCAACATGGAACTTCTTCTCTCCTTTGGCCGACCTTTTTAATATTTTGACAGCCACAAGGGTACCATTTGCAAGAGTTCCTTTTAAAATGGCTGACTGCTCTGTTGTAAGATAATTCCATCCATGTTACATCACTCCACCTATTGATAACTGATGCATGCTATCTTCACTGATGCATGTTTTCCTCACTGCATGCTATCCTCATCTCTTATCTTTGGTTCTCATCGATGCATGAGATTCTTTTATTTATAGTTTATTTGTTTATATGGAGCAAATCATATATGCATGTTTAAAGAACCATACATGCATGTTTAAAACTATTTTTAAACTATGGTTTGAACAATCGGTTAAACTCCTCTAAGTCAAGTGCTCCATGCTATTTAATTAGCTGCATCTTTACTATTTTATGATTTGAAAAAACTATAACAGATATATCAAAAATAATACAAAGTATTATTACATATTTTTTGGCTTGTCTTTGTTGTAAGTGTTTTGTTTTAATTTAATGTTATTTTTTTATGCTATTATAATTAGTTTATCAGTTCATTGGGCTTGGATAAAATCTACATCTTGTATCAAAGCAGGGATTTTTATTTTGGGTTAAAGATTTAGTAGTTGGAATTTGGCCAAAAAAATTTCATGTCAAATTCTAACTCCTTGTCCATTCCAAAATTTGATGGAAATGAGTATTATTATTTGTGTATGAAAATGATGAATTTTTTTATAGGAAAAGATTTGTGGGAGATTGTTGAATCAGGGTATGTTGAGCCAGCTAATTGGAATGCCCTCACAATGAATGATAAAACAACTAGGAAGGATGCTAAGAAGAACAATGCTCAAGCCTTATTTCATATTCAAATAACTCTAGATAAGAGCCTATTTCCATGAATTGCAGGAGCAAAGATAGCAGAGGATGCTTGGAAAACTCTAAAAGAAGCTTACTTAGGTAGTGACCAAGTCAAAGTTGTCAAGTTACAGGCATTGAAGAGAGAATTCAAGAATTTGAAGATGCAAGAAGCTAAAAGTGTGAGTACCTATTATGTTAGAGTACAAAATGTGGTCAATAAGATGGCTACACTTGGTGAAATTGTGAACAATGAGGTTGTGATAAAAAAGGTGTTGAGGACTCTCACTCCAAGGTGGAACCATGTTGCCATAATCATAGAAGAAAAAAAGAATTGTCCACCCTTCAATTTGATCATCTAGTTGGATCTTTGATGTCTCGTGAAGAAAGATTAAGAGATTCAATTGGGGAAAGTTATGAGAAAGCTTTTTCCTCCAAATTACAAATTACAAAGAATGAAGATGCTAAAAGTAGAATCAAAAGTAATAAATGCAAAAGTAGAGGTCAAAATCAGAATTACTGAAGAGGAAATAGAGGCAGAGGCGGTTTCTGAGGAAGGGGTGGTTTCAGAGGAAGAGGTAGAGGCTGATTTGATAAAAGAAATATCTAGTGTTATCATTGTAACAAGTAGGGCCACTTTAATTATGAGTGTAGATTAAAATAAGGTAATAATTATTAAAGCATTCATTATGCTCAAGAAGGTGATGAGAATCCTCTCGATAATTTATTTTTATCTTATGACAAAGCTGAAAATATTTCTAAAAATGTTTGGTATTTAGAATCGGGATGTTCTAACCACATGTTAGGGAAAGAAAAACGTTTTTATATAATGGATGAAAGTTTTAAATCCAAGATCAAGCTTGGTGATGACAAATCATTGGAGGTTGCCACAAAAAGAGCTATGGAAGTCCATACAAAAAAAGGTATGCAGAGTGTTAAAGACATTTATTACAATCCAAAGTTAAAGCATAATTTGTTAAGTGTTGAACAATTATGTCAGAACCATAAAGTTGTATTTAAAAATCAACAATGTATAATTTATGATAAGAATCAAAGAAATAGGGTGGTAACAATTGTGCCTATGACAAAGAATAAAATGTTCTCATTGAAGTTTGGTGAACATAACAGGGGCCTTGTCAATATGGCATATGAGGATACAAATTAGTTATGGCATCTCAGGTATGGGAATTTAAATTTTCATAGATTGAAGATTCTAACATCAAAATCATTAGTTTCTAGTTTGCTTAAGGTTGAAGAGCAGAACAAAGTTTGTGAAGGATGTGCTAAAAGAAAACTTACAAGAGAGAAATTTCCAAAAGGCAATGCATGGAGGGCTCATTATCCACTCTAGTTAGTTCATTCAGACATTTATGATCCTATGCAAACCAAGATTTTGTGTAAGTCATCATATTTCATTACTTTTATTTATGATTACTCATGACAGTGTTGGTTTTAATTTTTGAAGACCAAAGGTGAAGCTCGTGAGACATTCAAGAGATTTAGAGCCCTTGTATAAAATGACAAAGATTGCAAAATCAAATTCTTAAGGACTGATCATGGAGGAGAATTTTTCTCAAAATCCTTTCAAGGTTATTGTGATATTCATGGCGTTAGATGACAACTCACCACTGCATACACACCTCAACAAAATGGTGTCGCTGAAACGAAGAATCATACAATGGTGGAGATGGTACGAAACATGCTACAAATAAAAAGATTAATCAATTATTTTTGGGGAGATGCAGTTGCTACAATAGTATATATTCTCAATTAGAGTCTCACTAGTGTACTTGGCAGGATGACTCCATTTAAAGCCTGGTATGAGAAAAAGCCAAATGTTAATTATTTCAAAGTTTTTGTTTGCTTAGCCTATGTTCATATTCCTGATCAAAAGAGGCAAAAGTTAGATCCCAAAAGTGAGTCATGTATTTTGTTGGATATAGTGATGAAAGTGAGGCTTACAGGTTATATAATGCTCTCACTAATAGGATTTTTGTGTCAAGAGATGTGATCTTTCATGAAAGGGATGTTTATGGTCATCAAAAAGGCCATATAGAGAAGTCAAAATCTATTTTAAATGAAGTTATTATGGATGATATTGACCATAGGCAACCCACTACTATTTATGTTCCAAGTGCTACAAATCCACCAAGTAACCCCTCATCTAGTTGTTCAATTCCAGGTGTAAGTCCATATTCAATTCCTAGTTCTACAAGGAAGGTAAGAATATTGAGTGAAATTTATCAAAGGAATTCAAATCAAGCACATGAAGAAAATCCAAGAGGTGAGACACTGATTTTTACTTTACTTACCAAGGCTTATTTTGAACCATCATGTTTTGAAAATACATATACTAATGAGGTTTGGATGCAATCAATGCAAGAAGAGATGGATTCTATTCACAAGAATGACACTTGGGAGCTTACAAAGCTTCCACATGACAAGAAGAAGATTGGCACCAAATGGGTCTACAAGACTAAGTGTAACAGTGATGGAAGTGTTAAAAGGCATAAGGCGAGATTAGTTACTTAAGGCTTCACATAGAAGTATGGCATTGATTATGAAGAGACATTTTCACCAGTAGTAAGAGAAGAGACTATTAGAATCCTAATTTCATTAGCAGCTCAAAAAAGTTGGAGCATCGATCATATAGATGTAAAAAAGTGCCTTCATGAATGGGTGCTTAGAAGAAGTATATGTGGAATATCCACAAGGTTTTGAAGTGCAAGGAAAAAAAATCATGTCTACAAGTTGAAGAAGACTTTGTATGGCCTCAAACAAGCACCAAGATCATGGTATGATAGAATTGATGGATATTTTCAAGAGAATGGCTTTCAAATAAGTAAGAGTGAACCTACCCTTTACTAAAAACAAGAAGATGATGATATTCTAATTGTATGTTTGTATGTTGATGATTTGTTGTATATGGGTAGTAGTTCTATGATGAAGGATGAATTCAAAGTTTCCATGATGAATGAATTTGAGATGAAAGATTTAAGCCTCAAGAAATATTTTTTAGGAATGGAGGTTTATCAAAGGGAGAATAAAATTTTCATTTGTCAGAAAAAGTATGCTAAAGATGTGTTGAAGAAACTTGATATGGTTGATTGTAAACTAGTTTCCACTCAAGTTGCACATGGAGTTGTGTTGTGTAGAGATGATGGTTTTGAAAGATTTGATGAGATATCCTATAGAAGTATTTTCATAAGCTTAATATTTCTAACTCACATAAGACCTGATATTGCTTATTCAATTTCATTTATTTCAAGGTACATGACAGAGCCATCATAAATACATATGAAGGCAGCCAAGAGAATTTTGAGGTATGTGAAAGGCACTCTAGATTTTGGTATTCATTACTACACTTCTAAAAGGATCAATCTTGTTGGTTTTAGTGATTCTTATTGGGGAGGTAGTTTGGATGACAAAAAGTTAACATCTGAGATTTTGTTTGCTTTTGGTTCTGGTTTAATTACTTGGAGCTCAAAGAAGAAATGTATAGTTGCCCTTTCTTCTACAAAAATAGAGTATGTTGTAGTCACTTCAATAGGTACACAAGCATTATGGCTTAGAAAACTTATTGAAGAAATTTGAGAGATTCAAGTTCATCCCAAAGTTAATTTTTGTGATAACATTAGTGCTATTAAATTGGCCAAGAATCCAATCCATCACAGCAAGACAAAACATTTTGATTTAAAGCATCATTTTATCTAAGATTTAGTGCAGATGAAGGTAGTAGAATTGAAATACATCAACACTAAAGAATAGTTGGAAGATATCTTCATGAAAGTAATTGAAATAGATAAAGTTTTTACACCCAGAGATTAGATTGTGAGGCCTCTTAGCATCGAGGGGGAGTATGTTGATAAATAATGCATGTTGTCTTTACCGATGCATGCTTTCCTCACTACATGCTATCCTCATCTCTTATCATTGGTCCTCATCAATTAATGAGATTCTTTTATTTATAGTTTGTTTGTTTATATGGATCAAACCATATATGCATGTTTAAAGCACCATACATGCATATTAAAAACTATTTTTAGACTAATGTTTGAACAGCTAGTTATGCTCCTCTAAGTCAAGTGCTCCATGTTATTTAATTAGTTACATCTTTAGTATTTTATGACTTGAAAAAACTGTAACAAATATATCAAAAATAATATAGAGTATTATTGCATATTTTTGGCTTGTCTCTATTATAGGTTTTTAATTTCAATTTACTATTATTTTATTATGCTATTATAATTGGTTTATCAGGTAGTTGAGCTTGGATAAAATATACACCACTGTCATTTCCACTTTAAATTATTCAACAGTCATTCCATCAAAAATGCTACTACCAATGGTCTTCCACCAATCGACCATCCCACCCTCCACATGTGCCTCCACCGAAAGTGATTTTGTTTTTACAACCAGTGTAATTATGCCCTCTGAAGCCTCCCTACTGAAGTTGGTTATGTATCTGGTGTGTAATTTGTTTAGGCAAGTGAAATTTAAGCAAAACCTTATTTGGGAAAGCTTAAGCTTTCAATATGTTGTGTAATTATATTTATTTACAACTGGTTACTATATTTATGTTTCTATGCCTTGTTTATTCTGTCATTGTGGTGTCAGAGCCAAAGGCATAGATCATGGGAAAGGAGTAGCTCCAAAAGCAAACTATTATTCCTGGTAATCTAAAGGCATGGGTCTATGCATGATCAACAAACAACATTTATAGTTTTAGTCTGATTTTTAATAAGTGTAGTCTTATTTTTAGACTATTGTAACACATGATAGTTTAATTTATTTAATTATTTTTAACTCCATGAATTTTGAAGCATGAGACCTACAGGTAGTTTTATTTTTAGACCTTATTCAAACTATTGGTTAAACATTTTTAAATCTCGCACTCCTTATTGTGGAAATGGCTTCAATTGAATACAAAATAGACTTTTTTAGCCTTGATTTTTTTCATTTTTTAGCAGCTATATATTTATTTTATCTATATATTTTCAACAGCTAAATATAGTGTTAACATTCTATTTATTTCATTTCAATTGGTACTAAAGGAGGTTTCAAAAATTCTTTTTCTATAGGCAATCGTAGGGTAATAGTTTTCTCCAAGGATTATCAAAACGGCAAGTGGTGGCAATATTCTATTCCAACTTTCACTATTTATCAAAGACAACTATGAATATTGGAGTATAAAGATGAAGAACCCACTATTATTCCCTGATATCTGGGAATTAGTAGAATTAGGATACACAGAACCTACAGATAAAAATGCTTTAAATGTCTTAATAATAAATCAATGAACTCAACTGAAAGAAGACAAAAAGAAAGACAATCAAGAACTATTTTCTATCCAATCCACATTGGATAATTCAATTTTTTTTGGTATATCTGGTATGACAAAATCAAGGGATACATGGGAAGCTTTGCAAATTACAACCAAGGTTATGACAAAGTTAGATTGGTAAGACTTCAAACCTTAAGAAGAGATTTTAAAAATTTAAGGATGAAATAAGCTGAGTCTATTCAAGATTTTATTGCTTGGACTTAAGATGTTGTCAATCAGCTTAGAACACAAGGGGAAACAATTATAGAACAAAATATTGTAGAGAAGATATTGAGATATTTTATTCCTAAATTTGATCTAGTAGTATTAGTCATTGAAGACAAAAGAAAACTCACCACCTTAAAATTGGTAGAGTTGGTTGGTTCTTTACAATATCATGAGGAGCATATGCAATGTTCTATGTAGAGTTTAGTACAATATTTCTAGTCTAAAATGAATGTTGAAGATAAATCAACACTTTTTTTATAAACAAATAAATCTCAATAGGAGCCTTCTAATAATAAAGGACGTGGTAGAGGAAGATGAAGAAGCTATCATAGAAGAAGAGGAAGAGGGAGAAGTTTTATGGAAAGGAAAAGCATCAAGTGCAAATATTGTGATCATTATGGACATTATGAATCTGAGTGTAGAAAGAAGAAATTTGACTTGAACAAGTCAAGAGCCAACTATACTAAAGAGTTATTTCAAGATCCCAAGCACTCCACCTTCTTCACATGAAATTTGGTGAAAGAAAATCAAATAGTTTTGTGGTTCTTGTATAGTAGTTTCTCTAATCATATGGTAGGTAAATATGATCTCTTTTTCAAATTAGATGCATCTAAAAAACGTCAAGTAAAATTTGGTAATGATAAAGAGGTTGATGTGATGAGAAAAGGTACCCTTACGGTAAAAACTAAGGAAGAAGTAACTACTTATATTTATGATACGTTACATGTGCCCAAGTTACAACACAATCTTTGAAGTATTGGATAACTTGTAGGAAAAAATTATAAAATTGTGTTTAAAGATAACTGCTGAAAAATATTTGATAAAATAGCTAATTATCATCTTATAACAAAGATTCTTATGATAGAGAATAGGTTATTTCCTCTCACATTGCATTATACTACTATGCATGCTTTCAAAGCAATCATAAATTATTTGTGGTTATGTCATCAACATTATTGTCATCTAAATTTTAAAGGATTAAAGTTACATCACAAGAAGCATATGGTGAGAGGACTTCTAGTAATTCAAGAAAAAAAAATAGTTTGTTTAGGGTGTGCACTTGGCAAGCAGCATAAAGATAGTTTTCAAGTGAATAAATATTACAAGGCAAAATATCCTCTAGAGCTTGTCCATGCTAACACTTATGGTGCTATGCAAGAGGAATTTTTTGGTAAAAATCATTATTTTTTGACATTCATTGATGATTTTCTCACCACACATGGATTTATTTTTGTAAGCATAAATCTGAATCTTTTAAATATTTCAAAAAATTTAAAGCTATGGCTGAAAAACAAAGCATGTATTATCTCAAAATACATAAAATAGATAAAGCGAGAGAATTCACTTCCAAAGAATTTTCTATTTTTTGTAACAAAAATGACATCGTGAGATAGCTTACTACAACCTATACCCCCCAAAAAAATGGTATTGTAGAAAGAAAGAATCATACCATTATGGAAATGGCATGAAGTATGTTGCAATCAAAAAATATTCCAAATTATTATTGGGGAGAAGTAGTGGCAACAATAGTATACCTCTTGAATCAAATCCCCATAAAAGTAGTTCACAATGTCACTCCAATGGAAGCTTGGAGTGGTCACAAGCCTTTAGTGGCTCATCTTTGTGTGTTTTGTTATCCTGCATATGTTCTTATTCTAGTTAAGAAGCAAAAAAACTTGGATGTAAAATCCCAACATTGTATCTTTGTGTGATATTCTGATGTAACTAAAGGATACAGATTTTATAATCCTAACACAAAGAAACATATTATTATTTAGGATGTGGTTTTCTATGAAGGGGGAGAATGACAATGGTAAAATGGTGCACAATAAAAACCACCACCAATAATGATGGACATAGAATTTGGAAGTGTTCCTCCTCTCCCCATAAGCTCAAGTAGAAGTTCAGCACCCAATAGTAGATCAAGTTTGAGCTCTCCAAGCTCAAGCTCACCATGTTCATCTACTAGCACACTTTCAAGTGATTGTTCAAGTCCAGCATCAATTCCAAGATCTTCAAGAAATGTACAAAGTTTAACTAAAATTTATCAGAGTAATGTGAATCCAATTGCTAATTTTACTTTGCTTAGTAAAATTCAATTTTAACCCTCTATATATGAAGAAACAGTAAAAAGGACCATATGGATTGATTTTATGAATGATCGGATACAAGCAATTGATAAAAATAATACATAAGAATTAGTACAACTTCCAAAAGATAAACATGTGATTGGTGTCAAATAGATTTATAAGGTGAAATATCATGTTGATGGTTATATAAAAAGACACAAGGTAAAACTAGTTGCCAAGGGATTTACACAAACACCTGGAGTAGATTATTAATAAACATTCACTCCAGTTGTAAGACTTGATATAATTAATATTTTACTAGCTAATGTTTCATAACACAAGTGGCTAGTCTATTACATGGATGTAAAATCAACTTTCTTAAATGGTTATATTGTTGACTAAGTCTATGTGGAACAACCTATTGGTTATGAAATTTTAGGAAAATAACATTTGGTCTACAAGTTAAAAAAGGTTATTTATGGGTTGAATCAAGCTCCTTGTGCCTAGTATGCAGGGATTGATAGTTATTTTATAAATAAGGATTTCAACAGAAGCCAGTAAGAGCTAACCATTTATATCCAACAACTTGGTAATGATATTCTCATTGTTTACTGTTATGTTAATGATCTCATTTATATAGGTAATAGCTTATCTCTCTTGAAAAAATTTTAATCAAAAATGAAACAAGAATTTGCAATGTCAAATATGTAATTCATGTATTATTTTATTGGAGTGGAGGTGCAACAACAACTTGAAGGTATATCCATTTCTCAATCCAAGGATGTGGCTATTTAAAATGGCTTAGAATGATGTTGTGCATAGTAGTTGCAACCCCTATTTTCCTTGATGAAAATTAACTAAGAAAGATGCAAGTTCCAAAGTGGATGCTAGTTTATACAAAAGTTTGGTAGGGAGCCTCGTGTACCTCACTAAAATGAGACCTAATATCATGTATGTTGTGAGCCCCATCTCTCAATTCATGCATGATCCACATGATTCTCATTAGCGTACTATAAAATAAATATTAAGGTATGTGATTGGTACACAAAATTTTGACATTCATTATGTTTCCACACATAATTTTTAGCTTGTTGGTTACATAGATTTCGATTGGGATAGTTTAATAGATTATTAAAAATTTACATATGGTTATGTTTTCTCACTTGGTTCTGGAGTTGTCTCATAAAGTAGTAAAAACTAGGCAACCATGGCTCTCTCTTCCACAAAAGTAGTGTATATTATAGTAGCAACACCCAGTTATCAAGCCATATGTATTTGAAGGATTTTAGAAGTTATAAGATTGGTTAAGGAACATCCCACAACAATCTATTATGATAACAATAGTACCATTAGAATGACCAAAAATCCTACGTTTCATATTAGATCAAATCATATTGAGATCAGAAATCACTTTATACGAGATTTAGTTCAAGATAGGATAGTGGAATTATAGTTTTGCCTTACATCCAAGCAAGTTATTGATATTTTTACCAAAGCTCTATCTACAACCAGTTTTGTCTCTTTGAGGATTCAATTGGGATTCATCCCAATTGCTCATGCAGTGGGAGATTAAAGACATGAGTTAGTGCATGATCAACAAAT
This sequence comes from Torreya grandis, assembly GCA_037957365.1. Classification (NCBI taxonomy): domain Eukaryota; kingdom Viridiplantae; phylum Streptophyta; class Pinopsida; order Cupressales; family Taxaceae; genus Torreya; species Torreya grandis. The sequence goes on along the minus strand of JARHVA010001418.1, from coordinate 2,340,988 downwards.
AATAGTTCCAATTTCAATTTTATTTTTAATAAATGTAGTCTTATTTTTAGAATGATAAAATGCATAATAATTTAATTTAATTAATTATTTTTATCTCCATGGATTTTAAAGCATGAGACCTAAGAGTAGTTTTATTTTTATAACTTATTCAAACTATTTTCCAAACTGATGGTTAAACACTTTTAAATCTAACATTCCTTATTATGGACAATGCTTCAATCAAATAAAAAATAGTATTTCTTTGGATCTTGATTTTTTTCTATGTTTCCTTGAGCAACTATATATTTATTTTGTATATATTTTTCAATAGCTCACTATAGTGTTAGCACTATATTTATTTCATTTCATAATTTGACCTAAAATGATCTATGGATTATTATGCAAAGTAAGTAGCTCATTGATAGAGCTCAGTCAAGATGCAGTAAAAATAGTGTTATCAGTAGTCAAGAGAAGAGCAAGTCCTCATACGTGTAGAAAATCAAGAAAGTAGAAATAGGGGAGTGTGTATTTTACAAAATGAAGATGCACAAGGTGATGGAGACACGGTAGCATCCATATAGATTATTAGAGTAGCACTAATTTAAGGTTTACCCAATGTCCATCAAATTAAAGTCATGCTTTTAGGTAGTTGAATAGTGAGTGAAGCTATGAAAGAGCCTAAAGATGAGGGTAATTGTTGGTACATAGACCAACGTGGAGAGAGATCCTAGTAGAGTCTTGGGAGGAAACCTGAGTAGTTGAGCAATAACTGAGTGAAAAGTAATATTAGGGTGAAGACAACCCTCAAAGAAAGAGTGGGAGCTAGAAGAAGTAAGCATTACAAAGAGACCACTAGGGTGTGAGTGAGCTCAATTAAAGCCACATCAAACGAAGAGAAAACTAGGTTGATCATTGGTAGAAAGACTAACACAGAAGAATTTGTGAGGGAGCATGTTAGTTCTAATCTGAGCTATGTGAACCATAATAAATTATATCTTGTAGTGAAGCCAAGTTCATATCCATTGTTTGAGATTCATTTATAAATTCCTAGCGCCATCCAAAGGCAACATCGTAAAACTATCAGTAAGCATAAAAAGAGCTTGTTAAAGTCAGTATAAAGAGAAGATGAATAAATAATCACAATAGCTTCCCAACACTAATGATGGAATTAAGAGAGAGTGCTAGGATATGATCCCAGTTGTCCCCACTCAGCCTAAAGTAGCAATGCCACCACTAACTATCTATGACCATTGACTGTCCACTCAACATTTACTTGATTGAAAGCACTCCACCTTTGTCTGCACTATCTACAATCTTCCACCAACCGATTGGCCTACCGAAAGATGTTTTGTCATGTCTATTAAAATGTCATGAAGACCTCTATAAATTAAATCATTTATAATGGTGTTAGTAGGCTCTCAACAGCCTTCTAACTGAAGTTGGTTAGCAATCAGTCTTGTGTTTAAGTCTACTAGTGTTCTAGTCTATTTGGTTAATTAATTGATGGAAAGTAATATATATTGTTATTGTGTGTTGTGTTTTTAATATTTTGTAGTCAAGGAAATTTTTTATGGCTTGATGTCACAATAAATGATTTTTTCTCTACATTATATGTGGATATAAATTAATCCTTTTAAAGTCACCACAAATCTCAAATCTAGTTTTGCAATCTAACACCATCTCTACTCCTCAATACTTAGAGGATAATTACAAATTGAGAGAGTTGTTTGAAATGTATTCATAATCTAGTAACATTCGAGATCATTCTATGGAAAATCCTCTTACCCTATCCAAATTCACATTGTGAATGTTTCTAATTATGCTTATTTTATAATGGAACTACTTCACCCCTTGGGTCAAGATTTCTATTTTTCTGATGACAACAAGTGTATCATTTGTAAGAGTTACTTTGAAAATGGATGAATTCTCCTCTCTATAGCATATGAGTGAAATTATCGGTAGCAATTTGCAACTCTTTGTAAGTGAGTTTTTAGAATGAAGTTGATAATTAATTCCCTCTTTGTTTATGATGTAGTATTCTACATTTAAACAAGAATGACAAAATAGTGAAAGCAATAGTGAATAAAACTAGTGAAATTGAAAGGGTGTAAACTCTAGTCATTCTTGTTCCCTTGGATATGGATCATAGAAACTCAAAATCACCTAATCTAATGAATAATTAATGGTTGTTCGATGAATGAAATCAATCACTCATCAGATTAGAATCAACGAAACCAAAATTTGAGCAGGAAATGTTTTTGAGACACTCAATTTTGCATCATTATGGCATTTTCTCTTAGTTATATAAAATAACTTTACACTAGGAAATGAATTAGTAATAAGTTGCATGAAGCTATCAATGGTGCCATTTATAAGATAGCATTGTGATCACTTGACATCTAGCCTTGTGAATTCTAGGTGCCATCCTCTGCAGGATTGAAACCTTGTTTACAATTGTAGGTCAGTATGTCATTGCTCTTGCACACTCTATAAGTCCCATATATAACATAAATATATCACTCTTGTTTGGGCACTGAGCAAACATGTCTCAACTTATGTTTTTAATCATTGAGTAAGTTGTTAGACCATCATTCACGTTTAAAACATGCCTCACCATTTGCATATGTTAAGTACAAAAAATGTGAAATACATGTTTGTGGGAGAAAATTGATGGAAGTACTTGTTATGAAAGGACTCATCTACTGATCATGGCATATTTTTAAAATGGTTACCACTTCACTCTCATGTAATCTAATAAGGAATGATGTTATTATAAAGCAACAAAAGTTGTGCCTTCCCTGGAGATTGATCTATTTCTTCTTTAGAAAATGGTTCAGGTGTCCGATCCACTGAAATTTTCTATGTTATTACTTTAGGGATATATTTGGAGATCAAAAATTGAGAATTGATCCATCAATAATTTCCTTGGTCCTTCTATTTAACCTAAATAATAAAATTTATTAGGTATAGCTTAATATTTTAGAAAGTTCATCTTGCTTTCTTTTACAAAGTAAGAACTTTTGCATGTTTAGATTAGATAAAGTTCACCTTTAATAACTAGTATGAGTACCAGTGTTAGACACATCAAGGGGTCCAGGTCTCCTCCTAATAAAAAATAGTTGGTTAGGATTACAAAAAGGACTCCATCGAAAGATACATTAGGAGGATCGGGTCATCTCCTAGACAAATTTTTTTATCATGAATACAAAGAGGATTCAATTAAAATTTGTAGCTACAATGAAGCACTAGTTGAGATTTAATAAGGGAGGAACAATAACCACCACTATTTACCCTAAGTAACTGCTAGGGGAGAAAACCTAGATAGACAAAGCATGGGCCCAAGATTAAAAATCTACCACATTTGACTGATAAGGCAACTAGGTAATTTTAACTAGATTGAAAAATAGCTTGGGTAGAAAGACCTAGACTTCCAGGTCTCATAAAGAACTTCTAGAGTCCCCAAGGGACCAATACCTTGATTTTGGCTAGATCAAAAACTTACATGGACACAAATGGAGGTCCAAGTCTCCAAAAAAATGTCTCAAAAAGAACCATCAAGTTTCAAAGCCAACAATGATGAAAAGTACTACTAATGCAACACTAAATGAGATCTAGAATCAGTTTGGGCATAAATGGAACCCTAGGTCTACATAAAGCCATAAGTAAATGATGTAGGAGCTAGTTTAGACAAAAGAAGCAGAGATCCATGACTCAATTATAATTGGAATGGAAAACACAATGTCACAAAAGACTAGCAAAGCAATTTGATTAGATCAGAAGCCAACATAAACACAACTAAAAGTATAGGTCTCTAGATACAACCAAGATAGGTAAAGCCTTTTAAAAAACCTCTACAGGGTTGAATTCGAACATAGAACTTCTAAAAATAACAAAAGAACCCTATAAAAAGAGATATAATAGAACCAAAAACCCAGTAGGATCCCCATGAGGATAATAATGAAACTGACAAGAGTGTTTAACCACTTCAATAAAAATTACAGCATCCCAAATAGAGAAAGGAATGGGCAAAAAGTACAAAATTTAAAAGAAATAGTCCATTTTCTAGAAAAGTTAAAGATAGGGATAACAAGAGTCCAATGGTTATAATTCAAAAAGTATAAAACTAGGGCTAGGCTCAAATCCATCCTATCAAAAGCATACGTCATTCCACTTCTGAACATCCAGACATGAGAAGCTGAGTTCAAAATTGAGCTATTGTAACCAACATCCACAACACATTTCAAACCAGGCAAAACCGACCACTCATCTCTTGTCATGACAACATCATATTTAGGGTAAAAAACAAGTGCTCCATGTGAGATCCAAATCTCCCATCCATAAAGAGGAAAATCCATAAGCCCAGCCAGAGATGTTGTGGAAAAGATAAAACTCATACACAATAGTACTAACATTAACAAGGGTTTTCATCTAAAGCTTAAACCCTTCAAAGAGACCCATTTAAATACAAAACTAGATAGGCTAAAATGGATCTAAAACAACCCATGAGAATAATGCCTAAAACATTCAGGAAACATGATAGAACACATTTTCTTACCAAGGTAAGTTTCTTGCATATCAAGCACTAAATTAGAAGTGACGGACCAGAGAAGATTGCTGCACCAATCACCTCTAATTCAAGTGATTTTATCTTCAAACATTTTGGTCTACCCATAATTTCCATTATGATGACTTTCTAGCATAACAAGTTTCAAATCTGGCACACTAGGACAAGATTGGCCATGATTCCTAGTGCCATGGGATTCCTCCAAGACACGTAGGATTTGGAAGGAAAAATGTATCATTTCAAAAAAAATATCTTCCTAAAGACCAACCAGGAAAGTTGACACTAGAAGGCACATAGTAACAAGCTCAAATGACTATCCAGCACACAGTCCCAAACAACTAAAACCAATAGAGTTGCCTTCTGTACATTTTCCCCTTAGTTTTCACTATTGTCTTGTGTCAAGAATAGAAGGAGAAGAATATAGATAACAAGTAGATAAAAAACAACCAGAAATTTCATCTTGTGAGGAGCGAAAGAGGAAAATACCACCTCACGGCCTATTATCCAAATAATTTATTTCCTACATAATTAAAAATAAAATTAAAAACAAAATTGATTTTTATAGCCATCGCATAATGCTTCTGTGATGATAAGTAATGGCTATGGATGTATCAAGGAGTCTATACCAATGGCTATGTACTTTCTACATGGCTACATTCAACATGTTTTGCTTTATTTCCATACATTTTTATTTAATACATGGAAATAAAACCTTAAGATTTCGGCAATACATAGAGGTTTTCCACAAGCCAATGTGAAGTTTGTGTCACTAATTTGCATTGTAATTTTGATTCACTGAAAAAATAAAATTTATGCAACAATAAATTGAGTCAATTTATAGTGTTGATTGCACTTCACACAATAATGTCTTTAGTATAGAAAAGCTCAAAAGTTAAATTAATAAATTTAATCCTCATAGATATAATCCATTTGGTAGTTTGGAACAAGTGGGTAACTCTACTTTAAGAATAACTCTTCCTTCTCATATGAGAAAATATTTAGTTTTCAATGTTAGACAATGAATAAGGAGATATATTGTTACCTATAATTGAATACCTTGCCTCTAATGGACAATGAGATTCTGGGAAGGATATCATGCTATATAATATAGAGAAGATAATGAGAAGATGAGTGCAAGAGTGGTGAAAATTTGGTTAAAATGTTAGCTACACAACAAGTCCAATGGTACTCCAAAGATGAAGCAAGGAATAAATTTCATCATTTACAAAGTTCCTAAATATTTTAGGAAACAAATGCCTCTAATTAGGAATGTGGTAGCCAAATTTAATCTCTACTAAATTATCCATGTCATATAATTAATTACACTAGTCTCATTTATGTAACAAATCTTTTTAATACACTACTTGAAGATAATTCATGTAAAATTATTAGCTAAAAATGTATACATGGATTTTTAAGATCTAGAGGAAGGCTTAGAGTTATCAAGACACTTCAGGACTAGTCGTTTGTTTTGACATAAAATTCATGTCATGAATTTTCAAAATAACCTATGTTAGTGCTAAGATTTTTTAGAAAAACTATTACTAGGCTATAGATAATCAAAGAATCACACAACCAGAGTCCAATAAGTAACCTTTAAAAACAAGGCTTGATTTTTGACTTTTTTATAGTTAATTTACTTTCTTAGGTATTCTGCATACCTTATGTTTCTAAGTTGTCTAATAAATGTTAGACCTTGACAAAAGAAAAGGCATTTAATAGAAGTTAGGCTCAATAGTGAAAACGCAAGTGTTGAGTCCATGAGTCTGAGCCTCAATGTTCTCCTAGCTGGGATTTCATTATTAGGTGTTATTGTGATTATCTGAGAATATTGTAAGATGACAGAGCAATGTATAGATTTTAGGTAATTTACACATTTTATCTTTATCCATGAAGGCCAATTGATGGAAAAAAAAAATCTATACTTGAAAATTGCATACTAGAAAGGGGAAGAGTAAGCACATGACTTTGTTGAATTTTTGTGACATTGTGTTCCTCCATGCTAAAATGTTACACCTTGTGTTTTGTTGTGTTCTTTGTATTTATATTTTAGTTCTAGAATATTTATTTTTTAATACATTATATGTTCATTTAGTACAGAAGTAATCCATAATTCTAAATAAAACAATCACACATATATTAAGAGTGTAAAAAATTTATGTTTTTATTTTTGTAAAAAATATTTATATAAATTACAGATCAATTTAATACTATTTTTTACTATTAAATATTTATATATTATTATATATAATATTTAATAAATTTTAACATATTATATTTTAAAATTAATCAAATAAAAAAAAATACTTTAAAATTTTAATACAATATTAAACTTAATTTTTCATTATTTAAAGTTTAATATTTATATGTTGTTATTACATTTTGAAATAAAAATAGAAAGTCACATCTAAGTAATTTTTATTTTGTTTTTTGTATGTCTATTGTATGTCTTCAGGCATAAAAAAAATAGATATACAATGGTCGCAAGGAGGTTCGATTCAAATAATAATAGAAGAAAATTTTGGTCTATGTGGAAATCATTGATCCACAATTAAATCAAAGAAAAGTAAAAGGGATTTTCTTAGTCCTTTACAGACATTCCAATATGCAGAGAAGAGTTATTAACAAACCCCTATGGAATGTGAGTCAATCATGTTTAATGTAGTCCCCTAGAACCCAAATTTGGACTATCCAAATTTGTTTTTTAAAGTGTAATTGAGATGGGTGGATATTGAAAATGTTTCTCTTCAAATGTGGAGTTATCTTCCCCAAGACCCATAAATACCTAGGAGAGGTGTTTGGGGTCAAGGATCCTATATCGATATTGTGTTCTAATTTATCTAGACTGCCAAGAAGTTTTTTGGAATCCCTTATTTTTATATTAATGGGAATTCTTGTATTTGTCATATTAAAAGATTTGGAGAATTTAGTGCATGTTTATTTTATTTTTAAATGGGCATATGAGCAAAAATTTCCCTTTGTTGTCTTCTAATAAAATATCTGATAATGATTCCTAAAGAGGCCCCAAGATCAATATAAAATATGTTTTTTTAATCCTCTTCCTCCTTGAATGGAGGATTTAGAAAATATTGATAACCCAATTTTTATTCTAAATTTGATGAAATCAGAACACCCTTTGGTGGGGGACCTGAAGTAGTTGATAGTTCAATTCCTTATATTTTTTAAGAACACCCTTAGGAGAAAGGATGTGGGGTGTCACCCTGTATTTATGTTCTCCCTTTTGAAGACACTAATTGACCTTTTGTTGGGGATAAGGTTAACTAGGTTGAATTAGTCGATCAATCCTTAGTGTCTCCTCTAGCCCTTAACTTTCAACAAATTTGTGATGAATATATGGTTGATGTTGATCCCTTTTCTAAATGGAGAACATTTGGTGACTTTATTGGCCCTGATGTTGACTAGGAAGAAACATTGACTTGGTCTTTAGTAATAATATTGAACTCCCTTTTGAAAACTTGGTTAAATAAATTTATCCTTTGATGAACCCTGTCCATAATAGGGATATCTTTAATGAATTCATACATATTTAAAATTTATTTGTAGTTATTTATATTCCTAGTACTGCATAGCATTGGGATTCTAAAGGGTTGGTAAAAAGACTTAAAACTATCCCTTTGAGGAACCCCTTACCGTGAAGCTCCTCCTAATAAAGATTAAATAAATGTTAAATATGGTTTGATGGTTTGTGGAAATGATAGCAGCAAAAAGAGGAATAAGGAGAGCAAAACTTCTCAGTGTTTTACAAGAATTTACCAAAATAGGGGGCAAATCCCCTAATTTTACCAAGTAATCCTATTTGTTGTTATGAAGATTATTATATGGAATGTAAGGGTGATAGAATCATTAGATAGAAAGCTTATTATTAGGTACTTTAAAAATTCTAGAATAAATATTGACTTTCTACTTGTTTAGGAGGTTAATGCTACTTGGTCTACGCTATCCTCAATTTTACGCTTTATTTGGCCTATCTCTATTCATTTTTACACTAATCATTTTAGAGGGAATGGTGGTACCTCTATTTTAAATAATCCACTATGGCACTATCAGAGGAATATATTATTGAGGATGGCACTTCTCCTTACAACCAAGTTGTCTAGGTTGTTTTTCCTGAGCAAAGTAAAATCTTTAGGTTATGTAACATGTGTACCTATAATGACTATAGGGAAAGAGTAAAACTATGGAACTAGATTGCTACTAATTTGAAGGACATACCTTGGGTACTCCATGGGAATTTTAATATGATTGAAGATAGAGAGAATAAACTAGGTGGTGACCCTCATTCTTAAAAAGGCAATAAACTATTTTCTTGGTATAAATTCAAGAGATTGTGTAATGTGGTTCACCCCCTAAAAAAGGAAAAGGGAAAAGTAAATGCATTTGGAATAATTAGCGTAAAACCATTCTAATTCTAGAAAGATCAATTCTAGACTTGATAGAGTCTACATGTGTGAAGGTTTCATTGATACTTGCTTGGAAGGACAAGGTAATTTACTTAATGTTATTCCTTCCACTATTTATTAAAATCATCCTATTTAGCTCAGCTTTGCACTTAGTAATGACAAAAAATTGTGAGAAAGCTACCATGGAAGGGATATATAAACATAATTTCTCCCATATTAAAGTCAAGAAATGCTTGGATGGTATCAATATTACATGGAATATTGGTAAATTTACTTTTGAAACTAATTCTAAAATTGATATCTAGAATAACCCTATGGACTTGACTAAAAAAGTTGCTAGATCCTTTGGTCAGATAAAAGCCAAGAGGAAAAGGAAATCATTTATAATTACTCAAGAAAGGATTATTTGGGAAAAATATTCCTTGAAAAATGATCTATATAACTCCTCCATGATTGACACCCTTTCTAATGTTAATCATCATATTAGAAAAAATAAAACTTATTCAACTAGAGGTGCCAAGATTCAATCTAGACTTAACTAGATTAGGCTTGGAGATAAAGGTTCTAAATTTTTCTTCCATTTTTTAAAAGCTAAATATCAAAGATATAAGATATTTGAGATTAAGGTTGATGCTAATATTGTGGTTCACTATGAACTAATCAAAAAGGCCTTCTTTGATTTCCACTCCAAGTTATTTTTTGTTGATGAGTTGAATGATCAGATTGAATAGACTAAAGTTCTGTGTGAAATGATTATGGATTTATATCCACATTTTTTAGTTTTTGAGTAGTCAACTTTTGATCCCAGATGTGCTCAGTGTATTTTAGAATTTGTTTGGACCTCCTCTTATCCATTGGGTTCTCCTTATTTTTTGGCTAAGTCTTAGCTTCCTTTCAAGCTCTCTAAGTGGTAGTCTAGCACTAATTTATCACTAAATGTTCTCAACTCACCCAGGAGAAACACAAATATTCCATGTGGTGAGACAACTCTTATCCATGGTTTGTTTATTTATTCAAATCTTAAAGAAATTCCATTGGTCATGGGACAATAGATGGGGCCCAACTTTTAGTTGCAAGGAGGGATGTGAACTTTCTATGTGGCACCCCTATACTCATTTTGGAAAATGAATGCTTAACCTACCTAGGAGAAGAACTAGCTCACCATGTGGTACAATGATGCTTGTCAGGAGAAAAGTTTCTTGTTTTAGGACTGGATATCATGTCATTGGTTGATAGAGTTTGGAAGGGGACCCACCAAGTAGTTACAATGAAGGAATAAAACTTACTATGCGTCAACCTAGTACTCCTCAAGAGCAAATTTTTTGTATCAGATCTTCAAGTAGTGTCATTATGCAATAAAAGTGGGTCCCCCTTCCCTAAAAATCATTCCAAAAGTAGTTATAAAGGTATCCACATGTCACCATTACACTTCTTGTAAGTGTCATGGGCATCATAGGGTGTTGTAGTTGTATCATATCTGAGATTTAGAAGACCAATTCCACTCATGATCAAAATATCCCCAATCAGTTGCAATGGCCTCATCACGAGCATGAGTACTTGGTTCCAAGTGTCATTTCCTCAAGAGGTCATTGTGCTTATATAAGTAGGGGTCTTTTCTTTTGTAAAAGGCTAGAAGTTAGATAATTATTTTATATTAGAGAAAACATTGTAACAAGTTTCTATTCTAGAATAGAATTATCTAGTAGTTGTTTTATATTTCATTATAAGACCTTAATTAGGGCCCCTCATGATAAAGATCAAATTTTGTATACTACGCATTTTGGCCTCTTGTATGACTTTTTATACCCACTAATGAATAGGATGTGGTTTTATATGTCAAACTAAGTGAAGATTTACGGCTACTTGTTATTTACATTATTTGATTCTATAGTATTAGTTCTTATTCACATTATAGTCTTGAATTCATACATGCGCTCCTTTAATAGTCTATAATATTCTAAGATTCAAACTATTTTATGCAATTACAGGTTAATACTTATAAATATCTCATTACATCATCTTAGTTAGTCTTTATTTTAAGTTTCACTTGCATTTCTTCCTAACCCTTACCCCCTAAACCAATTAAAAGAGTTGGCTTATAAAACTCTAGAGGTTGATTTAGAGACTCCATTAGATTCCCATACCTGTAAAGCTTTTGTAGAATTTTTTTTGCATAGAGAGAGAATTCTAGACATCTACAAAGACAATTCTAAAAAAGATATCTTCTATCTAAGATACATTCTAAGATAGTGAGATCTCTTCGATCCAATAAATTATGCTTCTCAAGAGTAAAGGCTATTTTGTTAGGAATCAAGATCCTATCATTATCTAGTGGAGTTTGGAAGGGGACCCACTAAGTGGTTATGATGAAGGAAATGAACATGTCACATATCATCTTAATGATCCTTAAGGGAAAACTTTTCCTATCAGAACTTAAACCAATACCGTTGGATGAGATGTAGTTTTCTATGTCAAATTGAGTGAATATTTATGGTTTCTTATTTTTTCCATTATCTAATTATATAGTATTGGTTCTTATTCACATTATAGTCTTGACTTCATAAATGTGATCCTTTAATAGTCTATAATATTCTAAGATTCAAACTATTTTATGCAATTATAGGTTAATACTTATAAAGATATCATTGCATCATCTTATTTATTATTTATTTTATGTTTCACTTGCATTTCTTCCTAACCCTTACCCCCTAAACCAATTCAAAGAGATAGCTTCTAAAACCGAGGATGTTGCTTTAGAGACTCCATTAGATTCCCACACTAGTAAAGCTTCAATAGAAGGTTGTTCGCCTAGAGCAAGAATTCTAGACATCTACAAAGACAATTCTAAAAAAGATATCTTCTATCCACAATCTAAGATAGTGAGATCTCTTCCATCCAATGGATTACGCTTCTTAAGAGTAAAGGTTATTTTGTTAGGACTCAAGATCGTGTCATTGGATGAAAGAGTTGGGAAGGGGACCCACCAAGTGGTTATGATGAAGGAAACAAACCTATCACAAATCATCTTAATGTTTATCAAGAGAAAATGTTTCATGTTAGACCATAGACCAATACCATTATATGAGATGGGTGGGTCCCCCTTCCCTATAAAGAATTTCAAAATAAGCTCTTGATGTATACACATGTCACCACCATGATTCTTTTAAGCATTGTGGGTATCATAGGATGTTGCAATAGTGTCATATCTAAGATTTGGAAGACCAACTACACTCATGAGCTAGAGATCCCTAGTCAGTTGTAATGACCTCATCATGAGTTTGAGTGCCTAGTTCTAGGTATTATTTCCTCAATATGACATTGTGCCTATATAATAAGGGCTCTTTTCTTTTGTAAAGGTTTGGAATTTTGATAATTATTTTGTACTAGAGTAGACATTGTCACAAGTTTCAGTTATATAATTGAAGTAGCTAGCAATTATTTTAACTTTCATTTGAAGACCTTAATAGATTCACCTCATAGGAAATATCAAATATTTTACGTTGTGCCTTTTGGCTTATTGTATGATGTTTTCTACCCATCAATGAAGAGGATGTGGTATTATGTGTCAAACTGAGTGAAGATTCATAGTTGTTTATTATTTCCATTATCTACTTCTATAGTATTAGGTCTTGTTCATATTATAGACTTGAATTCATGCATGTGCTCATTTAATATTATGCAATATTTAAGGATTAAAACTATCATATGTAATTCTAGGTTAATAATTTTAAAGATCTCTATGCATCACCTTAATTAGTCTTTATTTTATGTTTCACTTACATTTATTCCTAACCCTTTCCCCCCAATCCTATTTGAAGAGCCAGGTCCTAGAACCCCAAAGTTTGCTTTATAGATCGCAATCAAGTCCCACACATAGAAAGCTTCCCATATAAGGTTTTTCATCTAGAGTGAGAGTTTTATATGTCAATAGTTTTTCTTTTCTGGCATGCTCGGTGGGATCTAAACTAATAGTCTAACTTACTAGAAGTGAAATTTTATGAGCCATAGGCCCATTACAAGGTCACAAATAACAAATAATCCAAGATTTTTATTTCCACCTCTGGTATCCCTAGCTCACCAAAGGATAATAGGATCTAGCACAATAAAAAACCACAACAAATGGTGATCCCAAGGACAATAAAAAACATTATAGCATGGATCAGTGGTAGCCCACTTATCCCTACATTAGTTTCAGATACGTGGGATCCTATTCTTGTAAATACCTTAAAGGCGATCCTTAAATTCACAAGGGAAGACTTTATAATCACAATAGAACATCTCTAAGATGTTTTGAATTTGTGTATTATACACTATATTATAGAGCAAAATGTGGTCTTAAGGATACTATCCACCTCTTTCAAAAGGAGAGTTTCGGATTTGTATCGATCCTTACTACCCAACTCCATCACCACCTAAGATGAGTTGGGTAATAGATTAGTTGAGTGTTTCAATGAGAAGGTAGATTGATCATCTCTCCTACAACAACTAATAACTATTAAAATATCCCCACAAGAGATTATTATTGATTTTAATAAAAAGTTTGATAAGAATTAGAAAAGGATCTCAATAATGGCTTGATCATCAGTATGCATGGACATTATTTTCTACCTCAAGGCTTTTAACTCAGACATTACCATCATGATCTAGTCTCTTGGAGGCCAGATGCTGTAAGACACATATGATCTAGCATTCAGAGTTGAGATTAACTTGATAGATGCTAGGAAGCTTCCACCTTAGCCACTGATGCCAATGTAACTAGAAAGATTGATGTCATCGTAAGATGAAGTCTTGAGCATCTCACAAGTACCACTTTCCATTTATGTACACCCATCTACCTAGCCAAGCACCTCCTCCTTATCTTCAGTAGCTATGGAGATGGATGACATCAAGAGCATCTTATGAAACTTCTCCAATGAAATTTTAAATCTCAAAAGGTAGTATGAAATGTAACCAAAGGCTACTTTTCAAAACTACTAAGAAAAGGTAGTGCACCACCAGAATAACCAATTCTAGGAAAGACAAATCCCAAATCACCAAACACCAAATCATCAAGTGTTAAAAAAATAGATGTGACTTGTGAATCAAATTGTTTTAGTGCCTGATCCATTGTAAATGGTCTCACAAAGTATAAATAGAGAGCTAGTCATTGGCCAAAATAACTTGGAGGATGACTTGAATTGATTGTACTTTCTACGTAATGATGCATATGCACCCTAAAATTACCAAAGAGGCAATTTATAGAAAAAGGTTATCAAGTAGTGGAGATAAAGAAGCACATTTGATTCATCCTCTTACATGTACTTGTACCCATAAATTAAAAATGTTGTATTGATGGCACAAATGCATGGAATGTCCCTAGAACAAGAAGAGGAGATAGCTTCATATCATGCACTTTATCTTAGGTAGAGGAAAATAATGTGGTCTATGCAAGTGAGGTCCCTATGTATAGAGCTCTGCAAGTCCAATTAGACTATTAAACTCACTCTAAGAAGAGATTGGCCAAGAGTCAAGAAGATTCCACAAGGCCTAAAGTGACTTTTGATAAAAGTTTGGAACTCCAACCAATACCCCTAACATATTAAAGGTAGGTTGATGCAAAAATAAATAAGGTATAAGACCCCGAGGTCCCACCTCTAAGGTCATATAATGTGGTGGAAAATATAAATAAAGTTTTAGCCAATGTTTCTCTTTTTGATGTCCTAATTATCCCAGTGTAGAAGTATCTAATGAAAGAGGCCTTGGATGACTGAGAGAATCCCACAAGAGGAAATTTTATTATGGATCCTACATAGACAAAGGGAAAGTAAGCCAAAATTAATGCATAACCCTAAGTTCTTTCCACATTCATCAAATCCAAAAAGTGGGTAAATAAGATAAAACCTACCCTCATTTTATTTAACTTTTATCATGGGAAAGAATTTATTACACAACTCCATGATTGATTTTGATGTTATCACCATGGTTATACCTAAGTAGATCGTAGATGTAGTGTAAATACAATATGAACCTTTGAATAAAGGAGTAATTTAGCTGGATGAGAAGAAATTTCAAACCATAGGTATCATCAAGGATTTTTCCCTCACCTTATATTCTTATCTCATTGTCACTATATCATTTGAAGTTTTAGTGATAGACATCCCACTAGTGTTCAAGTTATGTTTGTCAAGAGATTTCACCACCAAGATAGTTAGATATCTATTTTTCGATTGGTCCCACTTGATTCTATGTAACAAATAGTTTTGAAGTTGTAGGTATTATCTGAACCATTTCACCCAAAACACATAGTAGATTATGTTATGATAAAATTAAAAGTAACACACATGTATTTCTCCAAGAAAGATATGTATCACATAGAAATTCTCAATGAAGAAAGGTTAGAAGGTAACAAAACCCTAGAGGAAGAGGTCCTTATTAATAAATTGATTGAGAGTGATCTATTTTTGAAATTTGATACCACTAGTTTAGGGACCTGCGTGATTCATGATGAAGACCAGGCAATTCTTGAGTTCATAAAAAAGAAAGAGGATCATAACAAATAGCATAAAAGTGAGTCCAAATTTTGGACTCTACATTTTGACATTAAAAAATGCAATACTAACTCTAGGGTTGGTATCTAACTAATGTCCCCATCTCAAATAGAGACCATATCAGCCTTCTAATTCTAATTTTCTTAAACAAAAAAAGAAGTTGAATATGAATTTATAGACCATGGCCTCAGTCTTGATGAGCATATAGGTGCAAAATAATTTCTATGTAATGATGCATATGCACCCTAAAATTTCCAAAGACGCAATTTATAGAAAAATGTTATCAAGAAGTGGAGATAAAAAAGCACATCTGATTCATCCTCTTACAGATACCAGTACCCATAAAGTGAAAAATGTTGTCTTGATGGCACAAATGCATAGAATGTAATTATAACAAGAAAAGGAGATAGCTTTAGATCATGCACTTTTCTCTTCGGTAGAGGATAATGATGTGGTCTATGCAAGTGAGGTCCCTATGTATAGAGATCTGCAAGTCTAATTAGACTATTAAACTCGCTCTAAGAAGAGATTGGCCAAGAGTCAAGAAGCTTTCACAAGGACTAAAGTGACTTTAGATAAGAGTTTGGAACCCCAATGAATACCCCTGACATATTAATGCCAGGGTGATGCAAAAATAAATAAGGTATAAGACCCGAGGTCCCACCTCCAAGGTCATATAATGTGGTGGAACAACTAAATAAAGTTCTAGACAACATTTCTCTCTTTGATGTCCTAATTATCCCAAAGAAAAGGTCTTTGATGAAAGATGCCTTGGAAGAATGAGAGAAAACCACAAGAGGAAAAATAACTATGTATCTTGCATAGATAAAGGGAAAGTAAGCCAAAACTAATGCATAACCCTAAGTGTTATCCACATTCATCAAATCCAAAAAGGGGGTAAATAAGACAAAACCTACCCCAATTTTATTTAAATTTTATCATGGGGAAGAAGTTATTACGTAAATCCATGATCAATTTCGATGCTAGCACCATGGTGATACCTAATCAGATCATAGATGTACTGTAACTATAATATGAACCTTTGAATAAAGGAGTAATTCAGTTAGATGAGAAGAAAGTTTTAACCATAGGTATCATCAAGGATTTTTCCTTCACCTTATATTCTTGTCTCATCATCATTATATCAAAATAAGTTTTAGTGATAGACATCCGACCAATGTTTGAGTTATGTCTATCAAGAAATTTCACCACCAAGATAGGTGGATATCTATCATTGGATTGGTCCCACTTGAGTTTGAGGAACAAATAGGTTTGAAGTTGTAGGTATTATCTAAACCATTACACCTAGAACATAGAGTAGATGATGTTATGATAACATTAAAATTAACACACATGTCTTTTTCTAAGAAAGAGATGTATCACATAGAAATACTCAAGTAAGAAAAGTTAGAATGCAACAGAACGCTCGAGGAAGAAGTCCTTGTTAATGAATTGATTGAGAGTGATCTATTTGTGAAATTTAATACCACCAATTTAGGGACCTACATGATTCATTATGAAGACTAGGCCATTCTCGAGTTCATAAAAAATAAAGAGGATCATAACAAAGAAAATAAAAGTGAGTTGAAATTTTGGACACTACATTTTGATGTTGAAAAATGCAATACTAATCTAGGGTTAGTATATAAATAATGTCCCCATCTCAAAAAGAGACCCTATGAGCCTTATAATTCTAATTTGCTTACAAAAAAAGGAATTTGAATACAAATTGCTAGTCCATGGCCTCAATCTTTATGAGCATATGGGTGTAAAATACTTAAATTTTTTTGGTGATTCTAAATTAGTGGTAAGATAGGTAAGATGGGTCACGACTATCAAGAATGTTTGATGAGGTACTACTGCCATCAAATATGGGATTTGATTAAAGCATTGGAAGATTTTAATATTCAAATAATCCCAATGATGATGAATGTAGAGGTAGAAATGATCAAAATAATCAATTCCTAGTTTGATCTGGTGACAGATTTATTCACCAATGAGCAAACACTATAGGTGATTATCATACCCACCATTATTGACAAAGACTAGAACTAGTAAGTGTTTGAGTTTTATTCTCAAATCATCATGTTCATTTGAATTCACAAAGTTTTTGTAACTAAAAATTGAAGAGGCCTATGGGGACTAGATTATGCAACTAAAATCTAACAAAATTCAAAAAGGGTTGATCACTCTAGAGAATGTATTTGATTTTGATGAAATGAGGAATGATGAATATAAGTTCATTGTAGATAAAATTGACTACTCTGATCTTGATGTCAAATATGGAAGAAAAATCATCGTTTGGAAAAAATTTCCTAAAGAAGATAAAGAGTGATTGATTTATTTATATAACAAGTATGAAGGGGTCATGGTATGGATCTATGATGATTTAATAGGTTATGACCATAAGCTCATTTGACATAACATAGACCTTGTGGAAAGAACCAAACCAATTTGATAAAAAAAAGGATTATAAACCCAACAATTGAGTCTTTCATGGTTCAAAAGCTAAGGAAATTGACCGACTAAAGTATAATATACCTGATCCAGCATTTAACTTGGGTGTCTAACCTAGTTCCAGTGATAAAGACAAGTGGAGAAATCCAACTATGCATAAAATTTTGAGACATGAAAAAAGTGTATCTAATGGACCATTACCCCATTCTTTATATGGAGACAACCCTTCAAATAGTGGCTGGTATAGAAATGTTCTCTCTACTAGATGGCTTCTTAGGATACAACCAATTATGGGTAAATGAGGAATATCAGAAAAAGACCACTTTCACCATGAAATTGGGGATCTTCGCATATGTGAATATGTATTTTGGCCTCTCAAATGTAGTGACTACTTTCAAATGATCTATAGATGTAGCCTTTAATGACATAATCAATAATATCATCCTCATTTATTAGAATGATCTCATTGTGATCTATAAGAAGAAGGAAGATCATTTCGATCATTTGGGGGAGGTTTTTCAAAAGTGCCAATAATTGGAAGTGTCTTTTGACCTTAAAAAATGTGTTTTTAGAGTCAAAAAATGCAAGTTGCTTAGATACATGGTATTTAAAGAAGGGATGACCATTGATATAGAAAGATTAAGGGCCATAAGGGATTTAGCCTTGACAATCAACAAGAAGGGGGTCCAATCTTTCCTATAAAATATTATTTTTGTCAGTAGATTCATATCTGACTTCATAGGGTTGGTAAGGCCAATCATATTGATGGTGAAGAAAGACAAACCCTTTAAATGGACCATGAAAGGAAATACAATGTTTGAAAAAATTAAAGAAGTGATATCAACTACACCATTCTAGTCAATCTTATCTTCTCCAAATATTTCATCATGTAGGTCTATGGGAGTGAACATAGCCTAGTGGTTATGCTAACTCAAAAGGCAGAAGGGATAATTGAGCACCCCATTGCTTTCTATTCAAGAACCTTATTTAACTATGAGGTTAACTACATTTTCATTGAGAAATAGGCTCTCGCCATTATCAAAGGCCTCAAAACATTTAGGCACCTTGTGGTGGGAAGCAAAATAATGGTGTATGCATTACATTATAGAGTTTGAGAGTATGTAATGGAAGGAGAGATAACTGAAAAAGGGCCTATTAAATCACCAAGATATTAGAATATTATTTTGAAGTTAGGCTAACCAAGGTGCTCTGGGTAAGAGGACTCTGTGAATACTTGGCCAAATGCTTTGATGCCCTAATAGAAAAATTGGATATATAGGAAAGTGTTCTACTTACTCAATATGAAACCAATGGGTATTGGGTTAATGAGAGAACCTATTTCATGAAAACCAAATAATATCCTAATAGTATCCTCACACATAAAAGGAGATTATATAGGATGTAAGGGGCTAGCTACACACTGATCTAGGGACTCTTGTTCAAGAGAAACTTTGATGTAGAACTCCTCTGATGCGTCAAAAATCAACAAGCTCAAAAAATTGTATAGAGTATATATTTCACTCCTCTGGGTGGACATTTATCAGTAAAGACCACCACAACCAAATTATGCATGTAGGATATTACTAGCCAACGATGTTTGTAGACTATCATTAGGTAGTCAAGAAATCCTAGCAATGTCAATTCTTCATGGTCAAGTGAAATAATTTGGCCATGCCATTAAACCTAAATATGAATGATGAGACCTTCATGTAATGGGGATTTTATTTCATTATAATGATCAATCCTATCTCTAGTGTAGGCCAAAAATGGCTACATATGACCATCGATTACTTCACTAGGTAGACCAAAGCAACCTGGATGATGGAGGCAATTGGAAATATGGTCCTCAAATTCTTGGAGGAACTTGTAGTGAAGTTTAGTCCACAAAAAATAATAATCTCCAATGATGTGAAGGCCTACCTTAGATTCAATATTTATGAATATGTGCTCAAAAATGGCATTTTATTGAAGACTTAGTCCAATTACTAGCTGTCAAGGAATAGGTTGGTTGAATTGACAAAAAAAATATCATTACGTTGATCAAAAAAATGGGCACTAATAAATAAAGGTAGTGGCATATGCATGTATAAATGACCCTATGGGCTGACCAAATTATTCCCAAGCAGATCCATAAGACATTCTCTTATGAACTAGTATATGGGAAGGAATTGGTCACACCCACATCAATATAAATCCCCGCTTTATAGATTTTAAAGGTGGGCAAGATAGGTGAGAATAGAGTGATGGAGTTTAGGCTAATGGAATTATTCAACCTCAATTAAGTGAGAGAGCAAGTGAGTGATGTATAAGTTACTTGACAATAAGCAGTGAAGCAATGGTTTGATAAGAAATCATCAACCCCGGGTTTTTAGCCCAGTGACTTGGTCCTCAAATATGATCAAAGGGATGTGAAACCAGACCAACATTAGAATGATGGGGATAGACTTAGAGTGGGCCATATGACAAGGATCACGATGAGGTGTTTTAAGAAGAAGTTCATGAGGAAGAGGTGATCCTTGATGTGAAAGATGACAAAGAAGAATGGTTATAGCAAAGTGAGTTCCTACAAAATCTTTAGGAACTTTGCAATGTTAAAGGAAAAGTATATGAGAAGATAGAGCTAGAAGTGTCTATGAGAGATAATGATCAAGATTTGGAAAATTACACTAAGTTCCTTGATGAGATCGAAGAACTTGCAGATGACAAACCACTTATCCATTCTCAAGATATCATGGGGAGCCAAGAAACATGCTTTGATGAAGCATCATTGGATAATGTAGAAATTAAAAAGTCTTATGAAAAAACTGAGGTAGTTGAAGTGTAAGAAGAATTCATCTTTATAGGTGATTTATTTGAAGTTTTCTCAGCTACATTGAAATCCCTGCCAAGAAGATTGGCCAACACCATGAGAAAGATGAAGGCTTCCATGCCAATGTTCAAATGGTAACATGTCTCATGTATCCATTCATTATATGAGGCAAAAATATTTTCAAACTTTCACTTTGACCTAGGATGTAGTGATACTTTCAAGATAGTGTGTGTTTAGTTTGATTTTGTTCTAGTTTATTGTTGTGTCCCCCTAAGTGCTCTTGAAGCATAGGTTGTGTGTTTCCTTCCTTTTTTGGGGGTGTGTCTTTGATTTTGAGTGTGTGGGTCAATAATGTAATGCTATTTTAGTCAAAATTTTGATCAAGTCAATTTGAAGTGCTCATATGCATGACTCTGTGCCCAATAGAGGTGTAAGGAAACTAGTCTTAAGCATAAAAAGCATGCCACCCCTGGGAATTACTTAGAATGTTGACCAAATTTGACCCCAAGTCAAATTTGGGCCAACCCCTACTTTTTTAAATATTTTATAAGATTCCCATAAGCCTTATAGGGTGTTATGTTATTCCATTATCTTACTAATCCCCTCTCTTGTCTTTGTTGAAGTCCACCCCTTATGCATTAGACTAGTCAACTTGAGTCAAAGGTTGGTCAATTTTGGTCAAAGAGTCAAGCTATGTTGAAAATGTTTTAATATGGATTTTAACATATTTTAAGGGATTTACTAGTCATTAAATTATATTTCACCTTGTTCGATATGCAAGAAGAGGCCTTTTGGTCATATTTTGACCCATTTAATGACTTGTACAGATTTACATGCAATAAAATTGGAAACCCAAATGATTTGAAATGTGGATCATGTCAGTTTCATGTTAGAGACTATTATTTTCTAGGCAATAAGCAGTTATCTTCAATAGATGGAAAATTTTCACAAAAAATAGGAGCTTTTGGGCACTTGTACATACTCCCCAAGTCCACCAGTAGCCAAAAACGTGGGAAGATTAACTATTCATCTTATCACACTCATTTTCACATTTGGAATTCAAGGAGAATGCAAAAAATCTCTTATGCAGCTCATTTTCTCCTCTTGGTATACAAAGAAGGCTCAACTTCAAGTGCTCACTATAAGTCAAACATTGGAGTTGGAGGAACTAATTTTGGGGGTGGATAGGAATATTATTATAATCCAAATCCATAAAAATAAGTTTAAATTTGGTGCATCCTCATATATGAACAATTTTTAACACCTCATGTAGCTTTTTGAGAGTTTGCATTGAATAGGGCTCTCTTTTTTAATCTATTTCATTTTCACTTGCTTTGGATTCATGTATTTGATTATTTTAGGAGTTTATACACAATTTAAAATACATTCTAATTTTAATATTACTTTGGAGATTTTAGATATCCAAGAAATCCTCTTTTAGGCTTGTGTATGCTCCGAAACTGGTCTCTCTACTCTTACAGTTATCTCAGTCTTCATAAAATGGATTTTCCACATTGAATGTATTGATGAGTTATGGTTTAAAGATATTGGATCCATCTATATGTGTTTAATGGTGTTTGATCATATTTTCAACTCGTATAATGAACAAATAATGCTCTCAAAGGAATGCCTTCCATGACTGCCAACTCTCACAAAGTAGCCTGATGGCATCATCATACGTGGATAGTAGCTTTTGATAATGGTTTCAAGACTTGGAGATTAATATAATACATTTGGTGAATATTTTATTGATCCACACTTAATGGGGAGGAGATAAAAGAGTATTGAAAGTTTCAAGAGGATGATGACTGAGTTTTGTTCTTCAGTGCCCAAATGTAGAAAATAGAGATCCTCAGGGTTTTTCTGATAACATATGTCATGATATAATATGCCTTCACATATTTTATTTCTTTGGGTTTTTATCCCTATCCTCCAGTAACAACTATTTCAAAGTTCAAGACAAAAGATGGAGTGGAGCATTGGTTTTAAGATATCCTAAAAATTACCAAAAATCGCTCATCAGTGGTCTCTATAGGAAATAAATTGGGAGTGTCAACTTTCATTATACATGGGAATCCTAAGCCTTGTCCAAATATTTGAAACATTTATAAAAGGTCTAATAATCATTCCTGCGCATTTAAATAGTGGATAAGGGTGATTATGGCATGAGATGACCTTTTAGGCCATCTCGTACCCGTACACAAGGCAGAGAGGTAGTGGAGATAATGTTTCTTTGGTGGCATAAGGAAGTGGTGTTGAAAGTTATTAGGAAGGAACTAAGTCTTATGTTTAGTTTCATAAGGTTTATGGGAAACCTCAACAAACCTTCTACACTTCTTATACACTCTAAACTCATCTTCACAACCTACAAGGCTAAAAATAGGCACTTACAACCCAAAATAGAGATTTAAAGTTGGGGATTTTGTTAAGGTCCCCAAAGTGAAAATTTGAGAAATAAGTGATTAAATGTGACTGAAGGATATCATGGAAAGACTAAATATACCACCACAAGTGTGAATAAAGTTGAGCTAACAACCCAAAGGTTAGACAATCAGCAAGAAACAAAGTTTTGTTGGGTGAAAGTGACCTATAACATGATATTAGTGAGTCCCAAGAATGGGATATGATTGTAAAAGACAAAGGAGGATCCTATTAATTAAATACAAGATCCTAATTACTAAAAGATAAAGGAGGATCTTGGGTTTTGAATATTTTGGAGGATCTATCCTTAGAATTAGAAAATAAAATTTGGTATGAAGCATACCTAAAACTTGGGGAACATATTAATATGTTTGGGTTTTTGAGGAAGTAAGGCAAATGCTCTCTATTTTGTCTCAGAGCAGGGTCACTTTTGCCTTGCACAAGGGGACAATTTTAAGGGAAACGGTCAAATCATGAACTAGAGGTCAGGAGAAGGGAAAATAAGGTTTTTTAAATCTAGGATAAACATGGAGGAACCCAATAAAAATTTACATAAGGATTGAATGCAAACATGATGTCCTATATAAGGAGGGTTGCACTCAAATACCATGGGTTGATTCAAGAGCAAGAGGTAAAATAGAGTGTCATCCTTAGTTATATCTTTTGGAAAGTCATAGAATGTATTCTTACATGTGTGTCAAATAATATTTGAGGTTAATAAGCTGTTATAGTAAATAAATCATCAGGAAAGAGTTGTTTTTTGAACACAAGGTTATAGGAAGACTCCTTGCATAAGGTGTAGGCCTAATCCTAAGGAGGAGCCATTCATGTTTCTAGCTCTAAACAAGGTATCATATCAGTTTTATCATATTTTTGGAGCATATAAAAATTTGATACAACTCTCAGTTGGTAAAGGAAATGATCAAGAAGCCATTTTGGCTGAGAATAGACTAAACCACTCATAGAATGCAAGAAATGGAGCTCAAAGGTCAACTTCCATCACTCACAAATTTCATGACTTAATTCATGGGACCTTGAGACATTTGGGAGAGTTAGGGAAGGTCATGGAAGACCCTTCAATGTAATTTGGAGGGAGGTTCAATGTGAAATGGCTATGAGCAAAGGTTAAGAGTTAAGGTCTCTCAAAATCCTCACTAAACCCTGGTTGGAACCTGATTGGAGAGATAGATCATTTCAAGAATATAAATTAAAAGTGAAAAACATGAAACATCCTGGAGATGATAGATTAATCTCAAAGGATTCCACACGTGTTTTTATTTTATGAAATTTTACAAAGCAAGGGAAAATAGGGTTTATTTTATCCATTTTGAGTGTTATGCAAGCTAAAAAGTGAGTTAAAAGATGAAAAAAACTTTGGAAAGAAGATTTATACTTGGGATAAGTTCAAAATTTCATATTAGGTGTTACTATAAATGTCATAGCATCCGTAGTATGAATCATTTTGTAGGCTTGAGGATTTTTTAATGCCAAGTGGAGAAAGTGCATGGAAAAGAGTCCTTTTGAAATTTCTAGTGACGATTTTGCATGTCCAAAAGAATAGGGATGGTTAGGGATCAATCCAATGCATGTGGAGACTTGTTTGTAACCCCTCTTACTTATATCATCATCAGACTTGAGTATACACAAGTATAGAGGTAGTTTTGAAAGACAACTTAGGTGGGCAGTTTCTCATGCCAAAATGGTAGTTTTCTGCCACTCTTCACTATGCTTCTGACTTGTGTGGACAAGTACACCCTAATTACATATAATAACTCACCCCACCTCTCTAATACATGCAATTTTAACTAATTTTCACTTGGTGACACATGTCCTTGTGTCTTTTCAACTTCTTCATTCTCTCTCTCCTTCTAAGTTCTATAAATTGGGCCTTTTTGGCCATTGTTTGGGATTCCAACATCTGTTATGGTGAAGCCCTACCAATATTGTACCTTGATTTGGATATAATCTAATGAGAAGTGAGTTGGTTATAATCTAAGTCCATTTTCACTATGTGTTGAAGTGATTCATCTTGAAATTCAAGTATAGATTGAGTTCATCTTGTTTTCATGCAATCCTTGAATGTGTGGCTGCAAATGGACTTATATTCTAATAGGTTTCATGAAGTGTATGCTGATACAATAGAATTTTTAAGTTTTTATGAGTTTGGTAGAGTCATATTTGAGCTTTCCTTCACTTGCCTTCATTTGTTGAGTTTTTATTTGCCTTCATGAGAAACACTAATCTTAGGGGGCTCCATTAATGGTTTGAGGCTAGTTTGATTGTCTTAGTTCATTATAAAAATTCTAAGTGTATGATAGGAATAAAATATTGGTATATCACCTCTTATTTTAGGTTTGTTTTATGTATCTTTCTCTCTCTT
Organism: Torreya grandis; assembly: GCA_037957365.1. Lineage (NCBI taxonomy): Eukaryota > Viridiplantae > Streptophyta > Pinopsida > Cupressales > Taxaceae > Torreya > Torreya grandis. The sequence continues at coordinate 2,315,430 of JARHVA010001418.1, read as the reverse complement.
TTCACACATGTTAGGAAGTTTTAGTAGCATAAGCACATCAAGTCATATCTCTGGAGCTAGCCCTTTAAATATTAGAGACTCATCTCTCTTATAAGTTCACCAAAAACTTGAGAGATGAGTCAATGATGCATCAAATTATAGGGACTTCATAGAATGTCCTAGGGTGCACAATTTTATGACAAAAAATGTATCAAACAACAAAAAGTCCAACAAAATTATATTAGGTATTTTATATTATCTTACACAAAATATACAAATGATGTAATTAAGGTGTATGAATGTACATATATTATATATAATATTCCTTTGAAATTTTACCTCTATAAATGTATATGGTGTCGTACTGACATGGATATATGTACTAGTGGCTGGCCCACTACTTAGGTTAGTAAATTGTAATTATGACGGCGAAGGTAATGTCTCCTCCTACAACACAAAACACACACACACACACACACACACATTAATCAATTTAAAAGTGTAAATTAATATTTACCTTTTTAATTTTCAAATATAACTTAAAAATTTAACATGAAATTTATATAAAAAAATATGTGCATGTGTGTAGATAGTCCCAATGTATCCAAACCAAAAGTGTTTTCCAACAACTCATCAATCAAAACCATATCCTCAAAGACCCTTGAAGTGCCATTGTCATCATATTAAGGTCCAGTGCATATAGTACCACAATATATACATGGGTAGGTTTAGGTATGGGCACTAGGTGGAATATCTAGGGCATCTATCTTTGAAATCCTACTCATATGATGAACCAGTGTATCAGTAAGCACACTAAGTGCATGTAAAGTGTCTATCTACACAACCTTCTTCACCATAGAGGGAATCTATGGATGAAGTGGATTTTTAGTATGGATCCTTGCAAGGATGATTAGGTGCATGGTGTGCACTTGGTTGATCTTGTGCAGAGGCTTTCTCTCGACCTTGAAACTCACCATAGTCAAAATAACTTAAAATTTTCATGAAGACAAACTCACAGTAGAGTTTCCTAAAAAAGTACAAAGTAACCTCATGGTTATTACAAGGTGGATAGTCAAACACCATCCATCATCATTCCCAAAAATTGTCTTTAATTAAATTATGTTAGCATTAATGGATTGAGAAATATTTGGTCTAATTAATGAAAGATACAAACATATGACTTTGCATTTCTATTTTAACACTACAATTTTATAGCTTAAATTGACATGGTGATAAAATATCAATGACTAATGTTAATCGACAGTAATTTTTATTAACTTATATTCTTACAGCTTAACAAAATTAAAATAAGTAGTACAAAATTTCATTTAACATTTTCTCAATAAAACAATTCATGAGTCATAGCTAGATCAAAATTCTACGTAGAACTTTTCCTATTTTTAGTCAGGGCTTTCATAGAAGATAAAATTTCAAAGATAATGATCAACTCTGAATTGGAAGATATGTTATAACATTCCCATAAATAATTTTTTACATAATTAGCTAGGAAGGGACAAAGCATCAACATCTATTACCTATAAAATTGACAGCATAATTAGTATAGTTTGTGAAATATTTGAGCAAATGACAATGTGGTGTCTATTTATAGAATATATTCGTCATGATTTTCACCAAAAATAAACATGTGTCTAACCTGTTCAACCAACAATGCTAATATACCCATCCATCATATTTAAAAAAGTGGAGAAAGTGTTATAATAACTAATAACTATTAAGAGAGCTCCACAAGAGATTATTATTGATTTTAATACCAAGTTTGATAATACTTAAAAAAGGATCCCAATAATGGCTTGATCATTACTAGGCATGACCATTGTCTTCTACCTCAAGGCCTTCAACGTAGACATTGCCATCATGATCTAGTCTCTTGGAGGCCAGATGTTGTAAGACACATATGATCTAGCATTCAGAGTTGAGAATAACTTGATAGATGCTAAGAAGCTTCCACCTCATCCACTGATGCCTATGTAACTAAACAGATCGATGTCATTTTAAGAGGATGTCCTAAGCACCTCACAAGTGCCACCTTCCATTTATGTACACCCATCTACCCAACCAAATAACTCCTCCTCATTGTCACTAGCTATGGAGATGGATGACATGAAGTGTATCTTTTGAAACTTCTCCAATGAAATCATAAATTATAAAAGTTATAAGGTAATGTAACAAAAGATCGATTTTAAAACTACCAAGAAAAGAGAGTACCCAACTAGAATAACCGATACCAGGAAAGGCAAAGCCCAAATCACCAGGCACCAAATCATCTAGTGTTGAATGAATAGATGTGACCTATGAATCAAATTATTTTAGGGCCTAATCCATTGCAAATGGTCCCAAAAAAGTATAAATAGAGAGCTAGTCCTTGGCCAAAATAACTTGGAGGATGACTCCAATTCATTGTACTTTCTACATAATGATGCATATGCACCCTAAAATTACCAAAGAGACAATTTATAGAAAAAGGTTATCGAGTAGTGGAGATAAAGAAACACATTTGATTCATTCTCTTACATGTACTTGTACCCATAAATTGAAAATGTTGTATTGATGGCACAAATGCATGGAATGTCCTTAGAACAAGAAGAGGAGATAGCTTCATATCATGCACTTTCTCTTGGGTAGAGGACAATAATGTGGTCTATGCAAGCGAGGTCCCTATGTATAGAGCTCTACAAGTCTAATCAGACTATTAAACTCAATCTAAGAAGAGATTGGCCAAGAGTCAAGAAGATTCCACAAGGCCTAAAGTGAATTTTGATAAGAGTTTGGAGCTCCAAATGTTTGATGAGGTCCTACTACCATCAGATATGGGATTTGATTAAATCATTGGAAGATTTTGACATTTAAATAACCCCAATGATGATGAATGCAGAGGCAGACATGATAGAAATAATCAATTCCTAGTTTGATTTGGTGATAGATTTATTCACCAATGAGAAAGCACTATAGCTGATTATCATACCTACCATTTTTGACAAAGAATATAACTATTAAGTTTTTGAAAGTGATGCCCAAATCATCATGTTGATTCAAATTCACAAATCAGTTGTAACATAAAATCAAAGAGGCATATGGGGACTAGATTATGTGATTAAAATGCAATAAAATTCCAAAAGGGATGATCACCTTAGAGAACTTATTTGATTCTGATGACATTAAGAATGATAGACATAAGTTCATTGTAGATAAAAGTGACTACTCTGATCTCGATGTTGAAGATGGAAGAAAAATCAATGTTGGGAAAGAAGTTCCTAAAGAAGATAACGAGTGATTGATTTATTTATATAATAAGTATGAATGGGTCATGCTATGAACCTATGATGATTTAAAAGGGTATTATTATAAGCTCATTTCAAATACCATAAACCTTGTGGAATGAACCAAACCTATTCGATAAAATCAAAGGCTGATAAACTAAAAGAATGAGTATCTCATGGTTGAAAAGGTAAGGAAATTGAACATCTAAAGTATAATATATCTGATCAAGCATTCAACTTGGATGTTTAACCTAGTTCCAATGATAAAGAAAAGTGGATAAATCCAACTATGCATCAAATTTTGAGACTTGAACAAAGCATATCTAAAAGACCATTACTCCTTCTTTCCATGGAGAAAACCTTCCAAATAGTGGTTGGTATATAAATGTTCTCTCTACTAGATGGCTTCTCAGGATACAACCAATTATGGGTAAATGAGGAATATCAGCACAAGACTACTTTCACCATGAAATTAGGTGTCTTCGCATATGTGAAGATGCCTTAAGGGCTCTCAAATGTAGGAACTACTTTATAATGAGCTATAGATGTAGATTTTAATGACCCGATCAACAAGATCATCCTCATATATCTAAATGACCTCACTGTGTTCTCTCAGAAGAAGGAATATCATTTCAATCATTTGGAGGAGATTTTTCAAAAGTGCCAATAATTGGAAATGTCTTTTAACCTCAAAAAATATGTTTTTAGAGTCCCAAAATGCAAGTTGCTCAAATATGTGGTATTTGAAGAAGGGATCACCATTGGTATAGAATGAGTAAGGGCCATAAGGGATTTAGCTTTGATAGTCAATAAGAAGGGGGTCTAATCTTTCCTAGGAAATATTATTTTTGTTAGTAGATTCATATTAAACTTCATAGGGTTGGTAAGGCCAATCATATTGATGGTGAAGAAAGACCAACCCTTTAAATTGACCATGGAAGGAAGTACAACATTTGACAAAATTAAAACAGTGATATAAACTACCCCCATGCTAGTCAATCTAAAATAATCCAAAGATCTCATCATGTAGGTCTATGGGAGTGAATATAGCCTAGTGGTTATGCTAACTCAAAAGGTAGAAGAAGTGATAAGTGAGCACCCCATTGATTTCTATTTAATAACCTTATGTAACTATGAGGTTATGTATATTTTCATTGAGAAATAGGCTCTCACCATTGTTAAGAGCCTCAAAACATTTAGGCACCTTGTGGTGGGAAGCAAAATAATGGTTTATGCAATACATTATAGAGTTTGAGAGTATGTAATAGAAAGGGAGATCATTGAAAAAGTGCCAATTGGATCACCAAGATCTTAGAATATGATGTTGAAGTTAGGCTGACTGGGGTGATCTGAGTAAGAGGACTCTGTGAATACTTGGCCTAATGCTTCGATGCTCTAATAGAAAAATTGGATACATAGGAAACAGTTCTACTTAGTCAATATGAAACCAATGGGTATTGGGTTACTAAAAGAACCTATTTCATGCAAACCAACTAATATCCTGATAGTATCCTATCATATAAAAGGAGATTATATAGGTTATAAGTGGATAGCTACAAACTAGTCTAACAACTCTTTTCCAAGAGAAACTTTGATGCAGAGCTCCTCTGATGCATTAAAAATCAACAAGCTCAAAAATTCTATAGAGTATATATTTCACTCCTCTAGGTGGACGTTTCTCAGTAAAGACCACCAAAACCAAATTGTGTATGTAGGATATTACTAGCCAACCATGTTTGTGGACTATCATTAGGTAGTCAATAAATGCGGGCAATGTCAATTCTTCATGGGCAAGTGAAATAATTTGGCAATGCCATTAAACCAAAAGATGACCAATGAGACCGTCATTTAATGGGGCTTTGATTTCGTTAGTATGATCAATCCTATCTCTAGTGTAGGCTACAAATGGCTAATTATGACCATGGATTATTTCACTAGGTAGACCAAAGCAACCTAGATGATGGAGGCAATTGCAAATATGGTCTTCAACTTCTTGGAGGAGCTTGTAGTGAAGTTTGTTCCACATAAAATAGTCATCTTTGATGATGTGAAGGCCTTCCTCATTTTCAATATTTATGAATTTGTGCTCCAAAATGACATTTTATTGAAGACTTAGTCCAATTACTACCTGCAAAAGGAATAGGTTGGCTATATTGACAAATAAAAATCTCATTAGGTTGATCATAAGAATGAGAACTAGTAAACAAAGGTAGTGTCATATGTATGTAAAAATTACCCTTTTGGTTGACCAAATTACTCACAACTAGATCCATAAGACATCCTCTTATGAACTAGTATACAAGAAGGAAGTGGTCACACCCACATCAATATAAATCCCCACTTTATATATTTTAAGGGTGGTCAAAATAGGTGAGAATAGAGTGATGGAGGTTAGGATAATGGAATTATTCAGCCTAAAAGAAGTGAGAGAGTAAGTGAGTGATGTAAAAGTTACCCGATAATAAGTAGTGAAGTAGTGGTTTGATAAGAAATCATCAACCCTAGGTTTTAAGCCCAGGAACATGGTCCTCAAATATGATCAAATGGATGTGAAACTAGACCAAAATTAGAAGGATGGGGATATACTTGGAGTGGACCATATGACCAAGGATCAAGATGAGGTGTTTGAAGAAGAAGTTGATGAGGAAGAGGTGATCCTTGATGTGAAAGATGATAAAGAAGAATGGCTACAGTAGATTGAGTTCTTACAAAAGCTTTTGAAACTTAGCAAGGTTAAAGGAAAAGTATATGAGAAGATAGAAATAGAAGTGTCCATGAGATACAATGATCAAGATTGGTAATAATACACTAAGTTCTTTGATGATCTTGAAGAACTTGCAGCTGACAAATCACTTGTCTATTCTCAAGACATCATGGTGAGCCAAGAAACAAGCTTTGATGAAGCATCATTGGATAATGTAGTAACTAAAAAGTATTATGAAGAAGAAAATGTAGTTGAAGTGCATTAATAAATCATATTTATAGGTGATTTTTTGAATTTGTCTCAGCTACATTGAAATCCATGCTAAGAAGATTGGCCAAGACTATGAGAAAGATGAAGTCTCCCATGCCAATGTTCAAATGGTAACATGTCTTATGTATCCATTCATTATATGAGGAAAGAATATTTTACAACTTTTCCTTTGATATATGATGGAGAGATTCTTTAAAGATAATGTGTGTTTAGTTTGGTTTTCTTTTAATTTGTTGTTGTGGCCCCCTAAGTGCTCTTGAAGCATAAGTTGTGTGTTTCAATCTTTTTGTTGGGGTGTGTCTTTGATTTTTAGTGTGTGGGTAAATAAAATAATCCTATTTTAGTCAAAATTATGATCAAATCAATTATAAGTGTTCATATGGATGACTCCATGCCTAATGGAGGTGTAAGGAAACTAGTCTTAGGTATAGCAAGCATGCCACCCCTAGGAATTGCAAAGAATGTTGACCAAATTTGACCCCAAGTCAAATTTTGGCCAACCCATACTATTTAAACTTTCTAATAATATTCCCATAAGTCAATTTAAATGTTATGAAATATTATTTTATAGGCAAGAAGCAGTTATCTTCAGTAGATGGCATTTTTTCCTAAAAAATAGGAGCTTTTGGGAACTTGTACAGACTCCCCAAGTCCACCATCAAAAAAAACGTGGGAAGATAAAATATTCACCTTATCACACTCATTTTTACATTTTTAATTTAATGAGAATGAAAAAAAATCTTTTCTGCACCTCATTTTCTCTTTTTCTCCTCTTGGCATACAAAGAAGCCTCAACTTTTAGTGCTCACTATCAGCTGTATAGTTGGAGTTGGAGTAAATGATTTTTTGGGTGGATATCTATATTATTTCAATCCACATACATAACAACAAATTACAATTTTGTGTATCCTCATTTATGAATAATTATCAACACTTAAGGCAACTTTTTGAGAGTTTACATTGAAGAGGGGTCTCTTTTTGAATCTATTTCAATTTCACTTTATTTGGATTGATGTATTTGGTTATTTTAGGATCTTAAAAATAATTTACAATACATTAAAATTTTCCTTTTAGCTTTTTAGAGTTCAGATTTCCAAGAAAGCTTCTTTTAGGCTTGTGAATGTTCCTAAACTAGTCTCTTGACTCTTGTTGTTGTCTTAGTATTCATAGAATGGATTTTACACATTGGATGTAGCAATGAGTCATGTTTTCAAGATTTTGGATCCATGTGTATGTTTTAATTGTGTTTGAACAAGTTTCCAACTAATACAATGAAGAAACAATGCTCTCAAAACCATGCCTTCTATGACTGCCAACTATCACAAAGTAGCCTGATGACATCACCATACATGGACATTAGCTTTTGATAATGGTTTCAATCCTTAGAGATGTCTATAATACATTTTTTGAATATTTTATTGATCCACACATAATGGGGAGGAGTTAAAAGAGCATTTAAAGTTTCAAGAGGATGATGACTAAGTTTTATTCTTCAGTCCTGAAATGTAGAAAATAGAGATCCTAATGGTTTTTCAGATAACATATGTCATGATAGAATATGCATTAAAAATTTTTAATGCTTTAATTTTGTGTCCCTATCCTACAATAATAAATATTCCAAACTTCAAGAAAAAATATGGAGTGGATCATTGGTTTTAAGACCTCTGAAAATGGCCAAACATCACTCATCAGTGATCTCTATAGGAAATAAATTGGGAGTGTCAAATTTCATTATACATAGGAATCTTAATCCTTTTTCAAAGATGTGAAACATTTAAAAAGGTTATAATAATCATTCCTAAGAATTTATATAGTGGATAAGGGTGACGATGGCATGATATGACCTTTTAGGCTACCCCCTATCCGTATACAGGGCAAAGAGGTAGTGGAGATAGTGTTTCTTTTGTGGCATAAGGAAGTGGTGTTGAAAGTTCCTAGGAAGGAACTAAGTATCATTTTGAGTTTCATAAGGGTTAGGGGAAATGTAAAAAAGCCTTATAAACTCATTATACACTCTAAACTCATCTTCACAACCTATAGGGCTAGAAATAGGTGCCTACAGCCCAAAATGGAGATTTGAAGTTGGGATTTTGTTAAGGTACGAAAAATGAAACTTGGAGAAATAAATAATTAAAGGTGATGTAAATAATGTAAATCCTAAATACACCAACATAATTGTGAATAAAGATGACTTAACAACCTACAGGTCAGACAATAAGCAAGAAACATAGTTTTGGTGGGTGAAAGTGACCTATAGCATGATATTAGTGAGTCCCAAGCATGGGATATGATTGTAAAATACAAAGGAGTATCCTATGAATTAAATAAAATATATTTATTCCTATAAAAATACCAAATAAGGTGGTCTCCAATCAAAACTCAATCAAATTCCCTATACCCTTCACACCGTGTGACTATGAAAACCCAATCTTGGGTTTTGAATCTTTTGGAGGCTCAATCCTCAGAATTAGAAACTAAAGTTTGATATTAAGAATCCATACATCTTAGGGAGCATTATCATGTTTTTTTGATATGAGGAAGTAAGGAAAAACCTCTCTATTTTGTCTCAGAGCAAGGTCACTTTTACCTTACACAAGGGGACAATTTTGAAGGAAACGGTTAAATCATTAACCAAAGGTCAAGAGAAGGGAAAATAAAGTTTTTTAAATCTAGGGTAATAATGGAAGAACCCAATAAAAATTTACATAAGTCTTGAATACAAATAGGATGTCCTATATAAGGAGGGTTGCACTCAAATCCCATGGGCAGATTCAAGAGGAAGAGGCAAAATAGAGTGCCATCCTTAGTTATAGCTTTTCGAAAGTCATGTAATGTATTTATACATGTGTCTCAAATAATATTTGAGGTTTCTAAGATATTATAGACAATAAATCATCAAGAAAGAGTTATTTTTTGAACACAAGGTTACCAAAAGACTCCTTGCATAAGGTTTAGGCCTAATCCTGAGGAGGAGCCATTCATGTTTTTAATTATAAATGAGATATCCTATAAGTTTTATCATGTTTTTGGAGCATATAAAAAGGTGATACAACTCTCACTTGGTAAAGGAAATGATCGACAAGCCATTTTGGCTGGGAATGGACCAAACCCCTAATAGAATGCAAGAAAAGGAGCTCAAAGGTCAACTTCCATCACTCACAAATTTAATGACCTAATGCATGGGACCTTGAGCCTCTTAGGAGAGTTAGGTAAGGTCCTAGAAGATCCTTCAATGTAATTTGGATTGAGGTTCAATGTGAAATGGCTATGAACAAAGGTTAAGAGTCCAAGCCTCTCATATCCCTCACTAAACCCTTGTTGGAACCTAATTAGAGAGATTTAGAATTTCAAGCATATAAATGAAAAGGGATGGACATGAAAAAACCTTGATATGATATAGGAATCTTAGAGGATTCTAAACATGTGTTTTTATTTTACGAAATTATATGGACCAGGGGAAAATAGGGTTTGTTTTAGCCATTTTGAGTGTTATGCAAAAAAGAGGGAGTTAGAAGATGAAAAAAACTTTGGAAGGAATATTTACACTTTAGATAACTCTAAAAGTTTATTTTATCTAATTAATCAAACTCTATGTATCCAAATAAGTCCTTCACTTTTCACCACTCTAGTGAGCCAAATAGTGAACTTTAGGAAAGTCGTGAAAAGAAATTAGGGGGGACCTTTTAGGAGTATTTTTTGAAAATTATAATATGAGGTTTCCCTAAAGGTGTCATATCATCCATGCTATGGATCAGTTTGTAGTTTTAAGGATTTTTTAATGCCAAGTGGAGAAAGTGCATGGAAAAGATCATTTTTGAAATTGTTAGTGATAATTTTGCTTATCCAAAAGAACAATGATGGTCAGGGATAAATCCACTACATATGGAGACTTGTTTGTAACCCCTCTTACTGAAATCAATCATTAGACCTAACCATATGTAGGGATAGAGGTAGTTTTGAAGGACAACTTAGGTGGGCAATTTCTCATGCCAAAATGGTAGTTTTGTGCCACTTTTTCACTATCTTTATGGCTTGTGTGGATAAGTACACCCTCATGACCTTGAATAGCTTACCCTAACTCTCCTCTATATGCAATTTTAATTGATTTTAACTTGGTGACACATGTCCTTGTGTCTTTTCAACTTCTTCTTTCTCTCTCCTTCCAAATTTTACAAATTGGACCTTTTTTCCCATTATTTGGTATTCTAACTTTTGGTATGGTGAAACCCTACAAAAATTGTACCTTGATTTGTACTAAATCTAATGTGAAGTGAGTTAGTTATACTCTAAGTCCATTTTCACTATGTGTTGAAGTGATCCATCTTAAAAGTCAATTATAGATTGAGTTCATTTTGTTTTCATGCAATCCTTGAATGTGTTGTTGTAAATGGACTTCTCTTCTAACAGGTTTCATGACGTGTATTCTACTAAAATATACTCTTGAAGTGTGTATGAGTTTAGTAGAGTCATATCTAAGCTTCCCTTCACTTGCTTTCATTTGTTGAGTTGTTATTTACCTTCATGAGAAACACTAATGCTAGGGAGCTCCATTAATGGTGTGAGGCCAGTTTGATTGTCTTAGTTCATTATACAAATTCCAAGTGTATGAATGGAATCAAATTTTGGTGTATCACCTCTTATTTCAAGTTTGCTCTATGTATCTTTCTCTCTCTTTTCACAAATGTTAGGCACTTTTAGTAGCATAAGCACATCAAGTAATATCTATGGAGCTGGCCCTTTCAATCCTCGAGACTCATCTCTCTTATAAGTTCACCCACAACTTGAGAGATGATTCAATGTTGCATCAAATTGTAGGAGCTTCATAGAATGTTCTAGGGTGTATAACTTGACGACATCAAATATATCAAACAACAAAAATTCCAACAAAATTATATTAGGTATTTTATATTATCTTACAAAAAATCTACAAATGATGTAATTAAGGTGTATGAATGTACATCTAGTACACATAAAATTCCTTTGAAATTTTACATCTATAGATGTATATGGTGTTGTAATGACATAGATAGATGTATTAGTGGGTGGCCCACTACTTAACTTAGTAAATTAAAATTATGATATTGAAGGTAATGTCTCCTCCTAGAACACAAAAAATACATATATATTAATCAATTTAAATGTGTAAATTAATTTTTACCTTTTTAATTTTCAAATATAGCTTAAAAATTTAACATGAAATTTATATAAAAGATACGTGCATGTGAGTAGAGAGTCCCAATGTATCCAAACCAAACATTTTTGCCAACAACTCATCAATCAAATCCATATCCTTGAAGCCCCCTGAAGCACCATTGTCATCATATTAAGGTCCAGTGCATATATTACCATAGGATATGCATGGGTGGGTTTAGGGTTGGCCACTAGGTGGAATATCTGGAGCATCTATCTCTGAAAGCCTACTCGTATGATGAATGAGTATATCAGTAAGTGCACGAAGTGCATGTAAAGTGTCTATCTACATAACCACCTTCACCATAGAGTGAATCTCTGGATGAAGAGGCTTTTTGGTATGGATCCTTGCAAGGATGATTAGGTGTATGATATGTACCTAGTCGATCTTGTGCAAAGCTATTCTCTAGACCTTGAAACTCACCATAGTCAAAATAGTTTAAAATTTAAATGAAGACAAACTCACAGTAGAGTTTCCTCAAAAATTACAAAGGAACCTCATGGTTATTACAAGGTGGATAGTCAAACACAATCCACTATCACTCCCAAAAGTTGGCTTTAATCAAATTGTATTAGCATTGATGGATTGTGAAATATTTTATCTAAGTAAAGAAAGATACAAACAGATGACTTTGCGTTTCAATTTTAACGCTACAATTGTATAGCTTAAATTGATATCGTAATAAAATATCAATGACCAATATCAATCAACAATAATTTTACTATAATTTTTATTAACTTATATTCTCACAACTTAACAAAATTAAAACAAATAGTACAAATTTTCATTTAACATTTTCTCAATAAGACAATTCTTAAGTCATAACTAGATCAAAATTCCACTTAGAATTTTTCCTATTTTTACTCAGGGCTTTCATAGAAGATAAATTTTCGGGGATAATGATCAACTATGAATTGGAAGATATGTTATAACATTCCCGTAAACAATTCTTTTACAAAAGTAGCTAGGAAGGGACAAAGCATCAACATCCATTACCTATAAAATCGACGACATAATCAGTAGAGATTGTGAAATATTTGACCAAATGACAACGTGGTGTTTATTCATGGAATATCATAATCACGATTTTCACCAAAAATAAGCATGTGTCTAACCTGTTCAACAAACATTGCTAATATCCCCATCCCTCATATTAAAAAAAGTGGTGAAAGCGTAATAATAGAAATCAGATAGAGTGGTATCATGAGAACGGAGAATATAAATATATTGATATACAAAACAAAGTCTACCGTTGGAGGGGATCCTTTATGTTATGGTATCTCTACCCATGTAACTCATGTTTGGGGGTGTTACCTCCACAGATTTTTCTTATGAAAAGCAAGAACATTTTGTTCTGGTCAATATCTAGATTTGTCGTGGAAATAACATAATACATTATTTAATTGTTCTAAGTGAATATATTGCAAACAGAAATCCAGAAAATATACATACTGGTGGACTCTTGTCATCTTGCTTGTATTGATATTGGAAGCTTATTCTCTTGTTTATATAATTTCGCATTTATCTATATGTCAAGTGGGTTCATTATTATAATTTTATTTGGAGTAATTCGATCAGTAAACCAAGAATAAAAAATTGCAAAGCATCTTTCTCTCCTTTTATGCGGTGAATCTTTTCAGAATGCCCACACCAACGACGTTACAATGTACGCTATTTTAATCTTGAAATGTTTGAGTGTATTAGAGGATAGGACATTGAAATGCATATATACCAAACAAAAAGAGGAGACACAAGCAAAAATAGAAGAGTACAGCTATGGAGAAAGTGCTTTCTATGAATGGCGGCCAAGGAGAGTACAGCTATGCTCGGAAACATAGTACTCAGGTTTAATTTTTACTTTTTCCTTTTTAAAAAAAAAAGATATTTTCGGTAATGATTTGATGCGTTTTATGCATTGCAGAAAAACATGTTCTTGAGCGCAAAGCCTCTGTTGCAAGAAAGCATTGGATCCTGGAAAAACGTATTTAACTGCGAGACTTGGGGTGTTCATCTGGACCAAATACACTTTTCGTCACAGAAATAATTACAAAAGCAATCCGTATCAAAAATGTGGAAGAGGGAGTGAGTGTTCCCGAGTTTCAGGTTTTTTACAACGACCTTCCTTCTAATGATTTCAAGTCCCTTTTCGGTAATTTATTGGCTGTTCCGCCTGTAGAAAGATCACATCGTTTGGTGGCGGGCGTGTCGGGCTCCTTTTACACCCGCCTATTTCCGCTCAATAGTATCCATTTCATCCATTCCTCCTTCAGCCTCAACTGGATTTCGCAGGTAGGTTGAACCATTATCAATATATACAACTATTATTTTGGCGGCTTTATGCTCACTCAATATATGCTAAGTGTGTTGAAAATTGATGCTGCATGTTCAGTTCATCCGTCCTATGTTTCATGCACAATTTTTTTAGTTTTAGTTTTTTTTTTTGGAATAATCTGCACGGTCTTTTGATCCATGCGTTATATTTTTAGTCGGATTAATTATAGTTTGTAAAGGTTAAGTGGGAGTCTATAAATTCAACCAATAATGCATGCTTGTTGCATGCGTAGGCTTTCCCTAGGTTTCAATTTGTTTTTTATGAATGCTATGATTTGGGAAGCAATGTAATTCTTTTATATATACATCAATAAACACTGTTATTTTCAGTCTGCAAATAAAGATTTCTGTGTGCTCTAATTTTTCCCTAAGTTTTAAGCTCTATTTTTCTATTGTTATCTCATAATCTGTGGGTGTAGGAATTTGGTTTAGTTTTCAGATTCTACATTTGGTATTAGAGCTGGTATTTTCTTTTGGGTTAAAGATTTAGTAGTTGGAATTTTGCCAAAAATTTATCATGTCAAATTCTAACTCCTTACCCATTCCAGAATTTGATAGAAATGAGTATGATTATTGACGTATCAAAATGATGACTTTTTTTGATAGAAAATTATTTGTGAAAAATTATTGAATCAGGGTATGCAGAGCCCGCTGATTGGAATGCCCTCACAACAAATGATAAAATAGCTAAGAAGGAGGCTATGAAGAAGAATGCTCAAGCTTTATTTCATATTCAAATAGCTCTAGATAAGAGCCTATTTCCACAAATTGCAGGAGCAAAGGCAATAGAGTATGCTTGGAAGGCTCTAAAAGAAGCTTACCAAGGTAGTGATCAAGTCAAAGTTGTCAAGTAACAGACATTGAAGAGAGAATTTGAGAATTTGAAGATGCAAGAAGATGAAAGTGTGAGTACCTATGTAATGAAATTACTTCAAGAATTAAGTATAACAGCAGAGTTATATCCAAATATGACTGAAATATATCTAAATATATGATAATAGATAAGCCACTTCGAGCGGGCAACCTCCACAAGCTTTAATAAGATCAGAATTCACAATATGATAATAAATGATTAGCCACTACCTTCTATATATAGTTTAACTAGGCCATGGTTACTCCATAAGCCGACCTACTAATCTAAAGAAAGAATAGATAAATGTAATATAATGTCAAAGAGGGATAAGTAAGCCACAAGTCAGCTAATACTATCCTCATACATGTGATAGGTTAGGGGCGTAGCATGCCCTTCCCCTTCAAACCAACGTTGTCCTCAACGTTGAACAACTCTGGATGTTGTTATAGAAATTCTTCACCTTCCCAAGTTGCATCTTCACTACTTTGATTTTTTCACTTGATCAAATATTCCTTAATCTCTCTGGTTCTCATCCTCTTAGTATGTGTTTGGAGGATCTTCTTTGGTTCTAAAATGACTCGTCCTTCTTCATCTAGTTCTGGGAGCTCTGTCTGGGCAGAAACTTTCTGTCCAATGACCTTCTTCAAACAAGAAACATGAAATACTAGGTGTATGTGAGATGAATGAGGTAACTCGAGCTTATAAGCCACACTTCTAATTTTTTGTAGAACCTGATAAGGGCCATAATACTTTGGAGCAAGTTTGTTGTCTTTTTTTTGTTGCTTTAAGGACATCTGCTTGTAAGGCTATAAATGAACAAATATCCAGTCACCCACCTCAAAATTTTGCTCACTCCGATGTTGATCTGCTTGTTGCTTCATCCTATTTTGTGCCAAGGCCAAATTCTCTCTCAAACTAGCCAAAACCTCTTGTTAATGTTGAATGTGCTCTTCCACATCTCGAACCTTGGTGTGCACCTTTACTGAATAAGTGATGGAAGGTGGATGGTAACCATATAGTCCTAGAAATGGAGACATTTTAAAAGAGGTATGGAAAGATGTGTTATACCACCATTTTGCAAATGGTAGCCATTTAACCCAATGTTCTTGTTTATCTAATACAAAACAACTGAGATACCCCTCTAAACATTTGTTAACCACTTCAGTTTGTCCATCAAATTGGGGGTGGTAAGATGAGCTATGAGCTAGCTGAGTACCCAAACAAGAAAATAGTTCAGTCCAGATTTACTAGTGAAAATAGGATCACGATCACTTACAATTATTTTTGGGGTTCCATGTAATTTGAGAACTACTTCCATAAAAATAGCCATGACTGTAGTTACTGAAAATGGGTGTGAGAGAGCACAAAAATGGGCATATTTTGTAAGCCTATCCACAATGACCAAAATAACATTCTTACCTTCAGAATAAGGCAACCCAGTGATGAAATCCAAGGAAACCTCCTCCCACCTTTGACTAGGAATTGCTAATGGTTGTAACAAACCTGGGGTCTTAACTGTTTCACCTTTATTCTATTGGCATATCAGGCATTCTTCCACAAACTTTTGTACATCTCCCTTGAGTCCTTACCAAAATAATTCTTTCTTAATTCTATGATAAGTTTTCAAGAACCTTGAGTGTCCCCCAAGTGGAGATGCATGCAACTCTGCAAGAATCTTATGCTTAAGCTCTAAATTTTTGCACAAGTATAACCTACCTTTATACCATAGGACATTACCTTTCCATTCAAATTTGTCAGAGGATAAATTACCTTTCTGGAGATTCTGAATCAGAACCTGTGTATCCTTGTCTTGCTCCCATTCTAACCTAGCTTCATCCACCCAATCTGCTTGCAATATGGACATTGCACAAAGTAATGCTTTTGTGGATGCATCTCATCTGGATAGTCAATTTGCTAATACATTATCTTTACCCTTATTGTAGATGATTTCAAAATCATAATCCAACATTTTGGTTACCCATTTTTGTTGTTCCTCAGATGATAATCTTTACTCCAAAAATTATTTGAGACTATCATGATCCGTTTTCACCTTAAAGTGTCTACCCATCAGATAAAGCCTCCATTGTTTAACTGCATGAAGAATAGCCATCATTTCTTTCTCATAGATAAGTTTTTGTATATTTTTACCTTTGAATTGATGACTTTAAAATGCAATGGGTCTTCTTTCCTGCATTAGTACTGCCCCCAATCCAGACCCATAAGCATCACATTCAACAATGAATGTTTGTGAGAAGTCTAGAATAGCCAAAACTGGGGTGGTGTACATAGCTACTTTTAGTTTCTCAAATGCTTTGGTGGCATCATCATTTAAATGGAAAGCATCCTTCTTTAACAATGTAGTGAGTGGAGCTACTATGCTGCCATAACCTTTCACAAATATCCTATAGTAACCTGTTAGTCCAAAAAACTCTCGAAGGTTTTTGAGTGTTTTTGGCATGGGCCATTCTGTTATCTCTTTGATCTTCTAGGGATCAACTTTGACCCCTTCATGGGAAATAATGTGACTGAGGTACTCTACCTCCTATACTCAAAAAGCACATTTAGATGGCTTTGCATAAAGTTGGTGCTTCTCCAAAACTATCAACACCTGATTCACATGTTACAGATGTGCTTCCATATCTGACTATAAATAAATGTCATCAAAGAAAACTAGCACAAACTTCCTTAAAGAAGGCCTAAAAATAGTGTTCATCAAGCTCTAAAAAGTAGATGGTGCATTTGTAAGACCAAAGGGTATTACCAAAAACTCATAATGGCCCTCATGAGTTCTAAAAGTAGTTTTATGAATATCTTCATCCTTGATTCTAATTTAATGGTACCCCGAGCGAAGATCCAATTTTATGAAATAATTAGCACCATGCAACTCATCAAGTAAATCATCAATTACTAGAATAGGAAACTTATCTTTGATGGTGTACTGGTTGAGTTCCTTATAATTTGGGCACATCCTCCATGTGTCATCCTTCTTCCGCACCATGACCACTGGTGATGAATATGCACTTTGGCTATGCTTGATGATCCCTGCCTCCAGCATCTCATGGACCATCTTTTCAATTTCACTCTTTTGTGCATATAGATATCTATATGGTCTAATATTTGGTGGTTGACTACCTAGAATTAGTTGAATGGCATGATCATTTTCTCTTTTTGGTTATAGTCCTTTTGGCATGGCCCCAAAAATAGATGAATGGTCTTCAAAAATTATTTGTTGATCAGGATGTGTAGATACCTATGTGGGTTGAACTTCTATGAAGCATAATCATGCGATAATTCTCTTTGCCCCCTTTTTTAGCATCTTGGTCATCTGATGTGAACTAACCAATTGTAGAGATTTTGCATGTAATCCATGTGGTTTAATTTTCTTACATTCAAAATGAAATTGCATGAATAGTTTTTGGAAGTTCATCTCAATGGTACCTAAGGTTGTGAGCCATTAGACTCCCAAAACAATGTTTGTGTTACCCATGGGAATAGAAAACATAGGAGAGTCAATATTGTACCCACCCATAATAAGCTTAATACTATGGCATTTGCCTGAATAATTAATTGTGCCACCATCTGTAATCATGACCTAAAATTTTTGTGCTAGGTAGATAAAATAGTTCAATCGAGTGGCCACCTTATGGTTTATAAAGTTATGTGTGCTCCCTAAATCAATCAACACTATCAACTTCTATTTCTTAAGGAAACCCACCACCTTAAGAGTTTGTGGAGTGCTAATACCTACAAGTGCATGACAAGAGATTGTAGGTTGAGAATCTTTAGGTACCTCCTCTATATCTTCCTCATCGTCATTAGAAGCATCATCTACTTCTTCTTCTTCATTTGGTCCCTCAATGTAGAATAACTTCTTCTCAGCACATCTAGGTCCTTTACTCCACCTGCTATCACAACCAAAACATAATCCTTTTGCACGCTTCTCTTCAATTTTCTAAGGGGTCAATCTAGTAGGTGGAAGAAATGTTGGTGACGATATGCTACGATCTTTGAAGTGAGTGAATGGCTACTTCTTGTTGGCTATAAATTTTTTCTCAACTCTACGTGCTAGGATAATAGATTTAGAAATATTAAGTGGATTAAACATGCATACCTCATGTTGAATGTGGTCCCTGAGTCCACCCAAAAATATGTCATTCAAGTTTGCTTCAGAAATTGTCTCCACAGGTAAGGATAGGTTCTGAAAATGATGAATATAATCCTTGACAGAGCTAGTTTGTCATAATTTTTCCAGTTGGTTGAAGTAATTATCTATCACACTATTGCCATAGTGTAATTGTAGCACCTCTATAAAAACTGACTAGGTGACATTGAAAGTCATCTTTTTATTTTGAGCACACAACCATCGATACCAAATGAATTGATTAGGTTCAAGATACAAGGATGCCATGGTAACCTTCTGTCCACTTGAAATCTGATATAGGTCAAAAAACTCTCCATTTAGTTGAGCTAATTGAGTGGATCTTTTCCATCAAATTTGCGCATATCCACCTTTGGTAATAAGTTCCTCTGTGGCCATGGAGTTGGATTTGAAGTAGACTGGTTAGGAGAACCACCCTGATGGGTTTGTGAAATAGAGTTAGATTGATGATTTAAATGATTAATGTTCAAATCCATCATGATATCTCCCAAACTATCTTGTATGGATTGCATATTAGATTGTATGTCTTTCACCTCACTCTGAATGCCTTGCACACTATAGTCAAGCTAACTCACTTTATGATCTATGTTAGAAAACCGTGGTACAAAGGGTCTATTACATCCCCCTTCTAACTCCATCTCATCCTTGTTAGGAGTTTTACCTAGAGTTTCAGAACTCTTTCCTTGGCCTCGCGTTTATGGACCTGCCATAAAAGGGTTTTACGATGTCGACCCTTATTGACACTTTTGACCCAACTTTGACCAAGCAATTTTAGAATTATTTCAGCCTCAAATCAAAATATACAAAGAACAAACCATATCCAAATTTTTCTAAGATTTCCAAAAATGTAAACAACTCAGAGAAATTCTTTGAATTACGCACTATAGAGCCATTTTATCAAAAAGTCTAAAATAGCAATAACGTCTATAAAATAGATCCAAATGATCTAAAATTTTAATGGAAGCTTAGTTTGATTATTTCATAGCTCTAGTAAAAACAATTAAAATAAATTGGCAACCATTTTTTATATATCTCAAAATTTAAAAAATTTGTGTTTCACCCACAAGATTGCTCAAATTACAGCTCTGATACCACTTGTAATGAAATTATTTCAATAATTAAGTATAACAATAGAGTTATATCTAAATATGACTAAAATATATTCAAATATATGATAATAGATAAGCCACTTTGAAGGGGCAACCTCCACAAGCTTCAATAAGAGCAGAATTCACAATATGATGATAAATGATTACCCACTACCTCCTATATATAGTATAACTAGGACATGGTTACTCCATAAGCTGACCTAATAATCTAATTAAAGCATAGATAAATTTAATATAATTTCAAAGAGGGATAAGTAAGCCACAAGTCAGCTAATACTATCCTCATACATGTGATAGGTTAGGGGAGTAGCAACCTATTGTGTCAGAGTAAAAGATGTGGCCAATAAGATGGCTACACTTAGTGAAATTGTGAAAAATGAGGATCTGATCAAAAAAGTGTTGAGGAATCTCACACCAAATTCAAACCATGTTGCCATAACCATAGAAGAAAGCAAGAATTTATCTACCCTTCAATTTGATCATCTAGTTGGATCTTTGATGTCTCATGAAGAAAGATTGAGAAATTCATTTGGAGAAAGCTTTTTCCTCCAAATTACAAATAAAAAAGAATGAAGATGTCAATAGTAGCATCAAAAGTAACCAAGGCCAAGGTAGAGATCAAAATCAAAATTACTCAAGAGGATATAGAGGCAGAGGTGGTTTTCAAGGAAGAGGTAGTTTCCGAGGAAGAGGTGGTTTCCGAGGAAGAGGTAGAGGCTGATTTGATAAAAGAAATATCTAGTATTATCATTGTAACATGGATGGCCAATTTAATTATGAGTGTAGATTAAAAGAAGGTAATAATGATAAAAGTGTTCATTATGCTCAAGAAGGTGATGAGAATCCTCCAGATAATTTATTTTTGTGTTATGAAAAAATTGAAAATGTTTCTAAAGATGTGTGGTATTTAGATTCAGGATGTTCTAACCACATGTCAGGGAATGACAAACTTTTTTATATAATAGATGAAAGTTTTAAATCCAAGATCAAGCTTGGTGATGACAAATCATTGGATGTTGATGCAAAAGGAGCTATAGAAGTCCATACAATAGAAGGTATGAAGAGTGTTAAAGACATTTATTACAGTCCAAAGTTAAAGCATAATTTGTTGAGTGTTGGACAATTATGTGAGAAGAATTATAAAGTTGTATTTTAAAATCAATAATGAATAATTTATGATAAGAGTCAAGGAAATAGGGTGGTAACAGTTATGTCTATGAAAAAGAATAGGATGTTCCCATTGAAGTTTGGTGAACATAACAGAAACCTTGTCAATTTGGCATATGAGGATACAAGTTGGTTATGGAATTTTAGGTATGGGCATTTAAATTTTCATAGTTTGAATATTCTAACATCAAAAGCGTTAGTTTCTAGTTTGTGTAAGGTTGAAGAGCACAAGGAAGTTTGTGAAGGATGTGATAAAGGAAAACATGCAAGAGAGAAATTTCTACAAGGCAATGCATGGAGGGCCCATTATCCAATCCAGTCATTCATTAAGACATTTGTGGTCCTATGCAGCCAAAGAGTTTGGGTAAGTCATCATAATTCATTATTTTTATTGATGATTACTCACGACATTGTGGGGTTTATTTTTTGAAGACCAAAGGTGAAGATCTTGAGACATTCAAGAGGTTTAGGGCCCTTGTAGAAAATGATAAAGGGTGCAAAATCAAATGCTTAAGGACTAATCATGGAAGATAATTTTATTCAAAAGCCTTTTGATGTTATTGTGATATGCATGGCATTAGAAGATAACTCACCACTGCATACACACCTCAACAAAATGGTGTAGCTAAAAGGAAGAATCGTATAGTGGTGGAAATGGCACAAAACATGCTACAAATAAAGGGATTAAGTAATTATTTTTAGGGAGATGTAGTTGCTATAATAGTATATATTCTCAATCAGAGTCTCACTAGTACACTTGACAAGATGACTCAGTATGAAGCCTAGTATGAGAAAAAGCCAAATGTTAATTATTTCAAAGTTTTTGGTTACTTAACCTATATTCATGTTCCTGATCAAAAAAAGGCAAAAGTAAGATCATAAAAGTGAGTCATGTATTTTTGTTGGATATAGTGAGGAAAGTAAAGCTTACAGGCTATATAATCCTCTCACTAATAGGCTTATTATGTCAATAGATGTGATTTTTGATGAAGGGGGAGTTTATGGTCATCAAAAAGGCCATATGAAGAAGTCAAAATCTATTTTAAATGAAGTTATTGTGGATGATATTGATCATAGACAGCACACTAATATTTCTATTCCAAGTGCCACAAATCCATCAAGTAACCCGTTATCTAGTTGTTCAATTCCAAGTGTAAGTCTAGATTCAAGTCCTAGTTCTACAAGGAAGGTAAGAAGATTGAGTGACATTTATCAAAGAGGTTCAAATCTAGCACATGAAGAAAATCCAAGAGGTGAGACATTGAATTTTGATTTACATACCAACGTTAATTTTGAACCATCATGTTTTCAAGATGCATATACTAATGAAGATTGGATGCAAGCAATGCAAGAAGAGATGGATTCTATTCACAAGAATGACGCTAGGGCACTTACAAGGTTTCCACATGACAAGAAGAAGATTGGCACCAAATGGGTCTACAAGACTAAGTGTAACAGTGATGGAAGTGTTGAAAGGCATAAGGTGAGATTAGTTGCTAATGGCTTCACATAAAATTATGGCATTGATTATAAAGAGACATTTGCATTGGTAGCGAAACTAGAGACCATTAGAATGTTGATTTCATTAGAAGCTTAAAATAATTGGAGCATACATCATATGTATGTGAAAAGTACTTTCTTGAATGGGTACTTAGAAGAAGAAGTATATGTGGAACAACCACAAGGCTTTGAAGTGCAAGGAAAAGAAAATCATGTCAACAAGTTAAAGAAGGCTTTGTATGGCCTCAAATAAGCACCAAGATCATGGTATGCTAGGATTGATGGATATTTTCAAGAGAATGGATTTCAAAGAAGTAAGAGTGAACCTACCCTTTACTACAAACAAGAAGGTAATGATACTCTGATTGTAAGTTTGTATGTTGATGACTTGTTGTATATGGGTAGCAGTTTTATGATGAAGGATGAATTCAAAGTTCCCATGATGAATGAATTTGAGATGAAAGATTTAGGCCTCATGAAATAATTTTTAGGAATGGAGGTTTATCAAAAGGAGAATAAAAATTTTATTTGTCAAACAAAGTATGCTAAAGATATGTTGAATAAACTTGATATGGTTGATTGTAAACTAGTCTTCACTCCAGTTGCTCATGGAGTTGTGTTGTGTAGAGATGATCGTGTTGAAAGAGTTGATGAGACAACCTATAGAAGTATTGTCAGAATATTAATGTTTCTAACTCACACAAGCCTTGATATTGCTTATTTAGTTTCACTTATTTCAAGGTACATGATAGAGCCATCAAAAATAAATATAAAGGTAGCCAAGAGAATTTTGAGGTATGTGAAAGGCACTCTAGACTTTGGTATTCATTATTACACTTCTAAAAGGTTCAATGTTGTTAGTTTTAGTGATTTTTATTGGGGAGGTAGTTTGGATGCCCAAAAGTCAACATCTGGGAATTGTTTTTCTTTTGGTTCTGGTTTGATTACATGGAGCTTAAAGAAGCAAAGTATAGTTGTCATTTATTCTACAGAAGTATAGTATGTTGCAGTCACTTCAGCAGGTACACAAGCATTATGGCTTAGAAAACTTCTTGAAGAAATTGGAGAGATTCATGTTCAGCACACAGTTATTTTTTTTGATAACATTAGTGCTATTAAATTGGCTAAGAATCCAGTCTATCACAACAGGATAAAACATTTTGATTTAAAGCATCATTTTATCTGAGATTTATTGTAGATGAAGGTAGTAGAATTGAAATACATCAACACTAAATGATAGTTGGTAGATAACTTCATGAAAGCAATTGCAACAGATCAATTTTTAACACTTAGAGATCATATTGTAAGCCTTCTCAGCATCAAGGGGGAGTATGTTGAAAACTAATGCTGCATGTTCAGTTCATCTATCACTGTGTTTCATGCACAATTTTTTAGTTTTAATTCTTTATTTTTGTGAAATAATCTGCATGATGGTCTTTTGATCCATGCATTATATTTTTAGTCAGATTAATTATAGTTTGTAAAGGTTAACTGGCAGTCTCTAAATTTAATGAATAATGCATGCTTGTTGCATGCGTAGGCTTTCCCTAGGTTTCAATTTCTTTTTTTTGAATGTTGTGATCTGGGCAGCAATGTAATTCTTTTATATATACATCAATAAAGACTATTATTTTCAGCCTGCAAATAAAGATCTCTATGTGCTCTATTTTTTTCCTAATTTTTATGCTCTATTTTTCTATTGTTATCTCATAATCTGTGGGTGTAGGAATTTGATATGATTTTTAGATTCTACAAAGTGATCACTAGGTACCCCCAGATGTAGCAGATAAGAATGGTCAATGTTGGAATAGAGGCAGAATCTAGATCTCCAAGGACAAGCCCGTTGGTGTTGCAGATGCCTACTTTGCACAATCTCAAAGTCACTTCCATGCATTTCTAAAAGCATGGACAAAAGAGATGGTTATGGGAGGTCAAATGTTTTTGGTGCTTAACGGCCATCAAAGTGTAGATAAAATAAAGTAGGCAAACTTATTTTTGGATTCACTAGGATGTGCCATGAATGAATTTTTCTCACAAGTCATTTTCATCAGTTTCATATATATTTATTGGATCGTGTTATCATATAGATCCTACTTATTACCGATGCAGTTCTAATTTTTTTTCCTTAATATTTTGTAGGGGGTAATAGATGAGGAAAAGCTTGATTCCTTCAACCTTTATATTTCACCTCAGTTGAGAGAAGGCTCTTTCATTGTTGTGAGGCTTGAGCTTGTGGCGAGGTGGTTGTCAAAAGAGCATGGTCATGATTATCATACTGATCAAGAAGCATATGAAAGATTACATTCCAAACAAATGAGAGCTATATTAGAGGGTCTGATCTCAAATAATTTCAATGAAGCGGTGATAAATTCTTTGTCCCACACATACTCAAACCTCGTTGCAAACAAAATGGATGAAATCATGGAGCAGTCATGACATCTGATTGTTTTGACTCTAGAATGGAGTTGTATTCTGAGTTTGGTTCAAATATATCAACATGGTTAAGAATGGTAAATGAACACATCTTATAACAAAAGATTAATATCATTATGTACCCTCCATCTAACCGTACATATTTTTTTTAACAATTGATAGGCGGTAAATTATTAGTGTTCTCATATTTTATTTTATGGAATTAAGCTATCTTGATTTAATATTTTTAACCATGAGAATCATTGGACATTATTATTTTATTTCTACTTTGAATCTAAGAAAATTTTATTTCTAGATGATCAAAATATAGTAGAGCGAATGAAATCTAAGATAGAATATGTACATGGTATTCTTTCGAATTGAGGACCCTGCCAACTATATTTGAGTATCTTAAATGTTAGAACTGTAGTTAATTTCTTCACTCCTTGTTTAGCCTCCATCATGCGCGTAGTTTGCATTATCAAGTATTTTAGTCACAGTTTAGTTTGCATGGACAACTATCAGTTAAACATTAGTTTATTTATAGTTTTGTTTGTTCTTTAATTCTATTTATGTGAACCTGATCGCATATTTTTTTACACAGAGAATTTAATAAGATTCAATAAATTCTTCATTGCTGTAATAATTAGTCTGTATATATTATTTTTGTTATTTTATTTTATTTTTCTCTACCCTCCTTCAAATTGGTATCAAAGCTAGCTTAACAAGCTGGCGTTGGAAGATGAAGTGTTGAAAATGAATGCAACTAGCATCAGAGCACTGCAAAGAGATCATAGTGTGAATGCTGTAGCATTCTATCTATTTGCCATAAGGAATAGAAGAGAAGAAGCCAGTGCAGTCATTAAAGGGACCTGCCAGTAAGTGGAAATGGCAGCAGAATCTACCAAAGCACCCAGTCAAGTGAGTTCCCAAGGTCATTTTCTAGAGTATGTGCATAGCTCCATATATTGCATGGTGCAACACCAAACAACCTCGTGTCTAGAGGATATATTTCCATCAAAGTGGAAGATAAAATTACTCATTTTTCCAAGCTATTTAAAAAAAAACAATAGGTAGATCATGGTCATGATAGAATAAGAGATGATGAACTCAATGCAGAGAATTTGATTAGTTGGCAGAGGTAATGAAGACTGCAATCAAGTTGTTTGTATGCAGTCTGAGGAAGGTCACACATCGTAAGTGGTAGTAAAGTGAAAATATTTTCTCCAATAGTCATAACAAGACTATCTGGTAGGGTAAAGGGAGTCACAGCCCATAGCAAGAGAAGATTTTGGTTTTGTAGACTGATCTATACACAATATGTAGATTGCCCAGGTAGAGGGCTAGCATAGCCATTGGCAGAAGAAGTCAAAGAGTCACAAATTAGTCATTGAGTAAAAATTTAAAGAAGTTGTTATTTCTAAAAAGTTTAGCTTGAGACATGGCAACAAACAATAGCGTTTCTCAGCTCCAAATTCTCTTTTTCAATGGTAAGAATTATGATTTTTGGGCAATTAAAATGAGAACATTGTTTTGCTCACAAAATGTTTGGGATTTGATAGAAAATAGATTTGTAGAACCACAAGATGAGGCTACCTATCATGCATTAACTCAAGCACAAAAGGAAGAGCTTAAAGAAAATAAGAAAAAGGATGCAAAAGCTCTATTCTTAATCTAACAGGCAATGGATGAATCCATTTTTTCTAGAGTTGCAGTAGCAACGAGATCCAAGTCAGCATGGAAAATCTTAGAGACCACCTATAAAGGTAATACAAAGGTGAAAGTAGCTAAATTGCAATCTCTTAGGAGAAATTTTGAAAATTTGCAAATGAATGATTCACAGTCTATAGACAAGTTTATGGGTCAAGTATTGAATATTGTGAATCAAATTAGATCTAATGGAGAAACAATAATAGATCAAAAGATCATAGAGAAAATTCTTAGGAGTTTACCTAGTAAATTTGATGCAATAGTTGTAGCTATTGAAGAAACCAAGGATTTGGAATAGTTATTAGTAGATGAATTAATGGGATATTTATTAACACATGAATGCAAAATGAATAGGAATAACAATACTTCTTTTGAGAATGTTTTCAAGTCTCAGGTATCATTTGGCAGAGGAAGAGGAAGAGGAAGGTCAAAATTAAGAGGAAGAGGTAGAGGCAGAAATGGAAGGAACAATCCAAATAAAAGTGAAAACAATAATGAAAACTTCAACAATAGAGGACGTGGCAATAATCACTTCCAACAAAATTCAAAGAGGTTAGACAAATCTAACATTCAATGTTATTACTAAAAAAAATATTCACATTATGCAAGTGAATGCAGAAAGAAACAAGGAGATGTGGACAAGCAGAATGCTAATTACACAAATGAATCTAATTCTAATTCAGGAAGCTTATTCCTCACTTGTCATGTTGCTCAAGAAAACGCTAGAGATATTTGCTTTTTAGATAGTGGATGTAGTAACCATATGACAGGGAATAAAGAATTATTTGCTAGTCTTGATGATTTCATAAAATTTGAAATGAAATTAGGAAATGATAATAAAAGTTGATGTAATGGGTAAAGGAGTAATAAATGTTTTGGCAAAAAATGGTGAAAGAAGATTTATTTTGTACCTAGACTAAAGCATAATCTAATGAGTGTTGGACAGTTAGTACAGAAAGGTTACAGAGTATCTATTATGGATAATGTTTGCACAATAGTAGACAAATTTCCAAATGATAAATCGATAGAAAAAGTGGAGATGACCAATAATCAGATGTTCCCTCTTCAAATTCAGTGCATCCAAGGAGAAGAGGAAGCCCACTTCAAAACCATGCATTTAGACCAATCATGGCTCTGGCATTTAAGGTATGGACATTTACATTATGGAGGTTTGAATTTGTTACCAAAAAAAATATGGTGAATGGATTACCACCAATAGAGCAGCTGGGAAGTTCATGTGAGAGTTGCATCCCGACAAAACAACATAGAGAGAGCTTTCCAGTAGGATCTTCATATAGAGCAAGGGTAATATTGGAGGTAGTCCATAGTTATTTATGTGGACCAATACAAACTACATCATTTGGAGGTAGTTCTTATTTTCTAACCTTCATTGATGATTTTAGTAGAAAGACTTAGATATATTTTCTCAAAGAAAAGTCTGAAGCCTTTGGAAAATTTAAAGAATTCAAGGCTATGGTTGAAACGCAGAGTGGCCTTTACATCAAGGTACTTAGATTAGATAGAGGAGGTGAATATATGTTTAATGAATTTCAATGTTTTTGCAGATATCATGGCATTAAAAGGAAATTGACTACAAGGTACGCTCCACAATAGAATGGTGTAGCAAAAAGGAAGAATATAGCAATCATGGAGATGGCTAGAAATATGCCGAAGGCCAAATATTTATCAAATGAATATTGGGCAGAAGCAGTAGCATGTGTAGTATATATTTTGAATAGAATCCCAACAAAGAGTGTCAATGATCAAATTCCACAAGAAGCTTGGAGTGGTAAGAAGCATAGTCTACATCATTTTAGAAAACTTGATGATAGAGGTGAGAAATGCATTTTTATTGGCTATAGTGAAGAATCAAAGGCTTATAAGTTGTATAACCCCATTTCAAATAAAGTGATTATTAGCAGAGATGTGGAATTTAAGGAAGAAGAAGCATGGGATAGAAGCATTGATAAAACCATCACAATTGGATCACCGATTCCCCCAAATGAAGAAGAATTTGAAGAAATTTTTTTTCAATGTGATCAATTCTCTCCACAAGTAAGAACAAGCACTCCAATAAGAACACCTAGGAGCTTAGCACAAGGTGAATCATCTGGTATTGCATGTCATCCTACTCCTAATTCACAAGTAAGTTATGAATCAGATCCAACTCTTGCCACTTTAAGATTAAAATTTAAAGGTAAGAAAATGAGAAACTTGAATGATATTTATGATCAAAAAGAAGAGAAGTTAGATTTGTGTTCAAATTTTGCCTTTCTCTCTCATGATCATGTGTATTATGAAGTAGTTAATGAGGAACATTGGATAAAAGCAATGGATGAAGAGATAAATGTCACTGAGAGAAATCAAACATGGGATCTAATTAATTCACTTGAAGGTAAGGATTGAATATGAGTCAAATGGGTTTATAAGACCAAATTTGATGCAGAATGAAAGGTTGAAAAGCACAAGGCAAGGTTAGTAACAAAAGGTTTTGCACAAGAACATGGAATTGATTATAATGAAACATTTGCTCTAGTTGCTAGACTTGATACTACTAGAATGATTTTAGCAATAACTACATAAAATAATTGGAAAGTATATCAAATGGATGTCAAATCAGCTTTCTTGAATGGTTTCCTAGATGAAGAAGTGTATGTAAAATAACCACCGGGTTATGAAGTGCATGGACATGAAGAAAAAGTCTACAGATTCAAGAAGGCCCTCTATGGTCTGAAGCAAGCACCAAGAGCATTGTATAGTAGGATTTATTCATACATGACAAATAATGGATTCAACAGAAGAAATAGTGAGCCTACATTGTACACAAAAATCAACAAAGAAGGTCAAATTTTGATTGTGTGTATGTATGTTGATTTGATTTTCACTGGAAATTTGTCTGTATACACAATTAAATTAGTAATGAAGAAAGAATTTGAGATGACAGATTTGGGACTAATGAAGTATTTTTTGGGCATTGAAGTTGTACAAATAGAGAAGGGAATTTTTATTTGTCAAACTAAATATGCAAAGGATGTGTTAAGGAGGTTTAAGATGTTGAATTGTAAATCAGCACCTACACCAGTTGCTACATGGACCAAAATTAGCAAAGAAGACAAAGGATCTAATATTGATTCTACAACATTTGAAAGACTGATTGGTAGTTTGATGTATCTTACAGCTACAAGACTAGATATCATGTATGGGGTCAGCTTAATCTCTAGATTCATGGAGTCACCAAAAGACTCACATTGGCAAGTTGGAAAGAGGATATTGAGATATGTGGCAGGAACAACAAAATATGGAATTTTATATTCCACAACTAATGATTTTAGTTTGATTGGTTATACTGATAGTGATTTTGTAGGTAGCATTGATGGCAGAAAGAGTATTTCTGGGCATGCCTTTCTTTTTGGAATAAGGGTGGTCACATGGGCATCCAAAAAGCAACCTATAGTGACACTTTCATTAGCTGAAGTAGAGTATGTAGCACCTACATTAGCAGCATGTCAAGCAACTTGGATGAGAGGAGTATTGATAGATTTATTACAAGCACAGAAGGAGTCAACACCAATCTTTTGTGACAACAAAAGAGCAATTGCATTGTCAAAAAATCATGTTTTTCATAAGAGGAGCAAACACATTGATACAAGATTTCATGTTATAAAAGAGTTAGTGAAGAATGGAGAAATCCATTTGGAGTTTTGCAGATCTAAAGACCAATTGATAGATATATTCACAAAGGCATTATCAAAAGAGAGTTTTGATTATCTAAGACAAAATTTAGGCATTGTAAATATTGAAGTAGTTAGTGGTACAAATTAAGGGGGAGTGTTAGAACTGTAGTTAATTTTTTCACTCCTTGTTTAGCCTCCATCATGCACGTATTTTGCATGATCAACTATTTCAGTCACAACTTAGTCTGTATGGACAATTGCCAATTAAACATTAGTTTATTTCTAGTTTTGTTTGTTCTTTGATTCTATTTATGTGAACCTGATCATATATTTTTTTACATAGAGAATTTAATAAAATTCAATAAAATCTTCATTGCTGTAGCAATCAGTTTGCATATATTATTTTTGTTATTTTATTTATTTTTTTTACCCTCCATTAAATTTGTCACATTTGCTTTTTGTAAATACCTGTGTGATTGATTGTCAGTTATATAATTTGTAGAAGCTAGAATTGTCACAATGTGGAGAAGTAAATGAATTACTAGAATTGTTGTCGAAGTTCCAATGTTTGTCACAGTTGAATTTGGGTAATTGTAGGGATTTGAAGCTGTTTTCAATAGGATTCATGGAATTGAAAGCTCTGATTAAGTTTTATATATATATATATATATATATATATATATATATATGTGTGTGTGTGTGTGTGTGTGTGTGTGTGTGTGTGTGTGTGTGTATGTATGTATGTATGTATGTATGTATGTATGTAGATACATACATATACATATACATATACATACATATACATACATACATATATATATATATATAAGAGCTTCCAACAACTTTGGCATTAATTTTTTAAATTTTTCAATGATGTATCTATCTTATTCGACTCTTCATGAGCTTGGGAAACTTAACATATATAATTTTAATACAAGTATGACTCGATGCAAGCAAAATACTTGTAGGTCTACAGACCAGCTTTATCAAGATCGTGTCCTTTCCAAACTATATATCTTTTGGTGGGTGTTAAGGTTTAGGAGAACTACCAGAATAGATTTGCAATTCTACAAAAATGAGAAGTATTTCATTACATAGACAAAGTTTACAGATACTTCACAGTCGATACAACGAGTTCAGTTTCTTATAAATGTTAGACTTAAGAAGATGCTTAATGTTACTATGGGATGGATTTCATTTGGGAGTTGTATTAGGAAAGCTAACCATCCCTAGATGCATAAACCTATTAAGGATACCATACAAAGTCACACTTTTGGAAAACTTGGTTGTCTGGAAAAATTAGATTTATCAAGATGTGAAAATTTATATACACAGTGTAGTGAATTCAATTTTCTAGGAGCATTGAGAATTTGAATTTATCCAAATGCAAGGAGATCCACGCTAGAGCCAAGTAGCCTCTGGTTCCTATAGCAGTGGTTAGAAACTAGCTAAAATCTTTCCCCACCAGCTTTGCCAGTCCAAAATCACCCAATTTTAAAGAATTTCACAGTGGACGAAAAGAAATTCTGGCTTGATGTCGCAATAAATGAATTGGTCTCTACATTCTTCATGGAGATAAAATAATCCTTTTGAAATCACCACAAATCTCAAATCTAGTTTTTGTAGAATTTTTAAATAAAATTAAATCATACCCAAATATATGCAATATTTATAATACATAAGAGATAAGAGTTGCAAAAATAAAAAATAATTCTTCTTCAAAAAATTGGAATCATTCTCCTTCTTTTTCTTGAAAATAAAGATCAATTACAATGTATTAATAGAATTGCATGTGAACATGATTTTCTAATTATTGAATAAAATATTTTGAATTTATCTAAATAATAATTTGGATGTAATAGCAACTAAAACTAACTCTAGCCTTTCTAAGGCTTTATTTTTTCTAAAAAATATATTAACTAAAAATTAACTACTTGTATAAATTTAGCTCCACAAAAAACAGTTCATGCAAACTAAATTTACACTAATATTCTAAAAATAGAAATGAGTGAACTGCACTTTAGCATCACTTTTCAACATACTCCCCCTTGATGTTGAGCGGGCTCACAATTTGATTTTTGAGTGTCAAAAATTGATCTGTTGCAACTACTTTCATGAATATATCTACCAATTGTTCTTTAGTGTTGATTTATTTCAATTTTACTACCTTTATCTGCACTAAATCTCAGATAAAATGATGCTTTAAATAAATAAAAATTATCCTGCTGTGATGGACTAGATTCTTGGCCAATTTAATAGCACTAATATTATCACAAAAAATAAATGTAGGCTAAACTTGAATCTCTCCAATTTTTTTAAGAATTTTTCTAAGCCATAATGCTTGTGTCCCTGTTGAAGTGACTGCAACATACTCTACTTCTGTAGAAGAAAGGGCAACTATACTTTGCTTCTTTGAGCTCCAAGTAATCAAACTAGAACCAAAATAAAAATAATTCCCAGATGTTGACTTTCGGTCATCCAAACTACTTGCCCAATTAGAATCACTAAAACCAACAATACTAAACCTTTTAGAAGTGTAGTAATGAATACCAAAATCTAGAGTGCCTTTCACATACCTCAAAATTCTCTTGGTTGCCTTCATATGTATTTTTTATGGCTCTATCATGTAACTTGAAATAAGTGAAACTGAATAAGCAATAGTAGGTCTTGTATGAGTTAGGAACATTTAGCTTCCAATAATACTTCTATAAGTTGTCTCATCAACTCTTTCAACACCATCATCTCTACACAACACAACTCAATGAACAACTGGAGTGGAGACTGGTTTACAATCAACCATATCAAGTTTCTTCAATATATCTTTAACATACTTTGTTGGACAAATGAATATTTTATTCTCCCTTTGATAAACCTCCATTCCTAAAAAATATTTCATAAGGCCTAAATCTTTCATCTCAAATTCATTCATCATGAAAACTTTGAATTCATCCTTCATCATAGAATTGCTACCCATATACAAGAAGTCATCAACATACAAACTTACAATCATAATATCATTACCTTCTTGTTTATAGTAAAGGGTAGGTTCACTCTTACTTCTTTGAAAGCTATTCTCTTGAAAATATCCATCAATCCTAGCATACCATGCTCTTGGTACTTGTTTGAGGCCATACAAAGCCTTCTTTAACTTGTAGACATTTGTAGACATGATTTTCTTTTCCTTGCACTTCATAACCTTGTGGCTGTTCTACATATACTTCTTCTTCTAAGTACCCATTCAAGAAGGCACTTTTCACATCCATATGATGGAAGCTCCAATTCTTTTGAGCTGCTAATGAAATCATCATTCTATTGGTCTCTTGTCTTGCTACTGGTGCAAATGACTCTTCATAATCAATGCCATACATTTGTGTGAAGCCTTTAGAAACTAATCTTGACTTATGCCTTTCAACACTTCCATCACTGTTACACTTATTCTTGTAGACCCATTTGGTGCCAATATTCTTCTTTTCATGTGGAAGCTTTGTAAGCTCCCAAGTGTCATTCCTGTGAATAGAATCTATCTCTTCTCGTATTGCTTGCATCCAAACCCCATTAGTATATGCATCTTCAAAACATGATGGTTCAAATTCAACCTTGGTAAGTAAAGCAAAATTTAGTGTCTCACCTCTTGAATTTCCTTCATGTGCTTGATTTTAACTCCTTTGATAAATGTCACTCAATCTTCTTACCTTCCTTGCAGAACCAGGACTTGAATCTAGACTTACACTTGGAATTGAACAACTAGATGAGGGGTTACATGGTGGATTTGTAGTACTTGGAATAGAAATATTAGTGGGTTGCTCATGATCAATATCATCCATAATAACTTTATTTAAAATAGATTTTGGCTTCTCCATATGGCCTTTTTGATGAGCATAAACTCCCGAATCATCAAAAATCACATCTTTTGACACAATAAGCTTATTAGTGAGAAGATTATATAACCTATAAGCCTTACTTTCCTCACTATATACAAAAAAAATACATGACTCACTTCTGGGATCTAACTTTTGCCTCTTTTGATCAGGGACATGAACATAGGCTAAGCAACCAAAAACTTTGAAATAATTAACATTTGGCTTTTTCTCATACCAAGCTTCATACAGAGTCATCCTATTGGGTGCACTAGTGAGACTCTGATTGAGAATATATATTGCTGTAGAAACTATATCTCCCCAAAAAGAATTACTTAATACCTTTTTTTTTAGAATGCTTCGTGCCGTCTTCACCACTGTATGATTCTTCCTTCCAGCTACACCATTTTATTGAGGTGTGTATGCAGTGGTGAGTTGTCTTCTAATGCCATGCATATCACAATAACCTTGAAAGGATTTTGAATAAAATTCTCCTGCACGATCAGTCCTTAAGCATTTGAATTTTCACCCTTTGTCGGTTTTTACAAGGGCTCTAATTTTCTTGAATGTCTCAAGAGCTTCACCTTTGGTCTTCAAAAAATAAACCTAACACTGTTGTGAGTCATCATCAATAAAAGTAATGAAATATGATGACTTACCCAAACTCTTTGTCTACATAGGACAACAAATGTCTGAATGAACTAATTGGAGTGGATAATGGGCCCTCCATGCATTGCCTTTTGAAAATTTCTCTCTTGCATGTTTTCCTTTAGCACATCCTTCACAAACTTCCTTGTGCTCTTCAACCTTAAGTAAAGCAAAAACTAATGATTTTGATATTAGAATATTCAAATTATAAAAATTTGAATGTCCATACCTGAGATGCCACAACCAACTTGTATCCTCATATGCCATATTGACAAGGTTCTTGTTATGTTCACCAAACTTCAATGGAAACATCCTATTCTTTGTCATAGGCACAACTGTTACCATTCTATTTCCTTGATTCTTATCATAAATTATACATTGTTAATTTTCAAATACAACTTTATAATTCTTCTCACATAATTGTCCAACACTCAACAAATTATGCTTTAAATTTGGAGTGCAATAAATGTTTTTAACACTCTTCATACCTTCTTTTGTATGGACTTCCATAGCTCATTTTCCAGCAACCTCCAATGGTTTGTCATCACCAAGTTTGATCTTGGATTTAAAACTTTTATCCTTTATAGAATTTTTTTTTTTCATTCCCTGACATGTGGTTAGAACATCCTGAATCTAAATACCAAACATCTTTAAAAATATTTTCAGCTTTGTCATAAGATAAAAATAAATTATTTGGAGGATTCTCATCACCTTCTTGAGCTTAATGAACACTTTTACCATTATTACCTTCTTTTAATCTACACTCATAATTAAAGTGGCCATATCTGTTACAATGATAACATTAGATATTTCTTTATCAAATCAACCTCTACCTCTTCTTCTAAAACCACCTCTTCCTTGGAAACCACCTCTGCCTCTATTTCCTCTTGAGTAATTCTGATTTTGACCTCTACCTTGGCCTTGATTACTTTTGATGCTACTATTGACATCTTCATTCTTTGTGATTTGTAATTTGGATGAAAAAGCTTTCTCATCATTTTCTCCAAATGAATCTCTTAATCTTTCTTCATGAGACATCAAAGATCCAACTAGATGATCAAATTGAAGGGTAGACAAATTCTTGCTTTCCTCTATGATGATGGCAACATGGTTCCACCTTGGTGTGAGAGTCCTCAACACCTTTTTGATCACAACCTCATTGTTCACAATTTCACCAAGTGTAGCCATCTGATTGACTATATCTTTTACTCTGACATAATAGGTACTCACACTTTCAGCTTTTTGCATCTTTAAATTCTTGAATTCTCTCTTCAATGTCTGTAACTTGACAACTTTGACTTGATCACTACCTTGGTAAGCTTCTTTTACAGTCTTCAAAGCATCCTCTGCTGTCTTCGCTCCTATAATTCACAGAAATAGGCTCTTATCTAGAGCTATTTGAATATGAAATAAGGCTTGAGCATTATTCTTCTTAGCCTCCTTCATCATTTGCTGTGAGGGCATTCCAATCAGCTGGCTCTGCATACCCTGATTCAATAATCTCCCAAAAATCTTTTCCTATCAAAAAAGTCATCATTTTGATAGACCAATAATCATACTCATTTCCATCAAATTCTAGAATGGGCAAGGAGTTAGAATTTGACATGATAAATTTTTTTGCAAAATTCCAACTACTAAATCTTTAACCCAAAAGAAAAATACCTGCTCTGATACCAAATGTAGAATTTTTAAATAAAATTAAATAAAAGCCAAATATATGCAATATTCATAATACAGAAGATATACGAGTTTCAAAAATAAAAAATACTTCTTCAAAAAATTGTAATCATTCTCCTTCTTTTTCTTGAAAATAAAGATCAATTACAATGTATTAATAGAATTGCATGTGAGCATGTTTTTCTAATTATTGAATAAAATATTTTAAATTTATCTAAATAATAATTTGCATGTAATAGTAACTAAAACTAACTCTAGCCTTTCTAAGGCTTTATTTTTTCTAAAAAATATATTAACTAAAAATTAACTAACTGTCTAAATTTAGCTCCACAAAACACTGTTCATGCAAACTAATTTACACTAATAGTCTAAAAATAGAACTGAGTGAACTGCACATCAGCATCACTTCTCTGGTTCCTATAGTGGTGGTTAGAAACCGGCTAAAATCCTTCCCCGCCAGCTTTGCCAGTCCAAAATCACCCAATTTTCGAAGAATTTCGCAGTGGCAGAAATGAAATTCTGGCTTGATGTCGCAGTAAATGAATTGTTCTCTGCATTCTTCGTGGAGATAAAATAATCCTTTTGAAATCACCACAAATCTCAAATCCAGTTTTCCAGTCTAGCACGATCTCTACTCCTTCAGATTTACGGGATAACTACGAATTGAGAGAGCCGTTTGGCATGTATTCGTAATCCAGTAACCTTCGAGATCCCTCTCTGCAAAATCCTCTTAACCTGATAAAATTCACATGGTGAATGTTTCCAATGATGCTTATTTCAGCATGGAACTGCTTCTCTCCTTGGGCCGAGCTTTTTAATATTTTGACGGGCAGAACGGTACCGTCTGCAAGAGTTCCTTTGAAAACGGCCGATTGCTCTATTGGAAGATAATTCCATCCACGTTACATCACTCCACCCTCATTTCCACTTTGGACTGTTCAACAGTCATTCCATCCAAAATGCTACTACCGATGGTCTTCCACCAACCGACCATCCCATCGTCCACATGTGCCTCCAGCGAAAGCAATTCTGTTTCGCCAGCTAGTGTAATTACGCCCTCTGCGGCCTCCCCGCTGAAGCTGGTTATGTAGCTGGTGTGTAATGTGTTTAGGCAAGTGAAAGTCAAACAAAACCCTGTCTGGGAAAGCTTAAGCTTTCAGTATGCTGTGTAATTCTATGTATTTGCAGCCCGTTACTATATTTATGTTTTTGTGCTTTGTTTATTCTATCATTGTGGTGTCAGAGCCGAAGGCGTAGATCATGGGAAAGGAGCAGCTCCAAAAGCCAACTGTTATTCCTGGTAATCTGAAGAAATGGGTCAATGCATGATCAACGAACAACAGTTGTAGTTTTAGTTTTATTTTTAATAAGTGCAGTCTTATTTTTAGACTGTTGCAACACATGATAGTTTAATTTATTTAATTATTTTTAGCTCCATGCATTTTGAAGCATGAGACCTACGGCTAGATATATTTTCAGACCTTGTTCAAACTGCCGGTTAAACATTTTTAAATCTAGCGCTTCTTATTATGGACAGTGCTTCAATTGAATACAAAACAGTCTTTCTTTTTTTTTTTTTAATCTTTTTTTTTTCAGTTTTGGTAGCAGCTGTATATTTATTTTGTCTGTATTTTTTCAACAGCTAAATATAGTGTTAACATTCTGTTTATTTCGTTTCAATTGGTACCAAAGGACGTTTCAGAAATTCTTTTTTTGCAGGCAGTAGCAGGGTAACAGTTTTCTCCAATAATTATCAGAATGGCAAGTGGTGGCAATTTTTAATTCCAGCTTCCGCTGTTTATCAGAGACAACTATGAATATTGGAGTATAAAGATGAAGACCCTACTATTATTCCAAGATATCTAGGAATTAGTAGTAAGATACATAGAACCTACAGATTAGAATGCTTTAAATGTCTTAACAACAAATCAATGAACTCAGTTGAAAGAAGACAGAAAGAAGGACAATCAAACACTACTTGCTATCCAATCCACATTAGATAATTCAATTTTTTCCCATATAGCTGGTATGACAAAATCAAAGGATGCATGGGAAGCTTTGCAAATTACAACCAAGGTTATGACAAAGTTAGATTGGTAAGACTTTATAACTTAAAAAGAGATTTTTAAAAATTTAAACATGAAAGAAGCTGAGTCTATTCAAGATTTTATTGCTAGGACTTAAGAAGTTGTGAATCAGCGTAGAACACAAGGGGAAGCAATTATAGAACAAAATATTGTAGAGAAAATATTGAGATATTTTCTTCCTAAATTTGATCCAGTAGTGATAGTCATTGAAGAAAGAAGAAATCTCACCACCTTCAAAGTGGTAGAGTTGGTTGGTTCTTTACAGTCTCATGAGGAGCGTATGCAATGTTCTATGAAGATTTTAGTACAAGCTTTCTAGTCTACAGTGAATGTCGAAGACAAATCAACTCTTTTTTAAAAAACAAATAAATCTCAATGGGAGCTTTCTAATAATAGAGGATGTGGTAGAGGAAGAGGAAGAAGCTATCATAGAGGAAGACGAAGGGGGAGAAGTTTTATGGAAAGGAAAAGCATCCAGTGCAAATATTGTGATCATTATGAACATTACGAATCTGAGTGTAGAAAGAAGAAATTTGACTTGAAAAAGTCAAGAGCCAACTATACTTAAGAGTTATCTAAAGATCCCAAGCCCTCCACCTTCACATGAAATTTGGTAGAAGAAAATCAAAAAGATTTGTGGTTCTTGTATTGTAGCTGCTCTAATCATATGGTAGGTAAATCTGATCTCTTTGTCAAATCAGATGCATCTGAAAAAAGTCAAGTAAAATTTGGTAATGATAAAGAGGTTGATGTGATGAGAAAAGGTACCCTTGCTGTAAAAACTAAGTAAGAAGAAACTACTTATATTCATGATGCGTTACATGTGCCCAAATTACAACATAATATTTTAAGTATTGGGCAACATGTAGGAAAAAATTTATAAAATTGCGTTTGAAGATAACTACTGGAAAATATTTGATAAATTAGCTAATTATCATCTTATAGCAAAGATTATTATGATAGAGAATAGGTTATTTACTCTCACATTGCATTATACTATTATGCATGCTTTCAAAGAAATCGTAAATTATTTATGGTTATGCCATCAACATTATGGTCATTTGAATTTTCAAGGATTAAATTTACATCACAAGAAGCATATGGTGAGAGGACTTCTAGTAATTCAGGCGAAAAAAAGTTTGTTCAGGGTGTGCACTTGGCAAGCAGCATCAAGATAGTTTTTAGGTGAACAAATATTAGAAGGCAAAATATCCTCTAAAGCTTGTGCATGCTAACATTTATGGTGCTATGCAAGAGGAATTTTTGGGTAAAAATCACTATTTTTTGACATTCATTGATGATTTTCTTGCCACACATGGATTTATTTTCCTAAGCATAAATATGAATCTTTTGAATGTTTCAAAAAATTTAAAGCTATAGCTAGAAAACAATGTGGGTATTATCTCAAAATACGTAAAATAGATAAAGCGAGAGAATTCACTTTCGAAGAGTTTTCCATTTTTTGTAACAAAAATGGCATCATGAGATAGCTTACTACAACCTATACCCCTCAAAAAAATGGTATTGAAGAAAGAAATAATCATACCATTATGGAAATGGCATCAAGTATGTTGCAATCTAAAATCTTCTAAATTATTATTGGGGAGAAGCAGTGGAAACAACAGTATACCTCTTGAATCAAATCCCCATAAAAGTATTTCACAACGTCACTCCAAAGGAAGCTTGGAGTGGTCACAAGCCTTCAGTGGCTCATCTTTGTGTGTTTGGTTGTCCTGCATATGTTCATACTCCAGTTAAGAAGAAAAAGTTGGATGTAAAATCCCAACATTATATCTTTGTGCCATATTCTGATGTAACTAAAGGATACAGATTTTATAATCCTGACACAAATAAACACATTATTATTCAGGATGTGGTTTTTTATGAAGGGGGAGAATGGCAATGGTGAAATGGTGCACAACAAAAAACACCACCAATAATGATTGACATAGAATTTGGAAGATTTCCTCCTCTCCCCACAAGCACAAGTGAAAGTTCAGGTCCAAAAAGTAGATCAAGTTTGAGCTCTCCAAGCTCAAGCTCATCAGGTTCATCTACTCGCACACTTTCAGGTGATTGTTAAAGTCTAGCATCAAGTCCAAGATCTTAAAGAAAGGTACAAAGCTTAACTAAAATTTATCACAATAATGTGAATCCCATTTCTAATTTTGCTTTGCTTAGTAAAATTCAAGTTGAACCCTCTATATATGAAGACGCAGTAAAAAAAATGGTATGGATTGATTCTATGAATGATTGGATGCAAGCAATATATAAAAATAATACATAAGAATTAGTACAACTTCCAAAAGATAAACATGTGATTGGTGTCAAATAGATTTATAAGGTGAAATATCATGTTGATGGTTCTATAAAAAGACACAAGGAAAAAATAGTTTCCAAGGGATTTACACAAACCCCTGGAGTAGATTATTCAAAAACATTCACTCTAGTTGGAAGACTTGATACTATCAAGATTTTATTAGATATTGTTTCACAACACAAGTGGCCAGTCTATTAGATGGATGTAAAATCAACTTTCTTAAATGGTTATATTATTGAGTAATTGGTTATGAAATTCCAGGATAAGAACATTTGGTCTACAAGTTAAAAAAGGCTATCTATGGGTTGAAGCAAGCTACTTGTGCCTAGTATGCAAGGATTGATAGTTATTTTCTAAACAAGCATTTCAACAAAAGCCATTCAGAGCTAACCCTTTATATCCAATAACTTGGTAATGATATTCTCATTGTTTACCTTTATGTTGATGGTCTCATTTATATAGGTAATAGCTTATCTCTCTTGAAGAAATTTTAAGCAGAAATGAAACAAGAATTTGTAATGTTAGATCTAGGATTCATGTATTATTTTCTTAGAGTGTAGGTGCAACAAAAACCTGAAGGTATATCCATTTCTCAATCCAAGGATGTGGCTGATTTCTTAAAATGGTTTAGAATGATGTCATGCATAGTAGTTGCAACCCCTGTAGCCCTCGGTGAAAAATTAACCAAGGAAGATGCAAGTTCCAAAGTGGATGCTAATTTATACAAAAGTTTGGTAAGGAGCCTCATGTACCTCACTACAATGAGACCTGATATTATGTATGTTGTGAACCCCATCTATCAATTCATTCATGATCCTCATGATTCTCATTGGTGTACTGCAAAAATAATATTAAGGTATGTGAGTGGTACACAAAATTTTGCCATTCATTATTTTTCCACACATAATTTTGAACTAGTTGGTTACACGAATTTTGATTGGGTTAGTTCAATAGATGATTAAAAATATACATATGGTTATGTTTTCTCACTTGGTTCTAGAGTTGTCTCATGGAGTAGTAAAAAGTAGGAAACAATGGCTCTCTCTTCCACAAAAGTAGTGTATATCACAACAACAACACCCAGTTGTCAAGCCATATGGATTTGAAGTATTTTAGAAGATATACAATTAGTTAAAGAAGATCCCACAACTATCTATTGTGATAACAATAGTACCATTAGAATGATCAAAAATCTTGTGTTTTATATTAGATCGAAGCATATTGAGATTAAACATCACTTCATATGAGATTTTGTTCAAGATAGGATAGTGGAATTATAGTTTTGCCTTACATCCAAACAAGTTGCTGATATTTTTACCAAATCTCTATCTGCAACTTGTTTTGTCTCTTTCAGGAATCAATTGGGATTCATCCCCATTGCTCATGTGGTGGGAGATTGAAGACATGCATCAGTGCATGATCAACAAATAGTAGTTTCAATTTTAGTTTTATTTTTAATAAGTGCAGTTTTATTTTTAGATTGATACAATGCATAATAGTTTAATTTATTTAATTACTTTTAGCTCCATGCATTTTAAAGCATGAGACCTAAGGGTAGTTTTATTTTTAGACCTTATTCAAACTGTTGTCCAAATTTTTGGTTAAACAATTTTAAATCGAACGCTCCTTATTATGGACAATGCCTCAATCGAATAAAAAACAATATTTCTTTGGATTTTAATTTTCTCTAAGTTTTCTTGAGCAATTGTATATATATTTTGTCTATATTTTTTGAATATCTCACTATAGTGTTAGCACTCTGTTGTTTTCATTTCATAATCTAACCTAAAATGGTCTGAGGATTACTATGGAAAGGAAGAAGAAGCAGCTCGTTGATAGAGCTCAATCAAGATGCAGTAAGAGTAGTATCATTGGCATGCAAGATCAGTCAAGAGTAGAACAAGTTCTCATAGTTGTAGACAATGCATAAATGAGAAATAGAGGAGTGTGCATCCAATAAATGAAGATGCACAAGGTGATGGAGAAATGGTAACAATCCATATAAAGTGTGAGAGTAGCACTAATTTAAGGCTTACCCAACATCCATCAAGTTGAAGTCATGATTTTAGGCAGTTGAATAGTGAGTGAAGCTATGAAAGAGCCTAAAGATCAGGGTGATTTTTGGTACATAGAGCAACGTGGAGAGAGAGCCTAGCAGAGTCTTGGGAGGAAACCTGAGTAGTTGAGCAATAGGTGAGGGAAAAGTAATCTTAGGGTGAATACAACCCTCAAAGAAAGAGTGAGAGCCATAAAAATTAAGCATTACAAAGAGACCACTAGGGTGTGAGTGAGCTCAATTGAAGCCACATCAAAGGAAGAGAAAACCAGGTTGATCATTGGTAGAAAGACCAACATAGAAGAATTTGTGAGGGAGCATGCTAGTTGTAGTCTTAGGTATGTGAAGCCCTAAGAAATTATAGCTTATAGTGAAGCCAAGGTCATAGCCATTGTTTGAGTTTCATTTGGAAATTCCTAGCACCATCCAAAGGCAACATCGTAAACCTATCAGCAAGCATAAAAAGAGCTTGTTAAAGTTAGTACAAAGAGAAGATGAACAACTATTAACAATAGCTTCCCAACACTAATGATGGAATTAAGAGAGTGTTGGGCTGTAATCCCATTTGTCCCCACTTAGCCAAAAGTAGCAATGCCACCACTGACTGCCTGTGACCATTGACAGTCCACTCAGCATCCACTTGATCAAAAGCACTCCACCTTTGTCTCCACTATCTACAATCTTCCACCAACCGATCGACCCACCGAAAGATGTTTTGTCATGTCTATTACAATGTCATGAAGACTTCTATAAATTGAATCATTTGTAATGGTGTTAGTAAGCCCTCAGCGGCCTTCTAACTGAAGCTGGTTAGCAATCAGTCTTGTGTTTTAGTCTGCTAGTGTTCTAGTCTATTTGGTTATTTAATTGATGCA
Source organism: Torreya grandis (assembly GCA_037957365.1). Classification (NCBI taxonomy): domain Eukaryota; kingdom Viridiplantae; phylum Streptophyta; class Pinopsida; order Cupressales; family Taxaceae; genus Torreya; species Torreya grandis. The sequence goes on along the minus strand of JARHVA010001418.1, from coordinate 2,271,573 downwards.
AGGTAATATATATTCCTGTTGTGTGTTGTGTTTATAAGATTTTGCAGTCGAGGAAATTTTCTTATGGCTTGATGTCACAGTAAGTGATTTTGTCTCTACATTATTTGTGGATATAAACTAATCCTTTTGAAGTCACCACAAATCTCGAATCTAGTTTTACAGTCTAACACCATCTCTACTCCTCGATACTTACAGGATAACTACAAATTGAGAGCGTTGTTTGCAATGTATTGGTAATCTAGTAACCTTCGAGATCCTTCTATGGAAAATCCTCTTAACCTATCCAAATTCACATGGTGAATGTTTCCAATGATGCTTACTTCATAATGGAACTACTTCTCTCCTCGGGGTGAGATTTCTATTTTTCTGACGGCCACAAGTGTATTGTTTGTAAGAGTTCCTTTGAAAATGAATGAATGCTCGTCTCCCTAGCATATGAGTGAAATTAGCGGTAGCAATTTGCAGCTCTTTGTAAGGGAATGTTTAGAGTGAAGTTGGTAATTCATTCCCTATTTGTTTATAATGCAGTCTTCTACGTGTAAATAGGAATGCTAAAACAACAAAAGCAATAGTTAATAGAACAAGTGAAATTGAAAGGGTGTAGACTCTACTCATTCTTATTCCTTTGGATATGGATCGTAGAAACTCAGAAGCACCCAATCGAATGAATAATTACTGGCTGTCCGACGAATGAAATCAATCGCTCATCATATTAGAATCAACGAAACCAAAAGCTAAGCAGGAGCAATTTTTGAGACATGCAGTTTTGCATCGTTATGGCATTTTCTTTTGGGTATATAAAATAACTCTACACTGGGAAATGACTTATTACCGAGTTGCAGGAAGCTATCGGTGGTGCCATTTATAAGACAGCATTACAACCACTTGACCTCCAGCCTTGTGAATTCTAGGTGCCATCCTCTGCAAGATTAAAACCTTCTCTACAACTGCAGGTCAAGATGCCATTGCTCTTGCACAGTCTATATGTCCCACATATAACATAAATATCTCACTCTTATTTGGGCACTGACCAAAAGTGTCTCAACTTATGTTTTGAATCATCGAGTAAGTTGGTAGACCATCATTCACATTCAAAACATGCCTCACCATTTGCATATGTTAAGTACAAAAAATGTGAAATACATTTTTGTGGGAGAAATTTGTTGAATGTACTTGTTATGAAAGGACTCATCTGCTAATCGTGGAATATTTGTAAAATGGTTACCACTTCACTATCATGTGCTCCAATAAGGAATGATGTTATTATAAAGCAACAAAAACTGTGCCTTCCCTGGAGATTGATCTATTTCTTCTTTAGAAAATGGTTCAGGTGTCCGATCCACTGAACTTTTCTATGTTGTTATTTTGGGCATCTAGTTGGAGATCAAAAATTGAGAATTGATCCATCAATAATTTCCCTAGTCCTTCCAATTTAACCTAAATAATAAAATTTATTAGGTATAGCTTAATATTTTGGAAAGTTCATCATGCTTTCTTTTCCAGAGTAAAAACTTTTGCATGTTTAGATTAGATTAAGTTCACCTTTAATAACTAGTTTGAGTACCAGTATCAGACACATCAGGAGGTCTGAGTCTTCCAATAAAAAATAGTTGGTCAGGATTACAAAAAGGACTCCATCGAAAGATACATTAGGAGGATTGGGTCATCTCCTAGCCAAAAACAATTGACCATGAGTACAAAGAGGATTAAATTGAAAGATGTAGCTACAACGAAGCACTAGGGGAGCCATAATATGGGAGGAACAACAACCACCGCTATTTACCCTAAGTAACTACTAGGGGAGCAAACCTAGATAGACAAAGTAGGGGCCCAAGATTCAAAATCTACCACATTTGATTGATGCGGCAACTAGTTAATTTTAACTGGATTGAAAACTAGCTTGGATAGAAAGACCCAGAGGTCCAGGTCTCATAAAGAACTTCTAGAGTCCCCAAAGGACCAATACCCTGATTTTGGCTAGATCAAAAACTAACATGGACACAAATGGAGGTCCAGGTCTCAGAAAGAACCATCAAGTTTCAAAGCCAACAACAACGAAAAGTACTGCCAATCCAAGACTAAACTAGATCTAGAATCATTCTGGGCATAAAGAGAACCCTAGGTCTACATAACAGCGCAAGTAAATGATGTAGGACCTAACCTAGACAAAAGAAGCATAGATCCATGACTCAAATATAATTGGAATGAAAAACACAATGTCACAAAAGACTAGCAGAGCAATTTGATTGGATTGGAAGCCAACATAGACAACTAAAAGTACAGGGCTCTAGATACAACCAAGATGGGTAAAGCCTTTCAAGAACCCCTACAGGGCTGAATTCGAGCATAGCACTTCTAAAAATAACAAAAGAACCCTTAAAAAAAAGAGATATAACAGATCCAAAAACCCAGCAGGATCCCCACGAGAAGCCTGAAGAAACTGACTAGAGCACCTAACCACTTCAATAAAAAGTACAGCATCCCAAATAGAGAAAGGAACGGGGACAAAGAACGGAATTCAAAAGAAATAGTCCATCTGCCGCAAAAGTTAAAGCTAGGGATAACAAGAGTCCAACGGTTAGAATTCAAAATTTAAAAAACTGGGGCTAGGCTCAAATCCATCCTATCCGAAGCATACCTCATTCCACTTCTGAACATCCAGACAGGGGAAGCTGAGTTCGAAACTGAGCTGCTGCAACCAACATCCACAACACATCTCAAACCGGGCAAAACCAACCACTCATCTCTTGTCATGACTACATCATATTTAGGGTAAAAAACAAGCGCTCCATGTGAGATCCAAACCTCCCATCCATAAAGAGGAAAATCCATAAGCCCAGCCAGAGATGTTGTGGACAAGACAAAACTCATACACAACAGTACTAACATTAACAAGGGTTTTCGTTTGAAGCTTAAACCCTTCAAAGAGACCCATTTCAATACAAAACCAGATAGGCTAAAATGGATCCGAAACAACCCATGAGAATAATGCTTAAAACTTTCAGGAAACATGATAGCAACCATTCTCTTACCAAGGTATGTCTCCTGCATATCAAGCACTAAATCAGAAGCGACAGAACAGATAAGATCGCCGCACCAATCACCTCTAATTCAAGTGATTCTGCCTTCAAACATTTCGGTCTACCCACCATTTCCATTATGATGGCTTTCTAGCGTAACAAGCTTCAAATCTGGCACATTAGGACAAGATTGGCCACGATTCCCAGTGCCACGGGATTCCTCCAAGACACGCAGGATTTGGAAGGCAAAAGGTATCATTTCAAAAGTTTTATCTTCCCAAAGACCAACCAGGTAAGTTGACACTGGAAGGCACATAGTGAGAAGCTCAAATGACTATCCAGCACACAGTCCGAAACAACTGAAACCAATAGAGTTGCCTTCTCTGTATTTTCCCCTTTGTTTTCACTTTTGTCTTGTGTCGAGACTAGAAGGAGAAGAATCCAAATAACAAGTAGATCAAAAACAACCAGAAATGTCATCCTGCGAGGAGCGAAAGAGGAAAAGAACGCCTCAAGGCCTACCATCCAAATAATTTCAGCCATGGGTATCATTTTTCTCAGTATCACTGATTCGCACAGAGAACAGAGTACCAAGGAAACCATAGAAAACTAGAGTGAACTGAGAGACCAGTCCTCCAAAATGGATTACGGTCTTGGCCACTATGCCCTTCCCCCCAAAATGACTCTAAAGTAGTTAACCCATGCGAAAGGTCCTCTTGAAAAGATCCCAGAACAACATTCCTTATCCGACCCTGCACAACCACACCAAAGTAGCTGAAAGCGGATGACATTTCGTTCCCCCCCATCCTGAGGAAAAGTATGCCCAATGGTTAATCTGAGAATGGACAACCAAACCAAATCTTTTTCCAAGGCCAAGCCGAACCCATGCATGTTACTCCTCAGCTGGATCTGGGTTATCTTCCTCTCCATCATCGCCCTGCAGACTATCCCGCTCAAAGCCAAATTAAAAAGTTTCTCCCACACTCCTCTCTCCCATGTTCGTTTATATTATTTTAGGTGACGCTCAGCAAAAACCATTGCATTTATTACAATAAAAGGTTAGTTTTTAAATTAGGGTAATAAATAACAGTATGTATTTGTTTGGTTTTAACATAAGATTAGCCATATTTTAGTTTCAGATTTATTTAATTTGCATAAATTATTTAATGAAGAAACAAATACTACTAATTATATTAAAAGAGTTATTGTGTAATTATAAGTAAGTTATTTTATATATTATCAATTATATTTATAAATAGGTTATTTTATATATTATCATTTATATTTATTTATTAATAAAGTTTTAAATTATTATATATAATAAAGAATTATATGTTATTGTTGAAAAGGTTAATAAATGGAAATATTATTTATAGGTTAATAAATCATTATTCATAATGATTATCAATTTTTTAATAATTGTAAATATAAATTAAACCTTATCAAACTATAAATTATAAGTAGATAGTTCTTAAGACAATTTCATTTGATTATAAATATAAGAAAGTTGTGACTAACAAGTCAGTGGTCATATTATCTAGACTTTTTTTGATTTTATTATAGACATCATAACCCTTCCTAAAACTTTTGTGTGTGAACTTTATGTAAAAATATATGAGCATGACTTATATTTTGGAGAAGCATTTATTCAAATGAAGAGGTCCCATAATGTAAGTTTTGAGATCAATAGGACTTAATATCTTCAAAAATTATTTCTCTACAAAATAGATAAGCTTTGTGTGCATAAATAAAGAAGAGTTCAATTAATGAGAAAAGAACATACTTCATGAATTATATATCATTTTAGAGTTTAAAATATAATAACATATTAAAATATATTTATTGACTAAATTTACAAATTTATATTACTAAGTGCATAGAGTATGCTATCCAATCTTTCCACTTATGAATAGCACAACTCTAACATTGGTCTTTTATGTAGTGACTCTAATCATGATCCTTTATGTTAAACTCCTCTTCCATAGCTAACTTGAAACAAGTCATATGAATAAAATTAAAGTGATTAATCATGTTGTCAAGCTCAATATAACATTTATCTAAATCTATTTTTGTCCTACAATTTTAAAGATGTTTCTTTAAATTTAGAAATGATTTATTTCCTACATATTTTTAAAAAAAAATTAAAATAAAAAATAAAAAATTATAACCATCACATAATGCTTTTGTGATGAGAACTAATGGCTTTGGATGTATCAAGGAGTGTATACCAATGTCTATGTACTTTCCACATGGCTACATTCAACATGTTTTGCTTTATTGCTATACATTTTTGTTTAATACTTGGAAATAAAACCTTAAAATTTGGTTAATAAACAGAGGTTTTCCACAAGCAAATGTGAAATTTGTGTCACTAATTTGCATTGTAATTTTGATTCACTAAAAAAATATGAAATTATGCAACTCTAAATTGAGTCAATTTATGGTGTTGATTACACTTCACACAATAATGTCTTTAGTATAGAAAGGCTCAAAAATCAAATTAGAAAATTTAATCTTCATAAATATAATCCGTTTGGTAGTTTGGAATAAGTGGGTAACTATGCTTTAAGAATAAGTCTTCCTTTTCATATGAGAAAATATTTAGTTGTCAATGTTAGACAATGAAGAAGGAGATAGATTGTTACCTACAATTGAAGACCTTGCTTCTAATGGACAACGAGATTTGGCGAAAGATATCGTGTTATAGAATATAGAGAGGATAATGAGAAGATGAGTGCAAGGGCAGTGAAAATTTGGTTAAAATGTTAGCTACACAACAAGTCCAAATGGTAATCCAAAGAGGAAGCAGGGAATAAATTTCATCATTTGCAAAGTTCCTAAATATTTTAGGGAACAAATGCCTCTAATTGGGGATGCGGTAGCCAAATTTAAGCTCTACTAAATTAGCCATGTCACATAAATAATTATCCTAGTCTCATTTATGTAACAAATACTTTTAATACACTAAATGAAGATAATTTATGTAAAATTATTAGCTAAAAATGTAAACATAGATTTTTAAGATCTAGAGGAAGGCTTAGAGTGATCAAGACACTTCAGGATTAGTCGTCTATTTTGACATAAAATTTATGTCATGGATTTTCAGAATAACCCGTGTTAGTGCTAAGATTATTAAGAAAAACTATTACAAGGCTATATATTATCGAAGAATCACACAACTAGAGTCCAATAAGTAACTTTTGCAAACATGGCTTGATTTTAAACTTTTTTATAGTTAATTTTTTTCTTAGGCACTCTGTGTACGTCATGTTTCTGATTTGTCTTATAAATATTAGCCCTTGGAAAAATAAAAGGCATTCAATAGAAGTAAGGCTCAATAGTGAAAATGCAAGTGTTGAGTCCATGAGTCTGAGCCTCAATGTTCTCCTAGTTGGTTTTCATTAATAAGTTTTATTGTGATTATCTGAGAATATTGTGAGATGACAGAGCAATGTATAGATTTTAGGTAAGTTACACATTTTATCTTTGTCCATGAAGGCGAATTGATGGCAATAAATCTATACTTGAAAATTGCATACTAGAAAGGGGATGAGTAAGCACTTCACTTGGTTAGACTTTTTTGACATTGTGTTCCTCCATGCTAAAATGTTACACCTTGTGTTTTGTTGTGTTCTTTGTATTTATATTATAATTCTAGAATATCTATTTTATAATACTTTACATTTTCATTTAGCACAAAAGTAATGCATAATTCTAAATAAAACAATCACACATATTAAGAGTGTAAAAAATTTATCTTAATATTTAAAATATATATATTTATATGAATTACAAATCAATTTAATACTATTTTTTATTATTAAATATTTATAGATTATTATATATAATATTTAATAAATTTTAATATACTTCATTAAAAATTAATAAAAAAAAAAAAAAAAAAAAACTTTAAATACAATATTAAACTTACTTTTTCATTATTTAATGTTTAATAAATATATGTTGTTATTACATTTTGAATTAAATATACAAAGTTACGTCTAAGTATTTTTTATTTTGTTTTTGGTATGTCTCTTGTATGTCTTCAGGCATTAAAAAAAAATAGACATACAAAGGTTGTAAGGAGGTTCGATTCCAATAATAATAAATGCAAATTTTGGTCTATGCGGAAATCATTGATCCACAATTAAATCGAAGAAAATTAAAAGTTCAACAAAGGGCCATTCAAAATGCATAATTTATAAAACTTGCGTGCATTATAATGCGTTGCGTATTGGTCAAGGGTCTTGCAAGTGGCGAGAAAGACAAGGTTGGATTGGCACTTTTTTTAATACAACTTATAAAATATTTCATATTAAATTTGTATTTTTTCTTTCAAAAGTCTAGGGCAAATCCTCTTGATATCTTATGAGATAATTCAGGAAATATTTTATTCAAATTAAAAGCTGGATCGCCTAAGCAGATGGTAATGTGTCTTTCCCATTGGCACGGACCACGTGCAGGGATGATAATTCCCTACGTATTTCCATTTTCATTGTGTATTTTAATATAAAAATTAGCCCAAATTAGCATTTTATTAATGAAAGTTTGTAAAAATTTAAATTTATTAGCCATGATATTTTAACAACAATTGGGCAGATTACCCTTAACAACTATTTGAATAAGTCAATACAATGTATGTTAGATAAGTTCAAATGCCAAAATTTATAATAATATGTCGGTAGATATATATAATTAATTGTACATTAATATTTTAATGTTCTTTTTCTTTGGCATTTAAAAATGATTTGGGATATTTATTAATATAATATGGCAAAATGATTTTAAATTATAATTTAATAATAGGAAATAAATTTCATTAAATTTAAAGAATAAAATTAATGTGGGTAAAAATAAATAGGATAATAAATATAATAAATTATTTAAATAAAAGTTTAGATGAAGAAACACAAGGAAGAGTAAGGTGAAGCTTTGCAATAGGGAGATAAATAGTCGCCTTTCATTGATGGTGTTTCAAGTTTTCTTTTTTCTCTCTTAATTACCTTTGATTCTTTGGGGTATGTCTGGTGGAATGTTTCTTGGTTGTCAAGGGTGCTAAGTGGTTGTGGTTCTAATTTGAGTCTTTATTTATTTTATGTTTATTTTTGTTTTCTTTTTTTCTATTTTCTTTGTCTTCTTCTCTCTCTCTTTTTAAAAAACTATTTACATTGGTTTTGCCACCTAGTTTATCATTTTGTGTGCCCTCCTCCCTAGTTCCTATTATGTTGGTACATGTTGGGGATTGAAAGTAATTGCAGTTAACTTTTGCAGTTTATAGAGGAGGATGACCAAAGTGATTTGAATCATGAAAGGAGTCATTTTGATGGTAGTATTAATTGTATTGGAAACCATGCAACTTTAGGTTAAATGTACCTTGAATAGAGCTGCCTAAAATTTATTACCTAGAAGAGTGGTGAGGAAAAGGGTGTCCTTAAGAAGCTTTTTTGTGAAGTTATTCGATAGGAAGAAATTGCCGAACATTTAAAAGGTGCAAAAAATTTTATTGGCTTGACTGACACATCTAAGTATGGAGCAAAAGGTAATCAAAGGGCAAGATGGTAAAATCCCTAGCTTTATAAAACCCTTTTCTTACTTCCTGATTCATCCATGCAACATGATTTAAATATAAAATAATCTTTGTTGAAAAATATTAGGTTTTTTTGTCTGTTTAAATAGAAATGCCCTTTGTTCAAGCATTTTTTTGATAATTGAGATAATATAATTTAGGCTAACAAAATGATTGATTGTTTTATTTTTTGCATAATGTTCTGAAAAGGGGTTTTCTTGGTCCTTTTTAGACATTCCAATATGCAGAGAAGAGTTATTAACAAACTCATATGGAATGTGAGTCAATCATGTTTAATGCAGTCCCTTAGAACCCCAATTTGGACTAACCAAATTTGGTTTTTAATGCGTAACCTAGATGGGTGGATATTGAAAATGTTTATCTTCAAATGTGGACTTATCTTCCCCAAGCCCTTAAAACCCTAGGAGAGGTGCTTAGCATCAAGGATCATAGATTTTATTTGGCCCACATGAATTCTTGGGTTCTAATTTATTTGGATCGCTTGGAAGTTTTTTTGGAATCCCTTATTTTTTATATTAATGGGAATTCTTGTATTTGTCCTACTAAAGGATTTGGATGATTTAATGCATGTTTATTCTACACAAAAGATGGGCATATGAGGAAAACTTACCCTTTATTGTCCTCTAATAAAATCTCTGATAATGATTCCCAAAGAGACCCCATGCACAATAAAAAATATGTCCTTTTTAATCCTCTTCCCCCTCGAATGGAGGATTTGGAAAATATTGATAACCCCATTTTTAATCTAAATTTGGTGAAATCAGAACACCCTCTAGTGGGGGACTTGAAGTAGATGATAGTTTAATTCCTTTTATTTTTTAAGAAAACCCTCAAGAGAAGGGATGTGGGGTGGTACCCCATATTGATGTTCCCCCTCCTAAAGATACTACTTTACCTTTTGTTGGGGAGAAGGTTAACCAGGTTAAATCAGTCGATCAGTCCTCAGTGTCTCCTCTAGCCCTAAACTTCTAAAAAATTTGTGTTGAATATATGGTTGATGTTGTTCCATTTTCTAAAGGGAGAACATCTGGTGACTTTTTTGGCCCTGAGGCTAATTGGGAAAAAAAAAATTGACTTGGTTCTTAGTAACAATATTAAACTCCCTTTTGAAAACTTGTTTGTATAAATTTCTCCCTTGATGGACCCTGTCCATAATAGGCATATCTTTAATGAAGTCATACATATTAAAAATGTGTATGTAGTTCTTGGTATTCCTAGTACTGAAGAGAATTGGGATTCTAAAGGGTCGGTAAAAAATCTTAAAACTATCCCTTTGAGGAACCCCCTGGCATGAACCTCCTCCTAATAAAGATGAAAAAATGTTAAATATGGGTTGATGGGTGGTGGAAATGATAGTAGTCAAAAGAGGAATAAGGATAATAAAACTCTTCAATATTTTACAAGATTGTACCAAAATAGGGGGAAAATACCTTAGTTTAACCAAGTACTCCTATCGGTGGTTATGTAGATTATCATATGGAATGTAAGTGGGATAAAATCACTAGATATAAAGCTTCTTGTTAGGTGCTTCAATAAATTTAGAATAAATCTTTATTTTCTACTTGTTTAGGAGGTTAAATCTATTGGGTCTACCTATCCTCTATTCTACGCTTTATCTAGCCTATCTCTATTCATTTTTCCACTAATCATTTTAGAGGTAAAGGTCGTGCCTCTATTTTAAACAATGCACTATGGCACTATGGGAAGAATATATTGCTGAGCATGGTACTTCTCCTTACAACTAGGTTATTTGGGTTATTTTTCCTAAGCAGAGCAAAAATATTTGGGATATGTAACATATGTATCTCGAATTACTATATGGAAAGAATAAAACTCTAGAACTAGATTCCTACTAATTTGAAGGATATCCCTTGGTTACTCCGTCAGGAGTTTAATATGATTGAAGATAGAGAGAATAAGATAGTTGGTGACCCTCATTATTAGAAATGAAAGAAACTATTTTCCTCATCTAAATTCAATAGATTGTCTAAAGTGGCTAACACCCTAAATAAAGGAAAAGGGAAAACTAAATGCATTTGGCATATTTAGGGTATTAACCAGGTTAATTCTAAAAAGATCAATTCTATACTTGACAGATTATACTTCTCTAAAGATTTCATTGATACTTGCTTGGAAGAAGATGGTAGTGTTCTTAATGTTATTCCTTCCACTATTTATGATAATCATCCTATTGAGCTCAACTTTGGACTTATTAATGAAAAAAAAATGTGAGAAACCTACCATGGAAGGGCTATATAAACTTAATGTCTCCCATATTGAAGATAAGGAATGCTTTAATGGTATCCATTTTAATGGAAATTGGTTAATTTTATTCTGACACTAATTCTAAAATTGATATCTGAAATAACCTTATGGACTTGACTAAAAAAATTGATAGATATTTTGGTCAAATAAAAGACAAGAGGGAAAGGAAATCATTTAGAATGGATTAGGAAAGGATTATTTGAGTGAAATATTCCTTGAAAAATGATCTGTATAACTCCTTCATGCTTAACACCCTATCTACTGTTAAGCATCTGATTAGAAAACATAAAACTTATATGGCTAGAGGTGCCTAGACTTGATCCAGACTTAATCATATTAGGCTTAGAGATAAAGTATCTAAATTTTTCTTCCATTTTTTAAAGTCTAAGCATAAAAGATAAAATATATCTATGATTAAGGTTGATTATAAGATTTTGGTTCACTTTAAACTGATCAAAAATGCCTTGTTTGATTTCTACTCAAAGTTGTTTTTTGGCTAATGAGTTGAATGATCAAACTGAACAAAGCAAAGTTCTGTATGAAAATATTGTGGATTGCTATACACATATTTGAGTGTTGGAGAACCCAACTTTTTATCTTAGATGTGCTCGATGAATTTCATCATTTTTTAAGCTTCTCTTATCCCTCGGGTTCCCCATTTTTTTTGGCTCTTAGCTTCCTTTTGAGCTCTCTAAGTGGCAGTCTCACACTCATTTATCACTAATGGTTCTTGGCTCATCTAGGAGAATCACCAATGTTCAATGTGGTGACCCAATGCTAATCCAAGGTTAGTTTATTTTTTTTCAAATCTCTATGTAATTCCATTGACCAATGGGATAATTGATGGGGCCCACCATTCAATTGCAAGGAGGGATGTGAACATTCCATGTGGCACCCCACACTCATTTTGGAAGAGGAATGTTTGACCTCCCTAAGAGAATAACCACCTCACCATGTGGTGCAATGATGCTTCTCACAGGAAAAGGTTATTGTTTTAGGACTCAAGATCATGCCATTGGCTAATGGAGTCAGGAAGGGGACCCACCAATTAGTTATAATGAAGGAAGAAAACCTTCTATGCAACACCCTAGTACTGTTTGAAAGCAAAATTTTCCTATCAGACCTTCAAGTAGTCCCGTTGTGCAAGAAAAGTGGGTACCCCTTCCCTAACAAGTATTCCAAAAGTAGTTCTAGAGGCATAAACATGTCACCATTTCACCTCTTATAAGCATTATGAGCATCATAAGGTGTTACAGTTGTACCATATTCAAGATTTAGAAGACAATATAAACTCATGAACCATAGCTCCCTAATCAATTGCAATAGCCTCATCATGAGCGTGAGTACTTGGTTTTAGGTGTCATTTCCTCAAGAGGTCACTATGCCTATACAAGTAGGGCTCTTTTCTTTTATAAAAGATAAGAAGTTAGATAATTATTTTGTACTAGAGCATCCATTGTAACAAGTTTAAATTCTAGAATAGAATTATCTAGTAATTGTTTTGTCTTTCATTGTAAGACCTTAATAGGGTTCCCTCATGAGAAAGATCAAATATAGTATAATGTACCATTTGGCCTCTTGTATGATTGTTTCTACCCATTAATGAAGAGGATGTGGTGTTTTATGTCAAACTGAGTGAAGATTTACAGTTTTTTGTTATTTTCATTATATGATTCTATAGTATTGGTTCTTGTTGACATTATACACTTGAGTTCATACATATGCTCCTTTAATAATCTATAATATTCTAAGATTCAAACTATTTTATGCAATTGTAGGTTAATGATTGTAAATATCTCATCACATCATCTTAGTTCATCTTTATTTTAAGTTTCACTTGCATTTCTTCCTGACCCTTACCCCCTAAATCAATTTGAAGAGTTGGCTTCTTAAACCTTGGAGATCACTTTAGAGAATCCATCTGATTCCCACACTTGTAAAGCTTCCATAGAAGGTTATTAGCCTACAGTGAGAGTTGTAGACATCTACAAAAATAATTATAAAAAATATATATTCTATCCAAGCTACATTATTGGATAGTGATATCTTTTCCATCTAATAAATTACACTTCTCATGACTAAAGATTATTTTATTAGGAATCAAGATCGTGTCATTCGCTGATGGAGGTGAGAAGGGGACCAACCAAGAAGTTATGATGAAGGAAGTGAACCTACCACAAATCATCCTAACACTCCTTAAGAGCAAACTTTTTAGGTTAGACCTTTAAGCAGTACTGATTGATGAGAGGGGTGGGTCCCCATTCCCTATAAAGCATTCTAAAAGTAGTTCTTGAGGTATACACATGTCACCACCATGCTTCTTCTAAGCATCCTATACATCATAAGATGTTGAAATAGTGCCATATCTTGTATTTGGATGAACAAATACACTCATGAGCCAGAGATCCACAGTTAATTGTAATTACCTCATCATGAGTGTGAGTGCCTAGTTGTAGGTATTGTTTCCTCAAGATGACATTGTGCCTATATAATAAGGGCTCTTTTATTTTTGAAAGGGTTGGAAATTAGAAAATTATTTTTTACATGAGTAGCCATTGTAACAATTATTAGTTCTCAAATATAAGTAGCTAGTATTTGTGTTATCTTTCATTCGAAGACCTAAATAAGTGCCCCTCATGGGAAATATCAAATATTTTATATTGTGACTTTTGTCTTATTATATGATGTTTTCTATCCATCAAATAAGAGGAAGTGGTATTTTGTGTCAAACTGAGTAAAGATTTATAGTTGTTTGTTATTTCCATTATTCACTTCTATAGTATTGGTTCTTTTTCATATTATAGACTTGAATTCATCCATGTACTCATTTCATATTAATTAATATTCAAAGATTAAAACTATTATATGTAATTATAGGTTAATAATTTTAAAGATCTCAGTGCATCACCTTAGTTAGTCTTTATTTTAAGTTTCACTTGCATTTCTTCCTAACCCTTTCCACCCAAAGCAATTTGAAAAGCTAGGTTTTAAAGCCCCAAATTTTTCTTTATAGATCGTATTCAAGTCCTACACCTATAAATCTTACCATATAAGGTTGTTCATCTAGAGTGAGAGTTTTAGATGTCAATAGTTTTTCTTGTCGAGCACACTTAGTGGGACCTAAACTACTAGTGTAACTTACTAGAAGTGAAAGTTTATGAGCCATAGGCCCTTTACAAGTTCAAAAAAAGAAAATAATAAAATATTGTTAACACCACCAATGGTATTCCCAACTCACCAAAGGATAATAGGATCTATCATAATACAAAAACCACAACAAATAGTAATCCCAAGGCCATAAAAAAACATTGTATCATGGATCAGTGGTAGCCCACTTATCCCTATAGTTGTGTCAGATCATGGGATACTATTCCTAAAAATGCCTTAAAGGTGATCTTTAAATTCACAAGGGAATAATTTATAACCACAATAATACATCTCCAAGAAACTGTGGTTGTGTTCACTATGAATTATATTATAGAGCAAAACATGGCCTTAAGGCTGCTAGCCACCTTTTTCAAAGGGAGAGTTCTTGATTGGTACTGATCTTTGCTTCCCATTTCCATCACCACTTAGGATGAATTGGGCAATATATTCTTTGAGTGTTTCAATGAAAAGGTAGGTCAATAATCTCTCCTACAATAGCTAATAACTATTAAGAGAGCCCCATAAGAAATTATTATTTATTTTAATACTAGGTTTGATAAGACCTAGAAAAGGATCCCAATAATGGTTTGATCATCAACATGCATGGCCATTATCTTATACCTCAAGACCTTCAACTTAGACATTGCCATCATGATCTAGTCTCTTGGAGGCCAGATGCTATAGGATATATATGATCTACCATTTAGAGTTGACAATAACTTGATAGATGTTAGGAAGCCTCCCCCTCAGCCACTGATGCCAATGTTCCTAGAGAGATCTATGTTGTCACAAAAGAAATTCTTGAGCACCTCACAAGCACCATATTACATGTATGTATACCCACCTACCCACCAAAGAACCTTCTCCTCATCCTCAATATCTATGGAGATGAATGACATGAAGAGTATCTTGTGAAACTTCTCCAATGAAATCATAAATCTCAAAAGGTAACAAGCTATACCACCAAAGGCCCCTTATCAAAACTACCAAGAAAATACAGCACCCTACCAGAATAACCAATATCAGGAAATGCAAAGGCAAAATCACTAGGCACCAAATCATCAAGTACCAAACCAATAGACATGACCCATTAATCAAATTGATCTGGTACTTGATCCCTTACAAATGGTCTCACCAAGTATTGATAGAGAACTAGTCACTGGCCAAAATGACTTGAATTCATGTTACTTTCTATGTAATTATGCATTTACACCCTAAAATTTCCCAAGAGGCAATTTATACAAAAATTTTATTCAGTAGTGGAGGCAAGGAGGCATATATGATTCATCCTCTTATGAGTACTAGTACCCATAAACTGAAAATGTTATCTTGATAACACAAATGCATGGAATGTCCTTGGAACAAGAAGAGTAGTTAGCATTAGAGCATGCACTTTTCTCTTTGGTACAGTGTAATGATGTAGTCTATGAAAGTGAGGTACCCTTATATAGAGCTCTGCAAGTCCAACAAGACTATTAAAGTCACTATAAGAAGAGATTGGCCAAGAGCCAAGAAGCTTTCGTAGGGCCTAAAGTGACTTTCAAGAAGAGTTTGGTACCCCAACCATCACCCCAAACATATCAAAGTTAGGGTGATACAACAAGAAACAAGGTAATAGAACTTGAGGTCCCACCTTTAGGGTCATACAATGTGGTGGAACAACTAAATAAAGTTCCAGCCAATGTTTCTCTCTATGATGTCCTATTTATCCCAAAGTAGAGATGTTTGATGAAAGAAGCCTTGAAAGACTGAGAGAAGCCCGCATGAGGAAAATTGACTATAGAGCCTGCATAGACAAAGGGAAAGGAAGCCAACATGAATTCATAACCCTAAGCATCATCCACATTCATCAAATCCAAAGAGGGGGTAAATAAGACAAAACCTACCCCATTATATTTAATGTTTATCATGGGGAAGAACTTGTTACATAATTCCATGATCAATTCTGATGCTAGCACCATGTTGATGCCTAAACAAATTGTGGATGCAATGTAACTATAATATGAACCTTTGAATAAAGGAGTAATTGAGTTGGATGAGAAAAAATTTCAAATCATAGGTATCATCAAGGCTTTTTACCTTACCATAGATTCTTGTCTCAGCTTCATTGTATCACAGGAAGTTGTAGTGATAGACATCCCATCAGTATTAAGGTTATGTCTATCAAGATATTTCACCACCAAAATAGGTAAATATATATCATTGGATTGGTCCCACTTGATTCTGAGGACCAAATAAGTTTGAATTTGAAGGTATTATATTAACCACTACACCTATAACACATAGCAGATAATGCTATGATAAAATTCAATGTAACACACACATCTTTCTCCCAAAAAGAGATATATCACATAGAAATACTCGAGGAAGAAAGGTTAAAAGGAAATAGAACCCTAGAGGAAGAGGTGCTTGTTAGTGAATTCATTGAGATTGATCCATTTGTGAAATTTGATACCACCAATATAGGGACCTTTGTGATTCATGATGAATACCAAGACATTCTTGAGGTCATAAAAAGAAAGAGGATCATAATGAAGACCTTGAGAGTGAGGCCAAATTTTGGACTCTGCATTTTGACATTGAACAATCAAATACTAGATTTGGGGTTGGTACCTGACTAATGTCCCCATCTATAACATAGACCCTCTCCGCCTTTTGATTCCAATTTTCGTACACAAACAAGGAATTTGAATATGAATTACTAGACCATGGCCTCAGTCTTGCTAAGCATGTGGGTGTAATATATTTAAAAGTGTTTGGTGATTCTTAATTAGTGCTAAGATAGGTAAGAGGGGTCATGAATTTGAAGAATGTCTGATGAGGTCCTACTACCATTAGATATGGGATTTGATCTAATCATTAGAATCTTATAAAATTTAAATAATCTTGATGACCATGAATGTGGAGGTAGACAAAATGGCAACAATCAATTCCTAGTTTGATCTAGTGACATATTTGTTTACCAATGAGCAAGTACAATAGGTGATAACTAGACCCACCATTCTTTACAAATACTAGAACTAATAAGCATTCAAAATTGATTCCTAAATAATCATGTTCCTTAAACAATCTTATGAATTCATAAAGAAGTTACAATGCAAGATCGAAGAGGCCTATGGGGAGTAGATTATGCAACTAAAATCTAAGAAACTTAAGAAAGGGATGATCACCTTGGAGAATTTATTTGATTTTTTTGATGTGAGGAATATAAACATAATTTCATTGAAGATAAAAGTGACTAATCTGATCTTGATGTCAAAGATGAAAGAAAACTAAAGGTTTGGAAAACAATTCCTCAAGAAGACAAGGAGTGATTGATTTAGTTTTGCAACAAGTATGAAGGGGTCATGGCATGGACCTATGATTATTTGAAAGGGTATGACCATAAGCTCATTAAACATACCATATAATTTCTAAAAAGATTCAAACCTATTTGGCAAAAGCAAAGGCCAGTAAACCCAAAGATTGAGTCTCTCATGGCTCAAAAGCTAAGGAAATTGACCGACTCAAGAATAATATACCTGATCAAGCATTCAGCTTAGGTGTCTAACATGGTTCTATTAAGAAAGAAGAATGGAGAAATCCAACTATGCATCAACTTCTAAGACATGAACAAAACATCTCTAAAGGACCATTACACCCTTCCCTCTATGGAGAAGACCCTCCAAATAGTGGCTAGTCCAGAAATGTTCTCTCTACTAGATGGCTTCTCAAGATACAACCAAGTATGGGTAAATGAGGATGATCAACACAAGACCACTTTCACCATGAAATTGGGGATCTTTGCATATGGGATGATGCCTTTTGGCCTCTCAAATGTAGGAAATACTTTCCCATGGGATATGGATGTAGCTTTTAATGACATGATCAACAAGATCATCCTCATATACTTGGATGACCTCATTGTGTTATCTAAGAAGAAGGAAGTTTATTTCAATCATTTGGAGGAGGCTTTCCAAAAGTGCCAATAATTCAAAGTGTCTCTTAACCTCAAAAAATGTGTTTTTAGAGTCCCAAACTATAAGTTTCTTAGATAAATGGTATCTAAAGAGGGGATCACCATTGATCCAAAAAGATTAAGGGACATCACGATTTCAGCCTTGTCGATCAATAAGAAGGGGTTCCAATCTTTCCTAGGAAATATTAAATTCATCAGTAGATTCATATCTGACTTCGTAGGGTTGGTAAGGCCAATCATATTTATTGTGAAGAAAGACCAACCCTTTAAATGGATCACAAAAAGAAGAACAATGTTTGACAAAATTAAAGAAGTGATATCAACTTCCCCCATTCTAATTAATCTTGACTTCTCCAAATATTTCATCATGTATGTCTATGGGAGTGAACATAGCCTAGTGGTTGTGCTAACTCAATAGGCAAAAGGGATAAGTGAGCACCCCATCAATTTCTATTCAATAACCTTGTGCAAGTATAAGTTTAAGTACATTTTCATTGAGAAACATGATTTCACCATTATCAAGGGCCTCAAAACATTCATGCACCTTGTGGTAGGAAGCTAAATAATGGTATATGTAGTGCATTATAGGATTTGAGAGTATGTAATGGAAGGAGAGATCATAAATAAAATGGCCAATTAGATCACCAAGATCTTAGAATATGAGGTTGAAGTCAAGCTAACCAAGGTGATTTGAATAAGAGGACTCTATGAATACTTGGCCTAATGCATCGATGTCCCTATAGAAGAAAAAGATATATAAGAAATGATTATACTTAATCAATATGAAACCAATGGGTATTGGGTTACTGAAAGAACCCATTTCATGTAAACCAATTGATATCATGATTGTATCCTCACACACAAAAGGAGATTCTATATTTTGTAAGGGGATAGATACACACTAGTCTAGGGATTCTTGTTCAAGAAACACATATATGGAGAGCTCCTTTGATGCATCAAAAATCAACAAGCTCAAAAAATTCAATAGATTATACATTTCTTAGCAAAGACCATCATAACCAAAATTATCCATGTAGCATATTACTAGTCAACAATGTTTGTGGACTA
This sequence comes from Torreya grandis, assembly GCA_037957365.1. Taxonomy (NCBI): domain Eukaryota; kingdom Viridiplantae; phylum Streptophyta; class Pinopsida; order Cupressales; family Taxaceae; genus Torreya; species Torreya grandis. The sequence continues at coordinate 2,252,528 of JARHVA010001418.1, read as the reverse complement.
TCATCAAGCAGTCAAAAAATGCCATTAATGTCAATTCTTCATTGGCAAGCAAAAAAATTTGGCCATGCGATTAAATCCAAATATAACCAATGATATATTCATATAATAGGGCTTAGATTTCATCCACATGATCAATCCTATCACCATTTTAGGCCACAAATGGATACTTATGACCACCAATTACTTCACTAGGTAGACCAAAGCAACCCAGATGACGGAGGAAATTAAAAATATGGTCCTTAACTTCTTGGAGGACCTTGTAGTGAGGTTCAGTCTAAATATAATAATCATATTTGATGATGTGAAGGCCTTCCTCAATTCTAAGATTTTTGAATTTATGCTCCAAAATGGCATTTTCTTTAAGATTTCATCTAATTACAACCTCCAAGGGAATGGGTTGATTTAATCAAGAAAAAAAATTGCATTAGGCTTTTCAAAAGAATGGGCACTGATAAATAAAGGTAGTGGGATATGCATGTAAAAATAACCGTATGGGCTGACCAAAATACTTCCAAGCAGAGCCATAAGACATACTCTTATGAACTAGTTTATGGGAAGGAAGTGGTCACACCCATATCAATATAAATCCCCACCTTACAAATTTTAAAAGTGATCAAAATACCTAAGAACAGAGTGATGGATTTCAGGCTAATTGAATTAATCAGCTTCAAAGAAGCAAGAGAGCAAATGAGTGATGCAAACGTTACTCAACAATAAGTAGTAAAGCAGTGGTTTGATAAGAAATCATCAACCCTAGTCTTTAATCCCAGGGACTTGGTCCTAAAATATGATCAAAGGGTTTTGAAACTAGACCAACATGAAAAGATCAATTTCTTATAGTGGGGACCATTTTTCATCATTGGTAATAGGCAAGGTAATGATTTTGAGTTAGAGGATGAATAAGGCAACACATTAAAGATTATGGTCAATGGAATTGAATTGAAATGCTTCAACTAATTTATTGGTCTTCCCCTTGTATATAGTTAGTTAGTTTGATTTTTTGGTTGTTTCTTCTATTTATTTTTACATTTTTATTTCTTTTGAATAAATGCCATTAGAACAAGTGGCTCATTCCTTTGTCAGGTGTTTGTACCCTAGCTCCCCTTATTTCACAACATTATCTTAAAGACTATAATCTACCCACCTCTCCTAGCATTAATGTTAGACACTCCATATTACATGATTACCTATGAGGATCAACCCAAAATCTCTTATAGGATGTTTTTTAAGCGTGTGTGCTGCCGTTGACATTTATAAGGTGTCTAAATTAAAATTTGAAATGATGATTTTTCCCACAAGCATCAACTTATAAATATCCCTGTCCTCATTAGGCTAAACACATAAATGCCTTAAGAATTGCAAGAGCAACAAGTGAAAAAGATACTATTGAGCAAAGAGATTTGAGCCAAGAATTATACGACTTATGAGTAGAGAACCAATATCTAGCATTTTATTTGAAGTGTAAATAACTTTTAGAAGATTTTATAGGTATGGAGACTTCTAAAATCTCGTTTGATAGTGGAAATTATCTATGGAAGTAGAGGACACATGGGTTGAGTGGTCATGGGGACTTCGTCCTGCAGTATGCAATAAGCAAATCATATGTTTATGCCTTAACAGGGCTAAATCCTAAATTACCAAATGTTAGAATTATAGCCAAGGGGAACTAAAGAGACCAAGTGGTGGTCATGGATTATTCAAATGAAATCTATGACCCAAAATTGGCCAAAAACCTAAATAACCTAAGAGAGGGCACCCACACTTGAATGATTGAAAAGGTATGGAAAAATAACTAAAAGTCATTCAGATATATAATTTAGAATTACATACTATCCTAGTACATGTTTCCCTTGGTGTAGGTAGATATGATGATAACATAATGTGATAAAAATTTGTCACCTTCTATGCAAGTAGATATGATGCTAACATCGATGTTATTATAGGAAATAACCATTTAAAATTTGATGTTAGTATCAATGCCATAAAGGATATGCTCCAACTCCTAAATGAACCCAACATTGACATTTATATCATGGAAAGCCCACATAATGTTTGGGATACCCAGTTCCATAAGATAGAGCTCATCAACCTAATCCTCTAGAGCAACTACATCGAAGCACCTCCTTTGCTCATCGCACTTGCAATCTTCATGATGAAAGATGTGAAAGAAACCCTTTGTATTATAGAATTCATATTTAGGATGGACTCATATACCACATCAATGGTTTTCAATTGGGGGTGGTATTCCTTTTGAATATAGTGTGTAAGGAAAAGGTGTACCAGATATAGTTCACAGATGCCATCACTGCCACCATGAAAAATGAGTTGGTGAATTTCTTGACACTCAATGCCTTTTAATATTCCTCCTTAGTCCTTCATTTTATCCCATTTCATCACTCCCACTTCTTCTCTTCATACTTCACCTTCAACTCCATTAAGATGAGCACCCATCCCATTATGGTGATCCCTGTCATAGTATTGACTGACATCCTATTAGTCACATAGGATTACTATGAGTTGTTAGAGTTCTTCTTGTCCCTTGTCCTCATTAACCTCAACTGAAAGACCATCACCTTCAAGATGACAATAGATAGATGTCATTGCTCAACAGTACCAAAATTATGGTAGACTAGTTTATTGGGGCCCATTTCACCTTCATGTGGGCACATAGGTTTAAGGAGGAGCCATTTTGACTCCCACACCTACTTACAAATAGGACCCTAGCCGTGGAGCTAGCTCACCAGCTCAACATGGTCATCTTAGTATGAGGTGTGGGACACAAGAAGAGGTGTTTGTATGATTTCACATTATCTAAAGGAGGAATCATAGTGGTGAAGAGGTCATAGGAGTGCTTGCTCATACTCAAACTTGTAAAGCTCAGCCTTGACCAAATCAATGACTAGTGGAACTATGACCTAGTTGGTCATATATCCACTTTGAAGACTATTGCCCCACTTAGTAACGAGCTCCAGCCATATCTCAAATAATTGAGGTCACCCAAAAAGTATGACATCAAGTATTACATGGATATTTAAAAGATCTCATCTAACACCTGTAAGTCATGGGATTTATTTAATGATAGAGTCTTGTAGTTTGACCCCACAAATAAAATCACTAAGGGGGTGAAAGCATAGTTAATTTAGATATATTGGATCTAGGATAAAATAGACACCTATTGGAAAATATAGGAAAGAAATCTAAAAAATAAAATAGAATTTTGATGATGTGGATATAGATGAAATATTCAAGAGCTTCTAGGATGTACACCATGAGGTGGAAGCTTTGGCAGAAGGAGAAATCTATTTTGAGGAAGAAGAGGAAGAGGACACCCCTCTAAAAAAAGAAGTTATGATGATCTAGAGGCCATCAAATTGGCCTCCTCTATTATACCCATATTTGGATGCCCTACAATAATAATAAGTCTCTTTAGGGCATATTGTAGTGGGGTCATATCAACATGGATGGTCTAAAATATTATTTTCTAGTCTTCGCCCTGAGCCCTCATAAAAGAAGGTATGCTTTCTTTAGCCACTTATTTCCACCTCCACTTCATTATTCATTCCCCTTTCACCCTCCACTATTTATAATAATCTTGTGGAACTCTCTACTACCCAACCAATCAATTCCCTTGTGCCATTTTCATCTGTGTAGGCTACCACTAACCTTACACCACTTTCCTTTGCAATGTTGATCACTTCCCTTGCACTATTTCACACTCCTCTACCCTTATCACCCACCATGGTGAAATCACATTATAACCCACTTTGTGGCCTCCCACATTTATCTCCTTCCACCCTAACCCTTTACCCACTCACCTCTGGGGTAAACATGTTCACTACTTCATAGTAGCGAGTGACCATTCCCTTTAGGCCACCATAAGGATCCCCCTTTATGGGGGAAAATATTTAGTTACAAGAGCAGTTTCATAAATAGATAGAGATTGATAGAAAGGCTTGAAAGGGTGAATAGAGAAGAGGAAAGGAAAGATGTCTAAGGCCCTAATGGTGCCTAATATGTGGTCATTCTTTGACCCAATGTAACAATCTCTAATGATTGTGCACATAGCACCCTAAGAAGTCAAACCCCATGAATAGATGAAACTAGGGGACTACTGAATCCCTACCATTGGCCTTAACCTCAGCCAGGCTAGACCCACTATAGGGTTGAATTTATGGAAGAAATTTATAATTCTATCACTACAAACTCTATCAAAATTGGTAGATGGTTGTAAAAGAAACAATTGGAACTCACTAGAGTGAAAGCTGAAATCGATCACCTCAACATTGAAGCAAAGGTAAGAGATGCAGAGCTCAATAAAATGAGGTTGAACTTATAGATATGCATCTCTAATTAGAGCTTCCCTATAGAATCCAACCCAAGAACCCAACTATGAATCTAGGTTATAGATTTAAACACCAAGATGGAAGGTTTAAAGATGGAGAAGCAAGTTATGGAAAAAAAGATGTAAGAAAAGGAGAAAGATCTTGGATAGACCTATCAAAGTCTCTCAATGTCCAATATAGTGCATCAGTAATTAAAGTATAAAATGAATCAAAAGTCCTCAACTAAGGACCAAGATATACTTTAATTAAATAATGACCTCACTACCCATTCCTAAACCACCTGGATCTTCCTCATGGTCCAAAAATTATGTGTATCTTATTGGGAGAGGATCAACAATACAACCATAAACTTGAAGCCAACACTCAAGTTCATCATCGACTCATAGAGGTTGATCTCCTAGGTGAGCACACCTATAGATCAGATCCTTGACTTCATGTCCCTTAAGGTTTAAGATTGCAAATCCTTATTCATAAACTTTACAATGCAACATACAAGGCACTAAAATCAATAGGGTGGCTAATCTAGGGTCAGTGATGGTGAAGGTCAATGAGTTTTTGAGATGTAACATGGAGGTGATAAAGTGTAAGTAATTACTCAATGCCTTAGAGAAAGTGGTTTAGGATAGGAAGGGGCACATTAAACAATTGGTCCAGTTGGGATTCCCCTCTCCATTCCTTGTGGACAACACCATCGTCTTGGAGGATAAATAAAAGAGTTGTTGGAGTTAAAGTAGAATGACCAAACTATGTTCATGGCTCTTAGTCAATCATTAAGTGTCTTTTAGGTAAAGACCATATTGCAACCTCTCACCCAGTTGGAGTTTCAAATGTTGGTGGTAGTTTAGGGTTTGGGCAACATATCCCTTAAGGAGATCATATATCTATACAAAGCCTTTGAGGCTCTGAGGAAGAAAACCCAACCCCAGGAGGAAAAGTAGATGTCTTTCAAGGTTGCTCTTCATAACTTATGAGTTTTATGGGCTCTACCCCTTTTTCAAATTTTGCCTTGAATGGTCTTTAAAACCTGAATTTTGGGTTCTTCCATTGATAAGTAGATTCCCCCTTCGAGTCACTAGGAACTCTAGATCACTATCCACATTTTTGAGTGTTTGATCAGTCAACTTTTGATCTTAGATGTGCTTGAAGAAGTTTAGGATTTGTTTAGACCTCCTCTTATCCCTCAATATCCCCTTATTTTTTGTTGTCTAAGTCCTACCTTCCATCCAAACTGTTCACATGGTAATCTACTGCTCATTTATCACTAAAATTTCTCGACTTACCCAGGAGAAACATCAGTATTTTGTGTGGTGACCTAATGATTGTCCAAAGCTGGTTTATTTTTGTCAGAGCTTAAAACAATGAAATTGGTTGAAAATATAATATATAGGGCCCACCATTCAGTTACCAAGAGGGATGTGGACTTTCTATGTGGCACCCCCATGCTCATTTTGCAAAAGGAATACTTGACCTCCTTAGGATAGCTATTAGCTTGACACATGGTGCTATAACACTTCTCCAAAGGTTCTTTCGTTTGGACATGAGATTGTGTTATTGATTGATGAAGTTGGGAAGGGGACCCACCAAGAAATTACAATAAAGTAAGTGAACCTACCTCTCATCATCTTAGAACTCCTTGAGAGAAAACTTTCCCTGTCAAACCTTCGATTAGTGCCATTGGATGAGAGAAATGGGTTTCCCTTCCATAATAAGCATTATAGAAGTAATTCCAGAGGTATACACATGTCACCACTGCACTTTTTCTAATCATTATGGGCATCATAGGGTATTTAAAGTTTTCCATATCTAAGATATGGAGGACAAACTACACTCATTACCTAGAGTTCCCTAGTCAATTACAATGACCTTATCATGAGTTTGAGTTCCTAGTTCCATGTCTCATTTCCTTAAGAGGCCATTGTGCCTATATAAGTAGGGCTCTTTTCTTTTGCAAATGGATGGAAGTTAGATAATTATTTATTACTAGAGTATGAATTATAATAAGTTTTAGTTCTTGATTAGAAGTGGCTAGTACTTATTTAGTCTTTCATTCTAAGACCTTAGAGGGGCCCCTCATACGAAAGATAAAATATTGTATAATGTGCCTTTTGGACTCTTGTATAATTTTTTATACCCACTGATGAAGAGGATGTGGTGTTCATTGTCAAACTAAGTATATATTTATGATTTTTTATTATTTACATTGTCTGCTTCTATAGTATTGGTTATTGTTCACATTATAGACTTGAATACATGTATGTCCTCCTTTCATAATTTGTAATATTTGAAGATTCAAACTATTTTATGCAATTATAGGTTAATAATTTTAATGATCTTAGTGCATTTACATAGTGTAGTTTCACTTTCATTTATTCCTAACCCTTTCCCCCCAAACCTTTTTGAAGATTTATCTTCTAAAACCCTAGAGGTTTTTTTGCAAACTACATTCAAGTCCCACACCTGTAAAGCTTCTCATATAAGGTTGTTAGCCTGAAGTGAGAGTTTTAGACAACTAAAATGATCATTATAAAAAATATCTCTTCCATCTAAGTTACATTTTGAGATAGTGAGATATATTTAGATAAAGTCAGAAGTGCTATTGATTCTCTAAAAGTTAATAATGCTCTATGAAATTGATAACTTTCCTTTAGAATTATACAAAGCTAATATGGACTGGATTGCTCTAAATTGATTAGATGTCTGTAAGAAAGCATTTAATGTTGGCCTTTTGGGCTCAAAATTTTTTAAATAGGTAATTAAATTCATACCAAAGGAGGGAGATATCTCTATGGTTAAAAATTGGAGACCTATTACTCTTGTCAATGTTTTTTATAGAATTTTAGCAAATATATTCGCAAAGAAAATTTCTTCTCTCCTACCTTTGATTGTTTCTAAGACTCACACAAGTTTTTTAGAAGGTACAAGTTGGAAGCATATGTATTGGGCTAAGAACTCACAATAGGTTATTAAAATGATCCTTATGGAGTATGAAAAACATTATGACATAATTGAGTGGCCTTTTATTAAAAGAATGCTTAGAGCATTTAGTTATCTAGAGAGGTTTTGTAGAATGATCATTTTGATGTTCAAATATGCCTATATTGTTATTTAGGTTAATTGAAAAATAATAGACTCTCATATTTTGAAAAGTTCTATCACACAAGGATTTTCCCTTGCTCATTTTATCTTCATTATGGTAGTAGGTACGATACAATACTTTCTCATAACTGTTGAGGTTGGCATCCCAGTTAAAGGTATCTAGCTTCTAAAAAATTCAAAAATTATAGATGTGTTTTTGCTAATGACTCAACGATGTTCATTAAAATTTCTAGGGACAACTTGATTTAAGAGAGCACCATATTGAATATATTTTTCTTAGCTTTAGGATCTAAAATTACTATTCATAAGGGTAAATGCATAGAGATGGGGGACAATTACATGGACATTTCCCATAATGTGATCATGGAACTAAAATAACATGATTGTGTTAATTTAAATTGTGTCTTAGTAATTAATAATCCATAGCATGATTATGTTATTTAAAATAATAATGTGATTGCATTATTATTTTAAATAATGTGATCATGGTAATAACGTGATCAAATTCCTTGTGTCACTAACAAAATAAAAATTGAACCTGAATGAAAAATTTACTCATTTTGCATTCAAGTGTTCTTTTTGTCCCCACACTCATCCATTACATGATCACATTTTTCCTTAGTGAGGCTAAACATTATCACAATTCATCCCAAGAAGCTATTAATTGATGGTACTACCATGTACAAGAGATAATTACTGAAAATATACACTTGTTAACCCTAAATTTTACTAAATTCTTATTATTTTGATTGTTTAATAGGTGATATATATGTTTTTAATAGTTTTTCCTGCTAACCCTCATGTTACTCTTCCTAACCCTCCTAACCCTCTTGTTCCTCAATGAAACCCTCCTCCTAACCTTCCTATAGTTACAAAAAATCCCTTAGGTAGTCAGGAGAGTCTAGTTGACCACATTATGGAAAATAAAATTTAAATTAAATAATTAATTGGGAGAATGAGGGAACCCTCTTCCACCAAAACCTATCATATCTTTCTAGCTAATTCCTTACAAACATTATTAGGTAAAATTGACTATATAGCGAGTCAAATTGATAGATGGGCTTCCTATCAGGATAGTTATAGTGATTATTATGCTAAAAAAAAATCAACACATGAGGTCAAGAACAAAGACATATCAAAATCCTCCATTTTTGCCTTATTCATTGACTTAACCACCAATGCACCATTTCTGTTAACTACTAAATATTTTCCAGTCTATTTCTACTAACATAATTTAATCACAACCAATTTTTGGGACTGATGGTGGACGGTATTTGATTATCCACCATGTAACAACCATAAGGTCTCATTGTATTTTTTTAGGAAAATCTGATGTGATTTTATCATGAATGAGATTATGAACTAGTTTGATTATAGTGACTTTCAAGGTTAAGGGAAGGGCTTTGCAAAGGATCAACTAGGTGCACATCATGCACCTAATTGACCTAAAAGGATCTATATCTAAAATCCACTTGAACCTAAGATACAATTTATAGGTTATTAGGTCATAGAGATCAACACTTTACATTCACTTATTTCACTCACTAATACACTCGTTCAACATATGAATAAGCTCTCATAGACTAATGCTAGAGATACATCACATAGTGTGGATACCCAACCCAACCCTTATTGATCTTGTGGAGTTATATGAATTCAAACTTATGATGACAATCAATTTGGTGGTTCATAGGGCATGGATAATATACTTATGAGTGATGATTTTTTGGCATGCACATTTGGTGCGATGACATCAACTAGTATATTGATACAAATATATTTTATATATATGCCATGTTAAATGTAAGTTATATTTTAAAATTTAATTTAGCTAACAATTAATGTACATATAAATTAACTAATATATATGTCATTTTTATGTCCTAAGAGGTGATGGTTCCTTCATCATCATAGTTGACATTTTCAACATTTGATTTGACACAACCATTATTTAGATGTTTAGATCTAACTACTAGCCCATCCACTAATAAATCTATCTATGTTAGGATGACACCTTTTACTTATATAGAGGTAAAATTTTGAGTTAATATTATGCTCTATGTAAATTTATTCTATGTATATTTTTCTTTTAAGTTTAAGTTATACTTATCTATCAAGAATCTCAAAATTCAAGTATAGTACTACTAAATACATTCTTGGTTTAATAAAGCATAAAAATTTGCCATAGATAAATTTTATACTTTATAGAAAAATAAGTGTGACCTTGTTTACATTAAGTTGATGTCTCAAGTAGACACTCCTCCATCACTATGAGTCGAGACAGACTAGGTATTTCTACTACAATGTCATATACACATGCACTAATATAGGTATATATTAACTTGTAATTTTGAATTATAAAAGTAGACTTGTTTTAATAATTTTACTACATACTTGGAGAAAATATAACTTATGTGAATGTATTGTGTATGCAGGATTATCCCAGTTAGATGATTAGTCAGATTTCTCATTTTTCTTCCCTATTTAAGATGCTTATTTGAATAATTGAGAATACCATTGACTTTTTTGAGCATCAAAAATAGATTGTATAGGACTGCAAGCTTGCATTAAGTGCATGTTTAAATAATTTTTTATTCTACATTAAAATTAATTTGTTAATAACTGGCTAAATGTATTTTATGATAATTTTGTAATAATACTTGTATTTCAATAGGTTTAGTTGTAAGCATACTATCACCATAGGATGCATAATCAGACCTTGGAGCAATCCAAGGCATTAGAGGGATCTCCATAAACTAGCAAGGCATCCTATGTAGAATCTTCTTCAAGGAAGGAAAAGAGAGGGAGGTTATTTTATGATTAGGATGCATTAATAAGATGTGTTTTCTTGTATGCCTATATGTGAATTTATGCATTATTGGCATTGTATATGCGTATATGACATTCACTTGACATTAGATAATATGTTGATAGATGTTATAATTTTTTGTATGCCTATCATGACAATCTATGTATTATTAACACTATACATGTGCCTAAATGATTTTTTAGACTTTTCATCTGAATTATGTTAATCTATCTAATTTATATTTAGTTTTAATTTATAATGTTATTTTATATCATTATTTTGATCTTCCAAACTATTATCATTCAAATATATTATTTAATGTTGTACCCAAATGAGGATTAAAAATTATTCTTTTCAATTCTATAAATCTCAAATTTCCCATATTTTTTTAAAATAAAGTTTTTATTTGATTGTCTATAGTGGAAATGAAAAATGACACTCTTATTTATTTTGAACTTAGCAGCACCCATTTATAACTTTCCAATTGATCATTAACATAATTTTATTTCACTTAAGTCCCATACCCAATCATGTCCATACTAGAATAATGCAAATACATAAAATAATTCATTAATCCCTACAAATTTATCACTCAGATACCTATAACTGCAAGTTACCTGATCTTTCACCTCTATCTAGGTCTAATGCCTTTTTGATTAGATTATATTGAAACTAAGCCTAACACATGTATGCCTTATATGATTCTTATTCCTTTAAATTTTACCTATCCTCTTGATTAATCTCTATCAATATGTCTTATGCACTCAACTCCTTTTGCTGACCATGTACATGACCTACTTATTCATCTTTATAGCTTTATCTTTGCTTAACTTGCAAGATGAACTTATATCTAAATTTCATATAATGTGTTTAGTCTGATAAAATTTAACCTTATTGACTTAAAATATAATATTCATTCATGATAAAATGATGCATCTTTGGCCAAAAACCTTTATCATGCCCTAATACCACCTAATGCATAGTTTGTTCTTTTATGTTTAAGAAGGATATGAAAGTCCTATTCATATGATATAATATAATGAATAATTCCAACCTCACTTATCCACTTTTGTTCTCAGATATATTCAAAATCCACTCTCAAACAATCTTCTTTTAATATAGTCACTTACTCATTAGGTCTACTCTTAACTAGTCACTAGTCTCTCAGATCTATTCTCCTTCCTTTAAACAATTATTCTTTAATACACTTTAGATAGGTCTTATAAAAACTCAATGATTTATGTACGTGTAAAAAATTATAATAAATAAACTAATTATAGGTCTCTAATATACTGAGCTATCATTTTTAAGTTCTATCTTTTTAAGTTTCTAGGTCTCTAGACCTAGTTGCTGCTCCAATAGGATAATTTATAAAAGTAGAGTTTATAGCTCTTAATAATTATATTTATAGTAGTATTTTAGAAATTATAACCTATTATGACCCTTACCCAAGTTTATAGATTGATATTCAACCAAAAATTGCTCTTACCTTATGCACTAATTTCTCAAAAATCATCTTCTACAAGCGTACATAAAAATAGTCCTCCATAGTTACAATTTCAAATATCTTGTCAATCGAATGATAGTTGGAATAAGTTATAAGATCTATTCCCCATATTATCACAAATTTTTAGAACTTATTGTTCAATCATTTGAGTTTTAGATGTGTTTTACTAATGAAACCCTTACTTTTGACTCAAGTGTATATATTAATTATGAAATTGAACTTGAGTTCGTACAAGTGTGGAGATCATGTCTTTGTGACATGCCCAAAATGATATATAGAGATAATGATAGGGTATATAATTGTGGAGGTTAATTTTTTTTAAGACATTCCTCTTCTAAAATATGGAAATTATGAAAAATGTGGAATTCATGCATCTATGATATCCTCCCATTGATATGCCCACTTTTTTGAGGTGAGTGATATAAAAAGTGATAGGTACCTTATGTCAAAAGTATAAGGTAGTTGTATAATATGTTTATGGATCATGTACCATATAAGTATAATACGTTGAAGTATATATATCATTGAAAATTATAGTATGTTATCATATCAAGTCCTAAGATGCATTATAAAAATCATGTCAAAGTCTAGACAGTAGTAGCATATACTCAACAAAAAATAAAACACACACACAAGAACAAATAATGTAATGAAAAATAATAGACTAAAGAGACATTATGCAATGATAATATATAAATTCCACACAATTATAATGAATTACATATTAAAATGTCCAAACAATATATAATGACATATTAAAATCTCCAAATAACATACAATGGCACATGGGCCAACAAGAGAGGAATATATTCAAATATTCCATAAACAATACAATAGAAATCAATGTAATAGACATGTGTTATAAAAATTGTTATGCACTATGGCATATAAAGTACATTGTGAAAGATATAAGCATGGATGTAGAGATGTGTTAATAATATAATTTCTAACATGATAATATAAAAAGGAAAATATAGTATACGTAACATGTATCAATCATGATAAAATAAATAAATGACACCAAAATACTATATGACATGAATAGAAGAAAGGTCTATCATCTACAAGTATATAGATCATGTGTCTATCATCTAGGTAATTTATGAATCATAATAAAATATATTTGAAAATTATGTGCATATATTAATTAAAGAGTATGTTATCTAATAACATAAAGCAAACAACATAGATTCCAAGGAGCTAATGAAATCTATGAATGCTAAATATGTATTCGCTTTTGAGTTATTCTAATACTTTCATATTTTTTGAATGTTTTGGAATGTTTTTTTATTAATGTGATGAGATGTTTGAGAGAAAAAGGTTCCTTTGATTACTTATAATAATTACCATCACAATGATGTGGTTTTTGAACTAATATTATCTTATACAAGAATGAGATACCTTGTTGCTTTTGATCAATTTTAGTGTCCATTTGGTATAACCAAAATGAATCTAATTTAATGTTGTGTTTAGTTATGTGGGTCATAAACCTAATTTAGTTTTGATAAAACATGGTCTATAAGTAATTGGTGATATTATATACCCCAATGAGTTTTTCTAAGTTCTTTTGTGATGTAGGTTTTTGATGGTATAACCAATTGATTCCAAATACCTTTCATTACAAAAATTTTATGATTTTGTCCAATTATTATGGTAATGGTGAAAATAAGATCCACCAATGAATAATGTTATTTTTGAATCCATTTGGAGAGGATGATTCTTACATGGTGAGTTTGTAATTATTTTTGAAATACGTCCTTTTGGTATTGGTAGCGTATTGAGTAAATTTTGTGAAGGTTTCATATGAAGATTTGGAATGACACATGTTTATTCACTTGTTAATTCATTTTCATCATATGTATCATGAACAAAACATTTACACTTTGTAGGAAATAGATTTGGTTATTTCTGATATTTGAGTAGGAAATAATCATATTTATGCACTTCGATTTGTATGTAGGTAAATAACATATAATGTTTATTTAATGCCCATTCCTTTAGTGGAGGAATGATACCTATACTAAATAATAATTATAGTTTTAAATATTAAGGTCAATATGCTAAGTAATATGATGCATTTTTAAATTGAATATCATTATGTTGAAGAGATTCGTCATCATGTTGTTTGAAGTTTTGAATATGTTTCAATGTAAATTTTGTCACATTGTGTGTATTAAAGGTCAAGAAGAAAACATGTTGTAATATATTTAATGTAACAAAGGAACCATTTGGTAAAATATATATCCAATCATAATATTCATATGTAAGGATCATATAAAATTCTTTTAACAATATTCAATCATCCTTACACCAATTTCTAAAATAATGTACACATTGAAGTATATGTTGGGAAGGATATTCATATCCAAAAAATAAAGGAAATATTGGCAAGATAAAATATTATGGATAATAAATATAAATACATATTTTGAGACAGGTTTATAGTATGGTAAAAATGCACATAAGGTACATATAGATCTCCAAGTTTGAAACTTCACCTTAGTTATTATATAAGACTCATATTTTTATTTTGTGATGCAGTTTATGTTATACATAATTATTTTATTTTATAGTATGCATAATGTATTTCCTATTGCATGGGTTTTGATTTCAAGGGCTATTATTCTGGACCTAACATCATGCATTGATAATCTAGTGGTTAGTGCTCATTATCACTTTTTGGAATGGAAACTAAATGCTTTCATGGCGGATGATGATCACACCAAAATTATTGATATTAGGTAAGTTGAGCCCATGTATATTATAAATATTATTTGTTTTCATTGAAAAAAATGGTATATTTGATATTTTTTTAACATTTACTTTATCATTGTGAGTCAAGGAAAGTGTTTCAATGTAACTTATACCTTTACAGTTGGCATGTGAGGAGAGCGAACACCTTAAAAAGTTGATTTTCAAGGTGAATGATGTTGGAAAAAGGAAGTAAATTTTTATAAACCTAAGTAAAATGATACACAACTCTCCTAATGAGAAGGTAGTGGTTCGTGACATGAACTTATTCATGTAATAATATGTGATTGAAGAATCACTAATTAATTATTTAAAATATTATGGGTTCCACTGTATTGGCTTCTGGACAAGGATTTTGCATACAATGCCCCATGTAGATCAAGATACAAATGCTACCATAGAATTATATCATTCCTATTTGAAGCACATGTTTCTAAATTTGATCATATTTTATTCCCATCAAAGAATTGATTGGTTAGTGAAGAACTTTATGTATATTATATTACTTTATTATTAGTGGATCTCATTGTGTCATGATAATGGGTTTTATAGGACTTTAAAACTTGTGATATTACAAAGCAAATCATGGATGAAATAATGAAACATTCCTGATGGAAATTTTATGTTCAATGAGATTAACCTTTATGTGGCATGGGTGAAAATGGAAATTATAGAAGAAATATTTTATAAGGTTATAATGCTTAGTCATTATTTTTCAAATTTTAGATGCATGTGGTCAACCCAAGGCCATGTGTACAAACACATTTTTAAATTCAGTTAATTTTTAAATAAAAAGGAAAGGAATTTTCTTCAAGAAATAATGTTAAATTTCATTTAACTAGTAACGTTGATTCCCATGTAAGTATTATTTTTATATTGATTCTTATTTTTCCTTATTTTGTTAAATTTGTAGATGATTTTCATGGATTTTCATATGGATATTAATAATAATTGATTTATGGCTTGTTTAGGATGATTTCAATAACAATTTTGTTGACCTTACACATGAAAATGTTGTTAGTATTCTTGTAAATCATAATATTATTAGTGATGTGGATGACCCCAAGTATCCCCAAATTCTCATGATCCACAGATTGATTGAAAAGGCACTTATCACTCTTTTATTTGGTGGGATTATAGTTCTTAGTAGAATTATCATCATAAAAAACTTATCACTTTTCCAATTTTAAAAGGATTCCATTGCTTAGTATAATTACCATCACAAGCATGTCGTATGTGGACTAATATTCCTTTGTAGGATGATGAAATAAATTTTGGGTTTTGATCAATTTCAACATCCATTTTTTATATCCAAATGATCCTAATGTAAAGTTGTGTTGAGTTTTATGGGGCACAACCTATAATATAATTTGGAAAACTCATGGTCCCCAAAAAATGGTAATATTATGTATCCCAATGAGTTTTTATAACTTTGTTTATGATGTAAGTCATTGATGTTATAGCCAATTTAAGACAAATTCATTTAATTAATAAAATTTTACTTTTATATAGGATCAATATGGTTATGGTAAAAATAAGCTCCACCAATAAATAATGGGATTGTTAAATCTGTTTTATGAGGATGATTCTTGCTTGGTGAGTTTGGAATTTTTGTTAGAGTATGTACATTTGGTATTGGTCCCATATTTATTATATTTTGAGAATGTTTCATACATAGATTTTCAATGTAACATGTTTTATCATTATATTCATTTGGTAATTCATTACCATCGTATGTATCCTAAATAAAACATTTATATTTCTTAGTAGATAGATTTAGTTCTTTGTTATATTTTAGTAGGAAGCAAGCACATACATTCACATCCATGTATATTTGGGTAAATGAGGTTTAAATTATATGTAATTCATTTTCCTTTAGTGGATGAATGAGCTATGTACTAAATAGGAATTATAGTTACAAATATGAAGGTAAATACGATAAGGAATATGATGCATTGTTTAATTGAATAGTATAATCTTGAAGGGATTCATCATCATGTTGTTTGAAGTTTTAAAAATGTTTTTATGTAAATTTTGGTACATTATGTGTATTAAAGCTTGAAAGGAAAACATATTATAATTTATTGAATGTAGTTAAGAATCCATTTGGTAAACTATAGAACCAATCACAAGATTAATCTATATGTCTCATATGAAATTATTTTAATAATATTTGGTTATCCTTATCCTAATTTATAAAAGAATACATATTGAAGTATATGTCTTGAAGGATCCTTGCATCCAAAAAATGAAGGCAAGATTGGCATGATAAACTCTTGTGGATAAGGATATTCAAATACACATTTTGAAAGAGGTTGATTTTGTGTAATGTTATCACTAGTGGAATTATTATAGGATGGAATTTTTACATTGATAATTGAAGCTTGCCTTTGGATCTCTCATATAGTACCCATCAAAGAAAAAAGGTAAGTAGTAAGAATTGTTTATGTTTGAAATGACGTAATCACTAGTTATAATTAATCATTTATTTGAAACATAGGCACAATATATGTCTCATCATTATCAGTTATTGGTATGATCTTTGTGTCACTTGTAATATTTGAATTTTCTTGCAATATATCTTCACTTGCATGTTTTGTAACTTTTAAAGATTGTATATGTTTTAAAAATTTAAGAAACTTTGGTTAAGTTTTGGTATGTAAAAAATTTGGATTACATGGTCATGGTACATCATTTGAAAATTTTGGTTATGGTGATGGAACCCTAGAAATTGAATTAACCAAGCATAATTAATGGAGGTAAATCTTTTTCCCACTAAGGCAGGTCTACAAGCATTTTATTAATCAAGATAAAATAAGTACATTAAAGGGTATATATATTTTTTTAACCCATTTTACACACAAAAACATGTATATATAAGATTTCACTTATGACTGGTAAAACCAAATATCATAATAAACACTTCTCATGGGAATGTAAACCAAAAAGTACTTGTAATTATTTATCTAAAAACATAAATCAAAGAACTAAAGATTATTAAAGGACCTACATTTATAAAACATGCATGCCCATTTACATTATTATTTAAATAAAATGTTTTATTATTTACCTAATATCCTAACCTAATGTTAAGAATTTGGATCAAGCATGATCCAAAGTTAGTTCTTTGCACACATGTCAAGTATTTTTATAATTTTCTCAAATTTGATTATGTTAAAGTGTTTTCTGAAAATGTCAGCTATCTGATAAAAAGTTGGGTAATAAATTGGATCAAGTGATTTATTCACCACTATCAGTCATAGATTATAATGACATTTGATGCCAATATATATTTTTTGGCATGAAATTCTATATTTTTAGACATCATAATTGCACTTTCATTATCAATGTATAACTGTGTAGGATTAATGTAAGAAACTTGAAATTTTTTATGAATGCACCATAAATAGAAAATTTATCTAAAAGCATTGCATATTCAAATGCATTATTATTTTACGGATGAATTTTCCATTGTATCATGCTTCTTGCAATATCAAGCAATGACATCTCAACTCACATGCATAATTTATCCTATAGTAGAAACTCTGTTATCCACACATCTATCAAAATCTATATCATAATACCTAGAAAGTTTGAAATTATTGTTTTAGTGGTACTCAAATTCATATTTTTTTGTTTCCTGAAGGTAATTAAGTACTCTTTTTATTTCACGCTAATGAATTTATCTATGCTCATACATAAACCTAGACAAAATTCTAATTGAAAATGATATATCAAGCCTGGTAGTCATCAAGTATATATAACATCCAACTAACTATCTATATTTTTTACCATTAAAAAATACACTACCATAATCGTTAGACAATTTCAAACTAATTTCCATGGGAGTAAGGGCAGGTTTCTAATCATTCATGCCAAACCCAGTTAATAACATAGAAATATATTTTTATTATGAAATGAAAATAGTTTGCTCTTTTTGAGTTATTTCTATGCCTAGATAATACTAAATAAGTCCAATATCTATAATCTCAAACCCATCTTTCAATTCCTTCTTCATATACTTCTTATGTATTTCATTATTACCTTGATAAAGAAGTCATCAACATAGACAACAAGAATCACCAATTTCTTACACTACACTCAAATATAAATATTATCATCAAATTCACTATGTTGAAATCCAATTTTCTCAAAGTAGGAATAAATTTTTTCATACCAATCCCTAGGTACCTATTTGATCCCATAAAGAGCTTTGATCAATTTACACACCTTGTGTTTTACATCCACCTCCTCAAAACATTGGGTTTGTTTCATATATAATTCTTACTATAAATCATCATTCAAAAAAGCACTTTTAAAATCCCTCTAATTTAATTTCCAACCATTTTATTTTTCTAAGGTAAATATCATATGAATAGTATGTCATTTGACAATCGGTAGAAACATTTCTTTAGAGTTAATACCTTCTTGTCGCACATAACCTTTCTCAACAAGTTTTACCTTATGTTCATCAATGGAGACATATGATTTATACTTGATACTATAAACCCATTTTCATCCGATGGGTTGAACATGTGGAGGAAGATCAAACAAAACCAAAGTATTATTGTTAATAATCATATCATACTCACTTTTCATTGCCTATTGCCAAACATGTTACATAGAATCCTCTTCATAAGTGGATGGATCATTTGAAGAAGTGGTAACAACCATTTCATACTTTACTTATTTATGAGAACTCCTAGGACCTCTTAGACCAACTTCATCGACTATCAATTTAGAAAAAGTACTTTGAGCCCACTTTGGATTCTTGTTCAAAATGTGTAGATCAAGAACACCATAATTCTCATCATGTGCTCTAGTTTAAGGAATAATTAGATAAATTTAAATATTTTTTGTGTTAGAAACCTTTGAATTACTATAATAAGTAAAATAAATAGGAAGGATACTAGTCGCATACCATAACCTATGAGATTTAGCGTCATTATTAGAACCCTTACCATGTTTTTCAATCATCCTCTCTAATATATAAATGTGAGAACAAATATCTATAGTGTTTATAGTATCAAATTCATAAAATACCAAATCCCTACTCACTATGAATTTTCCTATATCCTATGAAAGTAAATGATACCCCTTTTTATTTTATGAATATCCAAGAAAGATGCAATTTTGGCTTCGTGGTTATAACTTAGTTATATGTTTAGAGGGAACTAAAGTGAAACAAAGGCACCTAAAAGCATTCAAGTGTTTAAATTTTAGTTTAAACCCATAGAAATCCTCATATGGTGTTTGTCCTTAAAGTGCAGATGTAGGGGACCTATTTCTCATGTACACTATAACGGGAATATTTTGAGTCCAAAACTTATCATCGAGGTGTTTATAGTGCAAAAAATCTTGAGGTATTTAGATACTCCATTCTGATGTGGAGTATAAGAGTTATTTTATTTTCAATGAATGCCATGTTCCCAACAGTAGTCCAAAAAACTCATTTGAGGTGTAGTCACCATCATTGTCCAAATAAAGAGTGTCCAAGTGTGAACATGTCTTTTTTGAATTAAGTAAAACTAATCAACAAAATTAGTGAAAAATTATGATTTGTTTTTGATGAAAAACACCCATCATCCTATAAAAATAATGGATAAATAACATAAAATACCAACATCCTCCAAAACATGACTTACTCATGTCACATACATCACTATGAAATAGTTGAAAACATCTATTAGTTCACCATGAAAAATTCTTAGGGAACTTTTCCCTATTTTATTTATCTAAAACACATGATTCACAAAGAATACTCTCTTTGTGAAAAGTGGGCAATGCACTCACTATACCATATCTCTATAAGTCCAATAAAGAGTGAAAATTTAAATTTCAATAGCAGATATGCCACAATGACTGTATGAACATAGTACCTATATTTGTATCAACAATTATCATAAAATCACTTTATAATGTAATATAAACACATTTACATCCTCATATCCTGTACACATGGTTTTATATCAATCCTTCACTCATTTGATATAAATGATTCCATTTTCAAGCACAATTTAATATCTCTTATAGGACATAATTACCTAAGAAAAAATATTCTTTTTCAATGTGGGAACATACCAAACATTCTCCAAGTATTTTATATATACATTAGGAATCAAAATTATAATAGACCCAAGTCCTTGTGGAGTGTACATAGACTTATCTACCAAGGATACATGAGTGGGATAAGCTTCTTTGCAAGTCTAAAAAAGGTATCACCTTAATCTCATGTTTTTAGTTGATATTGTATCTAAAACCCACACATCTGTGAACTCATATCTAGCATCATATTCCATATAAGAAATGTTCCCTAATGTAGTGAATGTAGAATCATGAGAAACAATGAAAGAATAATCATAATCAGGGTCATCATATTGAATAGAGTTAGACTTTGTCAGTTTTTGTGGCCTTTGAATTTTATCAAAAGGAATCCTACACTCATAGGAAATGTGATGAAATTTTCCACATCTATGACATTTAATGTTTGATCTACCTCAACCTATGACACTATAAGAGTTATGACCATGTCCTCTATCACTCATCTCATTTGAATGAAAATGGATAGATTATTGATTTTAATAGTTTTTTTGATTATATCATCTATCTCTATTTTTAAATATGCCTTTTCTATAACCTAGACACCCTCTATAATTGTGCCATCTATCATTTTGTTGACTAGAAAAAGATGAAATAAGTTTACACTCTAAAAAAAGGGATTCCTCAATTTTGTTTAATTTATTAGTTAGATAATGGTCATGTTGAATTATCAACATAGCCAATTTATCAAAAGTGATGCTTATGATCTTTCCAGAGACATGTAAAATTTCTACAATGTTCCTAAGGACACATGTAGTCTTTTCAATATAGCAGTAACTATGAGATCATTATCTAGTTTTCAAAACCTATCCTTTATATACTTAGTATAAATATTCTTCAACTTAGATATGTACTCTCACATATCCCTATCTTCTTCTAACAACAAAGTGAATAACTGCATGTGGATATATATATTCTCTTATACTTAGGAATTTTGTCCTATAATTCAGATAAGGTCTTCCATTCAGTGTAACTATGAGAAGAGTTTTCAATATGTATATAGGTATCTCAAGTATAATAACACTTGACTAAACTCAGGTTTTAAAATCACATAGATTATAACTATCAAGTTTGGCCTTTTCTATAGGCAATGTGGGATTTTTATTCCTTATAATATCCCGTAAATCATTGAAAAATAATGAACATTTCATTAAAAATTTCTAATCTAATTAATTATAAATAATTAATCTATCACCATTTGAAATCAAATTCTTAATCTTTGGCATCTTAAAATGAAATAAAGTGTGACAAATGAAATGAAGTGTGACAAATATGAAATGGAGAAAATAACACACAACCTAATAACACTTTACATAAGACAATGCTTCTAAAGGGTTTTTCACTTAACCTCTATGTAGAGAAAAAAGAGACATTTTAAATGGGTTTTGCAATGAATATCATGGAAAAAAACATATTACACCCTTATTTCACGAAAACAACATACTATTAAAACCTTATTTCCCCAAGTACACACTTTTTCTCCCACTAAAAAACACTCTTTTACACATTTTATTCCCTTTACAATATGTAAATCATGTAAAAGATTCCAAAAAATGGAACATTCTCCAAGAAATGAATAACAATGTTGTACTCTTCACCAAAATGAAGATTTAAACCTTAGACCTCCACCTTTTGAGGGTTCTTAGAAAATAAAGCTTGACAGTTACTCTATGGGCATTTAAAAAATATATGATGAAAAATATGTATTTCAAGATAATTTTTCCTATATGGATATTAAAAAAAAACTTTTCGAAGTAAAAATAATTATACACGAAATTTGTTTTTTGGTTTTTTTTAAAAAGGTGAAAACATTATGATTTTTTTGGACCCCTCACAACCCTAAAAATTTTGAAAAAATTATATAAAACTTTTACAAATAAAAATAATAATGTTAAGCTTCTTCCAATACCAAACCAATAACCTGGGATGCCATGGCTGCCATATTGTAATTTGGAATTATTATGGGTTGTACTATTCTGTACAAGGCCGTATAGGGAGGGTTATTTAAAAAAAATTAAGTATATATGATCATTTTGAATTATTTTTTATGAAAAATGAATCATAATTTTATATAATGGGATGCCATGGAGGCCATACTAGTACTCTAGGAGGCCATACAACTCAATAAAACTTCTTCAAATGTTTTCAGGATTGATTCAATTTTTGATAATCAACGGTTCCAAAACATAAAAAAATTATCAAATCTTCCCAATTTAAAATTATATTTATTTAAAATGAATATTCAAGCCATACAAGTCTAAAAATATGTTTTAAAAGTCTAAAAAAATTATTTGGGGGATTTTAAAATGGTAAAAAATTAGATTTTTTTCCTTTAGAATATCTAAACAGATAAAACTATTCAACAAATTCAACTCAAATTTAGTACACATTTGAAAAGGACATACAAAAATATTATAGGGTATTTTAAATCTAAAATTTTTCATATAAATGGCTTACATGGTCTATTTAGGCAAAAAAAATAGATTTATATCAAAACTAGCAACTTTTGTAGGTTTGAAATGGAAGAATCAAGCTTCAAAACAAGAATGACTAGATTATTACACACATATAGCCATGAAAAATGATATTTTATCAATAATATTGTCTTTTACATTTATTATTTCCACCAACCCCAAGCTTGGAAAAATATTTATTTGAAAATATTGACTTTTAAACATTATTTCAAGTGTTTTCACACCAAAAATTTAACCAAAGAACATACCGTATATTTGTAAATTGATTTCATGTTAATATTCTATGTCATGTGAATAAAAAACACCATGAGATCATCATGAATCCATTTACCACACATTTACCATGCTACCATACTCAACCATGCTATGATACCATTGATGGAACCCTAACAATTGGTTTAACCAAGCATAATTATTGGAGGTATATCTTGTGCCCATTGAGATGGGCCCACAAGAATTTTAATATTCAAGATAAATTAATTATATGAAAGGTTTTATTTATTTTTCTAATACTTTTTACACACAAGAATATGTATATATAATATTTTACCTATGACCAATAAAACCAACTAACCTAATAACCACTTCTCACAGCAATGCAACCCAAAAAGTAGTTATAATTATTTAACTCAAAAACATAAATAAAAGAACTAATTATTAATAAAGGGGGCATATTTATATAATATGCATGCCCCTTTATATTATTATTTACCTAATACAATTTATTATTTGCCTAACATCCTAACATAGTGTTAAGAGTTTGGAATAAGTCCTAACATGTGGTACATCATGTAGGAGTTTTAGAATCTTTGGTAAGTTTACATTTATTTAATATTTGAGATACTTTTCTAATTTCATAATGTTTGTAAATTTAATATATTTTGGTAATTATGCATTTGTTTATATTTACAAAGAGGTTGTGATATGTATGTTAATATTATCAAAAGCTTCACAGTCAAAAGATGGAAATTTTGAGTTCTTGTCATGTATCATGAGTGCATTATTTATAAATTTGAGAACCTTGGTTAATCATATTATTTTTCATGGAGGGATATTTAAATTATTTCTTTTTGAAAAAATTTCATGATATCCTTGTCAACCTTGAAAAATAATTCATGATTAAATTAAGGAAGATTCTATTGATTTATATCCACATTTATTTTGATAGGGGGAGGAACATTTTGACCATGATGTGATGACCTACCCTTTTGGTTACTAATAGCTTATGGACTTCAAAACCCAAGATTAGCTGTTAGTGAGTGATGGGCGTGTGATAGTGACTATTATAATTATGAAGAGTATGTTTCTCAATGGAATGGGTCAAACATTCTTGTTTTTAATCACATATCAATATTTGAAGTTATTTTTTTATCAATATTGATGGATTCATAAGTATATACCTCTTATTAATCCTAAGTTATGCTTAGTTTTACAAAAAAATTGATAGTGAATGATTTTTTTTTATCTTTGGTAATATATAAATTCATGGGATATCTCAAAAATAAAATAGGAAACCAAAAGAAGATACAAATTCCAAAAGAAAATAATGGTTGTATATTAAGAATCAAGGGCTGGGTTCACCAAATATTTAACCAAAAAAATCATATGTATGAGTGGTGATAGGGTTAAGAAACATATAAGTATTTCAAACATAAGGGTGATAAAATAATATATATTAGGACAATTAATTTAAAAAAAACAATATTCTAAATTTATATAACTAAGATTTCTAAAAAATGTAAAGTACAACTATTGGAATATATTTTACTAAATAAGAAACAATGCTACTTAGTTTGTTTACTATGGATAGGAAAATATGGACTCAAAATAAGTGTAAAATATAGAAGATCAATAGTTTGAATTAGATGTCATATTTTTTAAATTGTACTTATATGACCATGGATACTACTATCGCCACTAGTGTCTGGATATGATTTATTTGTCCTTTAATAAATAATGACTAGATTAAGATGTGACCAATTTATTTATTCTAGGGTTATTATCACCCTTTTGCTTATGTATTCAAATTGGTGATATAATTTTTTTCTCTTCTCTAATTGATTAAACGGTTACTCTTCATCCTTATTCACCCTTGGAATGTGTTTGCTAAGAAATGGGTTAGTGGTCTCATGGTCTTCAACTTCCCCAAATACCCATCTTTCAATATGAATTAATTATATAGTGAATACTATAAATATGGCCTCAGACTTATGTCTTTGTACCCTATTTGTGGGAAAGTGTGTACACATTGGTGAAATATACTGTATGATGATGCATGTAATGATCTAGCTTGTAATTTTATAAATATTTCTCATGGACTAATGTTTGAATACTTTATACCTATGATATGACAACTACTATGATTGATATTAAAGTAAGGATGAATAATACATAATAGAGTGCTCTTGGAGTTAATTGATATAGTTTTTTTTTTTTTTTTTTTATTGGTATTTTATCAATGAGGAATGATAAGTCTTAGAATTGTACTTATACCACACATTTTGAAAATATGTCATAGTAGTTTTCAATAAGACAAATAGGCTGACCCATAATTCTAGAAGAATTTTAAATTTAGATGAATTTTGGCAACTAGAAAACATTATTTTCGGCAATAATGTCCCTATGTGAAAGGTAGTGTTTGGAAGGCTAGTAAACAAGTATAAATTTTAAATTTATTGTGAAGGATGTTAATTGAAGTTAAATATTTCTATGTAGTATAGGAGACATGAGACATCAAAATGATATGGATCAAACTAATATATAAGAAATTAGGCATAGTGATATGGTGAATGTGAGACTTTTGTTAGCTAGGAGGTCTAAAAATAAATGGTAGTGCCCTGATTGATACTTTTCAAATGTAAAGTACTAAGATGCTATAAATATTTAGTTTTAATATCTATATAGTTATATACTAGGAGTTCCTTTTATATTTAGAAATAAAATCCTCATTTACTTCTTTTTTATTAGTTGATTTCATCCAAAATAATAGCTTCACCTTAAAATCATCCAAACATCCATAAGGGGTATATTAAATTCAAAGTGGCTAGTCTCTTGTAATCACTCAAATTTGGTCATGACTACTTGATAATGGCGGTTTTGACCACTTTCATTTTAATTGATTCAAGCACTTAATCTAGACCTATTTCCCCACCTCACACTATCTTAAGTACCTATATGTTTTTATCCATTTATAATTTTTTATATTATCCCTACATAAATGACATAAATTTTTAAAACCTACTCTTTTCATCTCTGTGGCCATCCCATATAATAATTTTCATAGGTTTCTTTGCAATATAGGATCAATTAGTATGGCTCAATAGTGGCAATTACTTTGGACCATATGAGTCAATCCTAACCTTCACCCTAACACACATCACATTTCAAACTTAGACCCTCACTTACATGTTCGTCTCTTTTTCTAGGATAAGTATCATGAGGATTTCACCTTTTGGATTACTATAAAGCCATATCTAGGGCACATACTTTATCACATGGAAATCACTTGGCAATTTCCATATTGAGGAACACTTAAATATTTCACACTGATTAAAGCTTCCTTATTATTTCAAAATATAATTATAATCATTTGATTCAGTCCTTATCCATGTCAAAGGCATGTCTTGTTCAATTAAATTAAAAAATTATCAGGATTTCAATCCATTCCTATTTGCATTCATGTAGCAAAAGGAGCATAATTGCACAAATCACTCTAATTGGGATAGTTATATATGGCCTTAACTTTCTTCTTTTGATCATTGGATACATATGCAATGATAAATCATCATAGTTTTGATTTGGGTCATCTCAAATATTCCCCCATTTTATATTTATAGGTTTTTAGCTAGTAGAATCCCTATTAGGGTTTCAACTTTGAATAAGACATTTACAAGTCATTGTCATGCATCAAAATTACAATTTTTTTTATAGAGTCATATTTCCAAAAATTTAGTTGATCTTTCCCTGATTTTCTAGTTTTAGATAGAATAAAGAATCAAATAATAGATGAGAATAGTGTTAGTCAATCTTGTCCCCTTTATGATGATCCTAGACATAATCATTTGTATGTTTAATTTTACTCTACATAGTCATAATTAGATATGTTGATCATTTCTATCTGAATTTCAATTTCCCATAGTGAGATATCTTAAAGCAAAAAAAATTATTGTTTTTATTGTTTCTAGTTAGTCTTCTTTCTTTTGGTCATTTATTTTTTGATTTCATTACTTTTATTTCATTTTGACTATTGTATGTTGATTTAAAACCATTTTATATCATTATATTCATTTATATTAATTAGATATAAAACACATATCAATTCAAAATTATGATAAAACATATTGGTGAACCTCACATGAATCAAACAAACAAACTTCTACTAACATCCATAACTTAGGATTTGTGGGCAACACAAGGATTCTTATAAATATTTAAGCCCATGCATAACCAAATGACTCATATAGGGCCTTTTATACCTACACATTGTACATCAATTAATTTTTCTATTACACAATCCTTAATGCAAACTATTTTAATTTTACATGTTAAGGTGTTATAGTTAGAGCAATGTATACCAAAAGCTAACCAATCAATGGATTCACAAGCCTTACTTCATAATATGTTAGCAACTAATATTGGAACATATCCTCTACTTAAAATATTTATAGCTCATAAAATTACATTATGTTGAGGTAAAAGAGATCTAGAATGACATATTTGATCTTTTCATGTGGCACATCTAGAGATTGATTTCAGTGATAAGTTACTAACTATGTTGTTTTCAAGAATTCGAAACTATTGTGCCTTGATTTAGGTTAATTGTCTTCCTATTCAATTAGTTAAAGATTTTAATCAATTAGTAGATCATTTTATTAGGAGTTTTACTACCAACATTAAAGAAAATATTTATTATGCATAAATTGTTAAACTTATGTAAATAATGATCATGTCAACGATTATGTACATCGTTACAAGATTATGTTTTCTAAAATTATGAACACCTTGATAAAAAATGATTTGGAAAATATTTTCAAATAAATTTTACTTTCACTTTTGTGTGATTAATTATTTTAAAGAAATTAATATAATTTGAGGAACTTTGTCATATAATAAGAGAAAGAGAAGTCAATATTTGTGCTTTAAAAAATCTCAAATGTTCAGCTTCATCTACTTTAACTTCTACAATGGAGTTTCAAATAGAAACATATTATAAAGTTAATACAAAAATGCTAAATTTGATACAAATACCATACGTAATGACATTTCTCAACCTCCCAACAATCCTTTTTTATCAAAACAACCTAGAAGATAATTATCTATATTACCACAACCATCTAATAAATTATTACAAAATTTACTTGGGTAAAATATAATTACGTTACCTCCACCACTATCGGTTGATATTCAAGTATACCTCATGGTAAATATTTCAATAACAATGCATATTTCTATTACCAGAGATGATATGATCCTTGTAACAACATATATTTCAATCTTGGACACCTTATTATAGTTCTTATTAATAATAATTTCATTGATCTAGGCATTCCTACAAAGGAAACTAAGTCTTAACATAATTAAAATGTTAAGTTGAATATATTTAGTGATCCATTTTTTAACAATGATGTAAACAAAGATAAATCAACATTTCATCATACCTATCATGAATATCCACATCTTGAGTCATATGAACATCCCTTAGATGGAATTATTGGTATAATTATTCACATTTTACAATTATGTCCTACACTCACATTTGATGATAGTGAAATAATGGACGATGATTATGATTTTCATGGATTATGTATATAAGCATATATTGATCAACAACCCATTAATAGTGTGTTAGTTAATAATGGATCAAGATATAATTCAATAAAAATGACATTAATCCATTAATTAGGTTTCACACAATATATCATGCAAAAAACATATAAAAGTGTTAAGACATTCAATGCGAAACAACAGACTACTTTGGGACACCTTATGTTATGTCTTCAGGTAGGTCATGATATATTATCTTATCTTTTTCTATTTGTATCATAGAATGAGGTCATTGACATAATATTAAGATTTCATTGATTACAAAATCTCCAATGTTATCTTTGGTACATATAAATATCTAATGTACATTCATTACAACCAAGTGGCAACTGTTTAAAGAATTAGATATGAGTGCGCTCTATAATCTATGGTACCTTCTCATCCCCATTAACCACCATAGTTAATTGGTAAATATATTAAAGAATAAATAATATTTACAATTATTTTCATATGAAAAAAAGTTCTATTCGATAAATTCATGAAAAAGTGCAAATGTCTCAAAAGCAACCAATGAAAACTCAAACATATCAAAAACAAGTCTTAAGTTCATAGAAGACACAATGAGTTGAAACATATTATAAATTGGTGATACATATATATTATTTTTTTTCATAAAGATCACAATATTTTGCACAATATTCTACTAGTACTCATCATATTTCAAACAATTGTACATATCCTAGAGCTACTTTTACCACACGAGGTTACATAACTAGTGATTTAGATAGTTTCATGACATCATATGATGTATTCTTTTAATTTTGAGTCATTAACATCTAGTAATTGTAATCTAAGAAACATTATCCTTCTACCACTTATTAATAATTAATATGAATCTCATCTAGATTGGATCATTGGTTAGCATGTTATCATTTCAAATTTTCTATTTTTTTAAATAACTCAAAAAAATAAAAATCTGGTTGTACATAGATTATTGATTTATTTCATCACGTTATTCTTATACTTCTCACACATGCAATAAATTTTATCAAATTATTCTATCCCTTTGATCTTATATGTATTTTGGCCACTTGGCTTTTTCTTTTCACTTTCCAAATCTAAACAATTTGACACAGTGATCTATACTCTTAATAGTTTCCATTTACCATGCCATTTTCATATTCTAAACTAAGAAAATTTTAGTTTTCCAAAAAAAAAATAGTATTGAATAGTATGGGTTATAACCTAGGTCTTATACACTTTCATGATATGGTTCATCATATCATACGTGTCATTTTTCATAGTCAAATCAAAATATGAGCACATAGAGCATTAATACTACCAATGTTTTGAAATTTCACTCTTATTTAGTTTATAAAACATTACTATTTCATGAAAATAAATTACTTTTTATGCTATATTGTCCATATATGTGTGTTATATACATTGCGCAGTGTACATTTTATGAGATGAATATGTACAATCATTCCTCCACATATTTATTTTATCTCCTATATAGTGGTGTAATTTTGATAATGCATGGCCTTGCCACCATATTAAATACATAATTTTCATTGACATATGTTGAAGATTGTTCAAATCTTTCCACTATATTCTACTTTTAAGCCCTTGGTTTATCACCGGTATCTTTTTCATTAGATTCAAAAATGTAAAAATTAAAAATAAAATATTGTAAAAATATAAAGACATTTAAAATATGTTAAACATTTAAAATCAAGACATTAGCATGATTAGACATCTAGTTTACATAACTGGAATATGTAATATATCTCAAGATTGGAAATAGTATACTCTTTGTCTATTACACATGTATTTCAATGGTATTCATTACTGTTATGTAAAACATACAACTTCACATTGACTAAGATGTTGGGAGTCCTATATATTGGAGATATATAGTTATTAAAAATGTCTTGCTAACACACACACACACACACACACACACAGATATATATATATATATATATATATATATATATATATATATATATATATATATATATATATATATATATATATATATATATATATATATATATATATATATAATTGTGTATATGAATATTATATTTGCTAGGATATGATCATATTACATATAAATGGTGTAAACTATTTCCTAATTTTATGTTCCATTGATGTTATTACTTCTACATAGGAGATTAGAATTTTATTTGTCTATTGTGTATGACACTTGGATCTTGTGTGAAAAGTTTTGTAGCATCTTTATGAAATCCTTGTTTGGTATATGTGGTATTTAAACATGTCCCTTATTTGAAAAATTATTTATGTCTTTTGTGTTTGGCCACTAGCCTTGTGTGTGCACTATTTTCTTATGTGACGTTTCAACATGTTGTTTGTATGCAGCCCATGAAATTTTATATGAAATTGCACTTGTTATGTTTGAGTGCTTGTTGAGATTTTAAAATTTGATGAGTATCATGATCCATATCATTCACTAGCTATTGTGTATGATTTTATTACAACTTTTAATATGAGATTCATTGATACATTTATCTACATTTGATACTTTAGGTCTTGCCTCATATGCTATAAACATGATTCTAATATTCAATGATTACATATTAATACTTTTAATGTAGGTTTTTGGCACAACATAAAAAATTTTAAAACCATAACCTCTAATGTTTTAGAAATGATGAAAAGTATTCATTCCAAGGCAAAGGTTGAAAGGTATTGAGATTTGTAAATAATTTGTTCATAGAATAATAATGAGAGAGGTAGTTTTTTTTACCATGGATGGCTCAACAATTGATAAATATAAATCTAATTGATATGGGTGTACTAATGACATTTCTAGTTAAAGGTGGATATGAATTGAAAATAAATACAAAAAGGAGGGAAAGGAAGGGCAAGAAATGAGCCTTATAGACCACACTAGATGAAACTTTTCAAAACCAACACTTGAACTAAGTTGAACAAGAAATCATAGACCAATGTTTGTTGTAAGATAATACAGCACATCAATAATAAAACATGGTTAGAAGTCAAAGGGAATACAAATAAATCATACTTAAACACATGAAATCAAAGGTTGATATGTTTGATCGACTGTAATAACACATCTACAAGGGGATTATGATTTATATGCAAAATGTGTTCAGATCAATTATATCATAATATGAATGACTATATATAAAAAATATAACTCATAGACAACCAAAATACTAAGAAACTAAAATGATATAACTTTTTACACAATCCAAAAGTTGGAGAAGAATAAATATTTTCACATCACGACTAGAATTGTAGAACTTATAAAAAAAATTATCTATATTAATAACTAAAATTCTCCTCCATTTGGGTTTGGGAGGATACAAGAATAAATAGATTGAGGTGGAGAAGGCCTCCTTGCATCCAAATCTCATGCAAAGGATGCATGTATAGTACTCAACCCAGAACATAATTTCATATCTAGAATACAATATATACATGTAATGTAAATTTCAAACCTAAGTTTTGACATAACAAAAACATGCAAGTGCATAGTTATATTTATGTAGGTGTTGATGTGGCACTTCTACATGAATAATAGGCAAAAGTGATAGCTAGAGGAATTGAATTAGCCATTATAACTACAAATGTAGTTAACAAAATTGGGAGTAATATATAAATAGTCCCGATCTGTGTCTGTGTAAATTTGTATCTAAGAGATTGAGAGATATAAATAGGTGGGTGAAATGGCCCTACTACTAAAGTTATTTATTTGGTCACTTTGATATATAGATATAATGCATGGCTTACCTGGAAATCTATATCAATAGTCTCAAAATCAATAAATGGCATCTTAAACAACTCGTGAAACTTATTCATCAAATTTTTATATAAAACCAATGTAGCTTCGACTCTTACATGCAGTGTCTCAGATCCAATAATGTAATCTTTGGGAAAATTGGCTCATTGTATAATTTCATCATTTGTTCTATAGATTGTGCCTTGAATCTCAGATTGAAAGCTGTTAGTGGTAACTTTGAGTAAATTTTCAAAATTAAGCTTATAATCTAATTAACCATGAATGGTGCCTAACTCAATGACTCTTTGATCCTTAAAAATGGACATTGACTATGTATATTGATTAATAATATACTAAACCAATGTTTGCATCTCTTGATTTTGCTCAAGCAAGTTATCTCTCTTAGCTACAATGAAGCACTACACCCATATAACTTTGGATGTTGTTATTAAATTAAATTAGGTGTATCCTTTATTCTTGGTAGGTTGACTCATCAAGTGAAGCTTACCATCAATTTCCTCTATTTTATTAAAAAACTACAAGATGTGATCCCATTTGGGTTATGATGTGGCCTTTACATACTTTATTAACTAAATTATATCATACAACTTCCTAGTATCTCCATGTATGTTATCCACAATATTTTTAGGATCTTGGATTGTACTCCTCTCTTGCATCATTTGAACTAATCGATCATAAATTCTAAACATTTACATAATAAAACCGCTTATAGCATCTACAAAACTATTAGGGTCTTATCTATACCTATCTGGGTATGAAGGGTTCACCTTTCATCTCTTAGTTACAGAGAAGATGCCTTCTCTTTGCTATAGATCTATGTATTTCCCCTACACAACCATAGTTTTCATCTTGAATTTTCTCATAGTGTTAGTTTATATGTCAAAATGAAACTTGATTGTGGGATGATAGATTATTATAAGTTCTTGCATCCATGTTTCTTCCTCTTGTTGTATTTTCTAGATCCATGAAGGAACATGTAATGTAACTTATTATTTTATTTACACAACTTTCCCTAATGTATACTCTTTGAACTACAACTATAGGTCTAATTATTTGTGAAACATGACCAATAGGCACTTTCATTTGTGTAGATGGTTTAGGAAGGGTTATTTGTGAAACAAAAAAAAGAAGTATATAGCAAATTTTAAAAATTTACCTCTTTATTTGAGGCTGGTGTAAGAGGATTTATTCCAACAAAAAATGAATAGGTCATTGGGATGCTTAATAAGTTTTGTAAATAATCAAAAATAGAAGTATAAGTAACCCAAACATTCATAGTAGTAGTTTCCATATGATCCAAAGTATTTGGTTGAGATGTAGTAGGGAAAAATGGCAATGTAGTTACATTTTGGGGTTAGTTTATTTGACCAAAATAATACAAATAATCTTCCAAACCAATTGTAATTATTGAAATTGAAGAAGTAGATAAAGAATGAAGACTTCGAATAATTAAAAACCAAGAACAAATATCTGGATTAATTGTCATTGTAATCACATGAGGTGGAGACCCTGAAGGTGTCATTAATATTACCTCTTACATGGACGTCTACAAATGATATTCTTAATATTTTTCTATTTCTCCTTCTCTATCTTATAATGACTTAGTTTCTCTTGGCTAAGTACTCCCTTTAGTTAACCATTCATATTTTTCATCCTATTTTGTTATCTCATTGATTGACCATGATTCTTTGATGCTAGGTTCTAACACCCATTCATCATCATTGTTATCCTTGCATTCTTTGATTGCCTCTGGTTCTTATAGAAGTTGTTAGTACTTAGCTAAAATCCCTCCCCACCAGCTTTGCCATTCCAAAATCACCCAATTTTTGAAGAAATTTGCAGTGGAGGAAAAAAATTCTTGTTTGATGTCGCAGTAAATGATTTGGTCTTTGAATTCTTCATGGAGATAAACTAATCCTTTTGAAATCACCACTAATCTCAAATCTATTTTCACAGTCTAGGATGATCTCTACTCCTCCAGACTTATAGGATAACTATGAATTGGAAGAGTCGTTTGGCATGTATTCACAGTCTAGTAACCTTTGAGATCTCTCTTTGTAAAATCCTCTTAACCTAACCAAATTCACATGGTTAATGTTTTCAATTATGCTTATTTCAGTATGGAACTACTTCTCTCCTTGGGCTGAGCTTTCTAATTTTTTGATGGACACAAGGGTACCATCTACAAGAGCTCCTTTGAAAATGGCCGAATGCTCTATTGGAAGACAATTCCATCCATGTTACATCACTCTACTACCATTTCCACTTTGGACCATTCAAGATTAATTCCTCTCAAAATGCTACTATCGATGGTCTTCCACCAACCAACCATCCCACCATCCACATATACCTCCACAGAAGGCAATTATGTTTTTTAGTTAGTGTAATTATGCCCTTTGTGGCCTCCCCCCTGAAGTTGGTTATGTAGTTGGTGTGTAATGTGTTTAGGCAAGTAAAAGATAAGCAAAACCTTGTTTGGGAAAGTTAAAGCTTTCAGTATGCTATGTAATTCTATGTATTTATAGCCAGTTACTATATTTATGTTTTTGTGTTTTGTTTATTTTATCATTGTGGTATCAGAGTTGAAAGCATAGATCATGGGAAAGGAGTAGCTCCAAAAGCCAGCTGTTATTCCTGGTAATCTAACCTAAAATGGTCTGAGGATTATTATACAAAGGAAGAAGAAGTAGCTTGTCGATAGAGCACAGTCAATTTGTCATAGCAATAGTATCATCAACATGCAAGAGAAATCAAGAGCAGAACAAGTCGTCATAGGTGCAAACAATGTAGAAAGGAGAAATGGAGGAGTGAGCATCCTACAAAATGAGGTTGCACAAGGCACTAGAGATATGGTAGTAATCCATATAAAGTGTGAGATTAGCACTAAGTTAAGGCTTACCCAGCATCCATCGAGTCAAATTATTGCTCATAGTTAATTGAACAATGAGTGAATTTTTGAAAGAGTCTAAGGATCAAGGTAATTGTTGGTATATAGACCAATGTGGGGAGAGAGCCTAGAAGAGTCTTAGGAGGAAACCTATGTAGTTTAGAAATAGGTGAGCGAAAAGTAAAATTAAGGTGAAGACAACCCTCATAGAAAGAGTAAGAGCTTCAAGAAGAAAGCATTGAAAAGAGACCACCAGCGTGTGAGTGAGTTCAGTTAAAGCCACGTCAAAGAAAGAGAAAACCACGCTGATCATACACAGAAAGACCAACATGAAAGAATTTGTTAGGGAGAAAGCCAGCTTTACTCTGAGCCATGTCAACCTGTTATAAGGTATAGCTTGTAGTGAAGTAGAAGCCATAGACATTATTTGAGCTTCATTCAAAAATTCCTAGCACCATCTATAGGCCATGTCACAAACCTATCAACAAGCATAAAAAGAGCTTTTTAAAGTCAATACAAAGAGAAGATGAACAACAACTATTAGCAATAGTTTCCCAACACTAATGATGGAATTAAGAGGGAGTGTTGGGAGATAATCTCATTTATCCCCACTCAGCCAAAATTAGCAAGGCCACCACTGACAGTCCACTCAGCATCCACTTGATCGAAAGCACTCCACCGTTGTCTCCACTATCTACAATCTTCCACCAATCGATCAACCCACAAAAAGATGTTTTGTCATGTCTACTTCAATGTCATGAAGACCTCTATAAATTGAAGCATTTGTAATGGTCTTAATAGGACCTCAGCTGCCTCCCAACTAAAGTTGGTTTTATAGGTGGTTAATAGTCAGTCTTATGTTTTAGTCTGCTAGTGTTCTTGTCTGGTTGGCTATTTAATTAATGAAAGATAATATTTATTGCTATTGTGTGTTGTGTTTATAAGAATTCGTAGTAGAGGAAATTTTTTCCTAGCTTGATGTCATAGTAAATGATTTTGTCTCTGTATTCCATGTGGAGATAACTAATCTTTTTAAAGTCACCACAAATCTCATGTCAGAAAATAAAAACATATAAAAATAGAAAATAGAACACACAAATTGCTACAGCAATCATGGAACAAGATTTTTATTAATCTTCTTGAATCTTGCAGATCTTCTTGATCTTGGTTATCTTGCTCAATTACAATACTGCACCCATGAGTCTATTAAATAGATTTGTAAACAAAAAATAATTAAAAAAGCAAATTGAAGACTAATTTTAGTCTTTACACGCAAACTGCTTGAACTAACTATTTGTTAACTAACTAATAGTTAACTGCTATGCATGCATGAGAAGGAGTTGGAACTGGTAGTTTGGAGAAATTAACTCCAGTTGACTTTTTAGTTGACTTCAGTTTCTAACACTCCCCCTTAATTTCTACCACAAACTACTTCAGCATTTACAATGCCTAAATTATTTACCATTCTTGCCATAGCTATGTTGCTAGTAGCTGCCATTGATGGCATACATCTCTTCACTCATTCTGTCTACCAGCTTCAACTAGGATGCTTTTCTTTTACAGAATACACTACCTCTCATGTAGAATACACCGCCTTGTCTTCATACAAAACAAATACATTTGCTCAATGAGCGTTCACTCAGCGCTTAAGACTGAGGAGTAGCCTATCAAACGGCTATCAACAGACATGCTTATGTCCAACACTGCAAGCTTATTCTTTCTTACCTTTCTTTCACCTGATGCTTAACTGCTCAGGTTTCCTCCTAGAACTCTACTAGGTTCTTTCCACGTTGGTCTAGATTTGCCAATGATCAGCCCGATCTTCAGACACTTTGACAGCTTCACTCGTTGTCCAACACACACAACTTCACAACTTCACTTGCTATTCAACACACACACTTTCACAGCTTCACTTGCTCTATAACACACACAATTTCACAGCGTCACTTGTTGTGTAACACAAGCTCTGTGGAGCTCATCTTTTCAAACATGGCACTATGGCCATCCATGCTATAATTTGCTCTGCGCAATTCTCCTGCAGTCAACGTTTGGTGCAAGCTCTTTGGAGTAATTCTTCATAATCCATGCCTCTTTTCTTTGGCATTGGCATTAGATGTATCTTCAGAGCATCTAAACACTTTCTTTAGAGCAGTCTCTTTGGCTTTCTTTTGATTGCATATAAATTCCTTAGCAACACATAACAACCCAAAATGGAATGCTATGCCATGTATCTTCAAAGCATAGAAAATTAAAAACAAATAAATACAAAGAACTATCTTTCAGCCAATACAAAAATTTAAACACATTGCTCAATGACTCAAACAGCTGATCAACTGATTCAACACCAGCAGGCTCTCCACACTTTGACTCCTACCAATTTTCTACGACCTCCTTTCGCCTCTTTTTGACACTCCTTGCTAGCTGCTTGTTGGTTGTCAGCCTACCCTTGCTTGCTTGCTTGCTGGCTGGCATGACCTATCTAACTGTGATCTCCCTGGGCATTTCTCTCCCACGGTCTGCCTGTCTCAGCAAGCTCTTTCACTGGCTACATTCATTGGCAGCACTTCACCTTCCAAGGCCAGAGTGTTAAGTTGGCTCTGAACCTTCTTCTACGCCTTCTTCTGGCTAAAAGTTTTCTACAACTTCTCAGGATTCTCTCCATGGGCTCTGATACCATTTGACAGAAAATAAAAACATATAAAAACAAAAAATAGAACACACAAATTGCTACAGCAATCATGGAACAAGATTTTTATTAATCTTCTTGAATCTTGCAGATCTTCTTGATCTTGCTTATCTTGCTCAATTACAATACTGCACCCGTGAGTCTATTAAATAGATTTGTAAACAAACAATAATTAGAAAAGCAAACGGAAGACTAATTTTAGTCTTTACATGTAAACTGCTTGAACTAACTGTTTGTTAACTAACTAATAGTTAGCTGCTGTGCATGCATGAGGAGTTGGAACTCGTAGTTTGGAGAAATTAACTCCAGTTGACTTCAGTTTCTAACATCTCAAATCTAGTTTTACAGTCTAACACCATCTCTACTCCTCGAGACTTAAAGGATAACTGCGAATTGAGAGAGTCGTTTGCAATGTATTCATAATCTAGTAACCTTCAAGATCCCTCTATGTGGAAAATCATCTTGACCTGACCAAATTCACATGGTCAATGTTTCCAATGATGCTTATTTCAGAATGAAACTGCGTCTCTCCTTGGGCCGAGCTTTCTATTTTTCTGACGGCCACAAGTGTATCGTTTGTAAGAGTTCCTTTGAAAACGGACGAATGCTCCTCTCCCTAGCTTATGAGTGAAATTCTCAGTAGTAATTTGCAGCTCTTTGTAAGTGAGTGTTGAGAGCGAAGTTGGCAAGTCGTTGCCTCATTGTTTATAACGCAGTCTTCTACGTGTAAACATGAATGCCAAAATAACGAAAGCAGTAGCGAACTTAATAAGCAAAATCGAAAGGGTGTAGACTCTACTCAATCTTGTTCCCTTGGATATGGATCGTAGCAACTCAGACGCACCCAATTGGATGAACAATTGCTGGCTATCCGATGAATGGAAGTAATCGATGGCCGGATTACAATCAACGAAAGCAAAAGCTAACTAGGAGCAATTGTTGAGACACACAGTTTTGCAGCGTTGTGGTGTTTGCTCTTGGGTATATACAACAACTTTGCATCAGGTAACGACTTGTTGCTGAGTTACAGGAAGCCATCGATGGTGCTATTTGTAAGATAGCATTGCAATGAGCTAAGCCGAACACAACTGCTTGACCACCAGTCTTGTGAATTCCAGGCACCATCCTATGTGGGATTGAAACCTTCCATACAGTTGCAAGTCAGGATGTCATTGCTCTTGCACACTCTATAAGTCCCACATACAACATAATATTGTACGCTTGTTTGGGCACCGACCAAACGTGTTTCAACTTGTGTTGTTAATCAGCGAGTACGTTGTTAGACCACCATTCGCGTTAAAAACATGCCTCGCCATCTGCATATGTTAAGGACAAAAAATTTGAAATACATGTTTGTGGGAGAAATCTGTTGGAAGTACTTGTTATGAAAGGACTCATCTGCTGATCCTGGCATATTGGTAAAATGGTTACCACTTCACTCTCCTGTGCTCCAATAAGGAATGATGTTATTATACAACAATAAAAACTGTGCCTTCCCTGGAGATGGATATATTTCTTCTTCAGGAAACGGTTCAGGTGTCCGATCCACTGAGCTTTTCTATGATGTTATTTTGGGCAACTAATTGGAGATTGAAAGTTGAGAGTTGATCCATCAAGACTTTCCGGCCTTCCAATTTAACCTAAATAATCAAATTTATTAGGTATAGCTTAATATTTGAGAAAGTTCATCATGCTTTCTTTTCGAAAGTAAAAACTTTTATATGTTTAGTTAGGTTAAGTTCACCTTTAATAATTGGTATGAGTACTATCGTCGAACACATCAGGTCATCTGGGTCTCCTCCTAATCGAAAATAGTTGGTGAGAATTATAAAAAAGACTCCACCAAAAGATACATTAAGTAGATCAGGGCATCTCCTACTCAAAAATAATTGACAGTGAATACAAAGAGGACCCAACCCAGAAATGTGGCAACAACGAAGCACTAGGGGAGTGCTAATAAGGGAGGAACAACAACCACTGCTATTTATCCTAAGTAACTTGTAATGGAGCAAGCTTAGATAGAATAAACAAAGGCCCAATACTCAGAATCTACCATATTTGACTGGGGAGGCAACTAGTTAATTTTAATTAGATTGAAACCCAGCGTCGGTAGAAAAACCCAGAGGTCCAGGTCTCATAAAAAACTCCTAGAGTCCTGAAGGGACCAATAACCTAATTTTGGCTAGATCAAGAACTACCCTGGACACAAATGAAAGGTCTAGGTCTCTAGAAAAATGTCTCAGAGTGAACCATGAGGATCTAGAGCCAACAACGATGAAAAGTACCACCAATCCAGAACTAAACTAGATCTAAAACTAGTTTGGGCATAAAGGGAGGCCTAGGTCTCCACAAAGCTGCAAGTAAATGATGCAAGAGCCAGCCTAGATAAAATAAGCCGAGGTCCAGGACTTAAATATAACCAGAATGAAAAACACAGAGTCACAAAAGACGAGCAGACCGATTTGATTGGTTCATAAGCCAACATAAACACAACTAGGAGTATAAGTCTCTAGGTACAACCAAGATGGGTAAAACCTTTCAAAGACCCCTACAGGGCCTAATTCAAACAGAGCACTTCTAAAAATAACAAAAAAAAAAAAAAAAAAAAAACCCTTAAAAGAAGAGATATAATAGAACCAAAACCCCAACAGGGTCCCCACAGGATACCTGAAGACATTGAGAAGAGCTCATAACCACTTCAATAAAAACTACAGTATCCCAAATAGAGAAAGGAATGGCAAAAAGTTTGGAATTTAGAAGAAATAGTCCCTCTACCACAAAAGTTAAAGCTGGGGATAATAAAAGTCCAACGGTTAGAATTCAAAATTGAAAAAAAATTGGGGCTAAGGTCAAATCCATCCTATTAGAAGCATACATCATTCTATTGATTTTTGTAGCTCGAAAGGTAGAATGTGGAATTGTTTTAAAGCAACTCAAGATTAGATATGCTTTAAAACAATTCGAGTTGGATTTTCAGCAACAGTAGTTTCTAGAATGTTTCTAAGTTTGTAAGGATGAGATAAATCCTAGCGTGATTTTATGTGTTAAAAATAGAAAAGCAAGGAAAGCTTCTTTTTCTTGTATGCTAAGGAAAGCTTATTTTTCTTGCAAGCTAAGTAAAGCAACTAGGGTCTCTATAAAAGTAAGATTGGTGTAGCAAACTCATATATTGTATTTTTGCAAAAGAGAAGTTTGCTGTTAGGCTGAATAAAAGATCCAACATTTGCAGGTTTTTCCCCGCATTGGGGTTTCCTGGCTATATCTGTGTTATTGTCTTTTTGTATTGGCTTATTGTTAATTTTTTTCTTCCGCTGTTATTAGTTGTTAATTAACCTGATTGTATTAATCGTTATAAATCAGATTTATGTATGTGAATTTATTGTGGAATTAATCTGTTGCTGGGTTATAGAAATTAACACATTCCACTTCTGAACATCCGGATAGGAGACGCCGAGTTCGAAACTGAGCTGCTGCAAGCAACATCCACAACGCATCTCAGACCGGGCAAAACCAATCACTCGTCTCTTGTCATGACCACATCATATTTATGGTAAAAAACAAGCGCTCCATGTGAGATCCAAATCTCCCATCCATAAGAGGAAAATCCATAAGCCCACCCAGAGATGTTGTGGAAAGGACAAAACTCATACGCAATAGTAATAACATTAACAAGGGTTTTCATTCGAAGCTTAAACCCTTCAAAGAGACCCAGTTCAGTACAAAACTAGATAGGCTAAAATGGATCCGAAACAACCCATGAGAATAATTATTAAAATTTTCAGGAAACATAATAGCAACCATTCTCTTACCAAAGTAAGTTTCCTGCATATCAAGCACTAAATCAGAAGCGACAGACCAGAGAAGATCACCACACCAATCACCTCTAATTTAAGTGATTCTGTCTTCAATCATGTCTGTCCACCCACCATTTCCATTATGATGACTTTCTAGAGTAACAAGCTTTAAATCTGGTACATTAGAACAAGATTGGCCACGGTTCCCAGTGCCACGAGATTCCCCCAAGACACGCAGGATTTGGAAGGGAAAAGGTATTCTTTCAAATGTTTTTTCTTCCTAAAGACCAACCAGGTAAGTTGACACTGGAAGGCACAGAGTGACAAGCTCGAATGACTATCTAGCACATAGTCCCAAACAACTGAAACCAATAGAGTTGCCTTCTCTGCATTTTCCCCTTTATTTTCACTTTTGTCTTCTGTCGAGACTAGAAGGAGAAGAATCCAAATAACAAGTAGATCAGAAACAACCACAAAAGTCAGCGTGCGAGGAGCGAAAGAGGAAAAGAACACCTCACGGCCCACCATCCAATTAATTTCAACCATAGGCATCAGTTTTCTTAGTATCACTGGTCTCGCACAGAGAATAGGGTACCAAGGAAACCATAGAAATCTAGCGTGAAGTGAGAGACCAGCCCTCCAAAATGGAACACACTCTTGGCCATAATAACGTGCCGTCTGCCCCCGCCACGCCCCAAATGACTCCAAAGTAGTTAACCCATGCGAAAGGTCCTCTTAAACAGAGCCCAGAACAAACATTTCTTATCCGACCCTGCACGGGATCGGGTAGCTGAAGGCTGATGACATGTCATTCTCCCCCATCCTGAGGAAAAATATGCCCAATGCTTAATCTTAGAATGGACAACCACACCACATCTTTTTCCAAGGCCAAGCCGAAACCATACATGCTCATCCTCATCTTGATCTGGATCATCTTCATCTTCATCATCGCCCTGCAGACTGTCCCGCCCAAAGCCAAATTAAAAAAATTCTCCCCCACTCCTCTCTCCCATATCCGTTTATCTTATTTTTGGTGACACTCAACAAAAACCTTTCCATTTATTAGTCCCTTTGCATTTATTAGTCCCTGTCTTCCAAGGAACGAACTATAGGAATGGATGGAAATAATAGTTCTTATCCAACCGGTCAATAAAATATAAGAAGTTTTATATTTGTAATGTTTTTATTCAATATTTACAATTTTTAGATTTAAAAAAAATTATAAAAATTAATTATTTTTCATGTTCTTGTAATATAATTTTTAAAAAGATTTAAAACATTTTTTTAAATGCAAACATGTGTACATGTAATTATGAATTTTTTAAACTAAAAAACAAATGTACATGCACTTCCTTGTAAATTATGCAAATTAATTAAAAAAATTAAAACTGCGATTGTTGCCTTACAAAAAGCTCATATAAATGACAAGTGCGTGTAATTACTAGACGAGTCATGAGGATATTAATTATTTTAAATGTATATGTGTGACACACATCGAAACCAACATATTGCTATGAAGCATGTCATAAAAATCATCTAGTATGGTTCCAAAATATTTTCCGCACATTCACACCACTTCTAGCTCAGTAGGAGAGAGTAGTGAGCTGTCATTGGGCAATCGGAGTTTTTTTTTTACCTTAAAAATCAAAATCTATCATCATTTTACTACTCAACGTCCATTTAAAGTATATCCATAATTGTCGGTTAATAGTTATCACTTAAAATACTTCCAACCTTGGTGGAGCTAGGCGCCATGAAAATTTTTAGTCTCTATATTAAATAGTTGAATGTTGACTTCTAAGAAATGAGAATTTAAAATTGCAAAGTGAAGATAAGGCAATTTGAGTGGAGTGGTATGCAACCTTTCAAGGGACATATTTATTCTCCAAAAGAATGTTAAAAGGCTCGGTAGAGGAGGATTAGACACAATTAGAGATTAATTCTCCAACCAAAGCCTCCAAGGATGAGGCAAGGTGGAAGGTTGAGGAGGAAGTTGCTAAGAAACTTTAGCAGGATAAATTTTATTCCCTTCACTCCTTCGTGCATCAACTAACTCTATTGTTATATCTTTTAAATAATGCAAATACGTATAAATTTTGATACTTTAGATCATGTAAGAAAGAGTTGCAAGGAGAGTTCAGTAATGTTAATTTATTAATTCTTTTTAATTTTTATGCAAGTATCATCTATGCTACAACATCATTGAAGCAAGAACATATTTTAAAGAATGTTTTTGCATTCATTATCTTGACATAATAGTTCCATTTCTGTAAGTAAGAAACTATATAGGTTTTCTAATATTTAGAATAGATACTCAATCTAAAAATTTTATCATGGTAACTAAGGATTTGAATTGTTGTGGGTTTGATTTCATTTTTTGGCAATAATCAAGACACATCTTTGCA
Source organism: Torreya grandis (assembly GCA_037957365.1). Lineage (NCBI taxonomy): Eukaryota > Viridiplantae > Streptophyta > Pinopsida > Cupressales > Taxaceae > Torreya > Torreya grandis. The sequence goes on along the minus strand of JARHVA010001418.1, from coordinate 2,208,121 downwards.
TGTGGAGAATTGAAACGAAGTGTTTGTTTTTCTATTCTTATTATCTTCTATAACAAATCTATTTACTTGAAAAGGTACTAACTAATTACTCACCCGAGATTTATTTTTTATTTATGCTTTTGGATTGGGATTAGGATTAAGGATAATGTATTTTTTAGACTGTTGTTAAAACTCTGTTGATGGCCCATTTTTTTTGTAATAATACAATTATAATAGCACATTGCATTTGAATGACAAGAATTCCAATATATTTTGAATCCAATGGCACTTTATTATCTCTTATAAATCCAATTTCCATACATTCCATTTTATTGTACTGTGTAAAGCAGAGTCTTGTACAAAATGGAAAATGTAAATTGTAACCTTATTGCAATAACACCATCATTTCCTCTCATCCTTAGAATACTCTATGGAATTCTCAAACATGTCAATGATTTTCCTAGAAGAAAAGATGGCACATTTAACTATAGGCTTATGAATTTTATCAACTACAAAGTACCCACGAACCATAAGCCTGACCATGGGGTTTAAACCAAAGACGTGGTATTTGACATACATACATGCATGTGATTGTGGATCTTTATTTTAGAGGAGGTCACAGGTTCAAAAAACTTGCAGTAG